>VXBX01003760.1:84606-151787 GCA_013400415.1 Scytalopus superciliaris | reverse complement strand
CTTCCCTCATCTTGGCTTTCTCTGGATTTTCCTGCAGACTTATTAGCACAACTCTATGTAACCTGGTAGACAGTGCTCCCGTTCCCTGCTACCTGTAGTCACAGCAGCCTCCTTTCCTCCCTCACCTTCTCCCTCAATGCTGGTGAAAAACAGCCCACTGAAGATTATATGGAGCATGAAATAGCCCAGGAATGGCTTTTCTCGCGCTACTTAAACTTCATTTAATGAAGCTGAAATACAATGCCATCAGCTGAAAAATGTGATGGGAATTCACCTCATCGGCTCAGGAAAGCATCTGTTGTGGTGATCTGAAGCTGTCTTAGCTAAAGGCTAAACAGTGCTATTTTTAAAGCACATTCCCATCATGGAAACAAGAAAATGGAGTTAGTGGAGCACAGAGGAATGATCTGAAATTCGGGATGTGTGTTGTAGGGGAGAGTTCAATGCAACAATTCAGTGAAGCTAATGTTTAGGGCATATCAAACCCTTAGAAAAATTGGTTTTTCAATCATTTTAAGTATGTCACCATCATCATTCTCTTTTTAATTGAAAAGTGCTCAAATTCCTTGGGTTTTTCTTTTTCTATTATTTATGAATCTTCTCCACCTCCTCTTTAGCAGTAATATTTTGCAAGTTGAACAGTGTGGTTAAATAAGGATCATTGCTTCAGGCAAAATAAGTCTGACACTGTTTCTTTTAACAAAAGGCCACTCCAATACAACCCAAAATGCATATTTCATATCTGTGTGTGGATTTTGCATTGACTGACTCAACACATGAAAGAAGCCAGAAATTTACTGATCCACTGAGATAACTAATGATCTGTACATTAGGAAGGAAAGAAGTTAAGGACTTTGCAAAATACAAAATCTATCCCTAAATTCTGTGCAATCAATATTTAATTGCACAGAATCAACAGAATAAGAAAAGCAAAATCTCAAAAAATTAGAATCCTCTACATAATTCCTGCAGAAAAAAATCCCTTTGGATCAAGACTTGGTAGGGTCAGTGGAGAGTATTGAGTGCCATTAGAAAGTTCATAAACTATTCTTTGTCAGCTGTGTAGAGGTTCTCTTTTATCTGTGCAGAGACAAGACATGACAGTCTTTAAAGCAGCATGTACAGAATTTTTTTTGCTGGTGAAAGATTTTGGACCTCAGGCTAAAGTAATTTTTTTAATAGCTGAAAGAAGAGACAATTCTGTGTTTGGCTAAAGAAGGAGGAAATTTTTCCTTAGGGTGTTACTTTTAAAATTCCAGCTGTTTAAGTGCCTCTTGTATTTCTAGGCTTGAAAACTGCTTGTTGGTTGAAATCTTAGAATAGGCCCTGAGGAAATGTATCGGGCTGCAAAATGATGAGTCAGTAAATCCAATTTTAAGGTGTTAGTCTTGACTAAAATGGCTATGGCTGTATGTGCAGAACACTGACTTCATGCAGAGTTGCTCTCCTGACCCAAATGTGCTCAGCAGACTTTAAAGGGATAACTTCTTTCCTCAGGAGTTTATGTTACTGCAGATATATGTTCTTTTGATCCTAACTTTAGCATTAGCTCCTCTCCCTGCTTGCAACTTGTATAGAACTGACACTGACCAACTTCATAAATTTCTTGAATGAAGGGACTGGTCTGGTAGACAAAGGCTGAACAGCGGACACTGGACTAGCAGTGAATATTGGTTACCTGGACTTCAGTGAGGCCTTTGACACTGTCTCACATAAGATCCTCATAGACAAGCTGGATTAGCAGTGAGGGGGGTGGAAAACTGGCTCAATGGGATCACCACTCACTTGTGTTGAGAGAGCGGTGGTCAACACCACAAAGTCTAGTTGGAGGCCAGTGATAGCAGTGTATGCCTGGGGTCAATACTGGGTCCAGTCCTGTCTAACATCTTTATTAACAATCAGAATAATGGCACAGAGTGCACCCTCAGCAATTTTGCTGACAACACCCTCTGGGACCAGTGGTTGTATGCCAGAATGTCGTGCTGCCATCCACAGGGACGTGAATGGGCTGGAGAAATGAGACAACAGAACCTTCATGAAGCTCAGCAAGGGGAAGTGTGAAGTCTTGTACATGGATGGGAACAACCACAGGCACCAGTACATGCTGGGGGCCACCCAGCTGGAAAACAGTTTGACAGAAAAGAACCTGGGTGTCCTGGTGGACACCAAGCTGATCATGAGTCTGCAATATGACCTTGTGGCCAAGAAGGCCAGTGGTTTCCTGGGCTGTGTTAGGAAGAGTGTTTTCAGCATGTTGAGGAAGTTGATCCTTCCCTTCTATTGAGCACTGGTGAGGCCACACTTGGAGTACTGTGTCCAGTTCTGTGCTTCCCAGTGAAAAAGAGATATGGACTTACTGCAAAGAGTCCAACAAAGGGCCACAAAGAAGATGCAGGGACTGGAGCATCTTTCTTATGAGAATACATGCCTGAGAGAATTAGGACTCTTCAGCCTGGAGTAAATAAGGCTGGGGGCAGAATCTTAATTATGTGCATAAATACCTAAGGCAAGGGTGCAAAGAGGACAGACTCTTTTCAGTGGTGCCTGATAACAGGACCAGAGGCAGCAAGCCAAAATACAGGAGGTTCCCTTAAGCATTGGCACAAGTTGCCAAGGGAAGTTGTGGACTCTCCATCCCTGGAAATACTCAAAAGCTGTCTGGACACAGTCCTGGGCAACTGGTTCTAAGTGGTCTTGTTTGACCAGTGGGATTGGATCATATGACTTTCAGAGGTCCCTTCCATCATCAACCATTCTGTGATTGGTATTGAAAGTAAAAGCGGATGAATATATTATAATGTATGTTCTTACTAATTTAACTGAAACACAAAATCTTGGCCTCAGACAAAATCTGTTCTGTTGGGTGATCCAGTAAAGACCAGCTCTGCAGTAATCACTGTGAAACCACCCCTTCTGTCCTAGTGGTGAAAGACCTTAAGAATAGACAGATCTAGTATGTGAGCTGTTTTTGAAAGTGATGACAAGGGCATGATCTCCTAATCTGGGTTTTAAAAAATCACCTGAAATTAAAATACCTGGACTCATTGCATTTGATAGGCACTGGATTTGTATATTAATTTCAGAGAAGAGTCTTGCTTTAAGTGCTATTTGGCTACACCAAACATTTGACATGTTGTGTGTTGTCACCAACGTACACATTTACTGTCAAAAATCTCCATATCTGACAGTGCTTATTTGTGAACAAATATAAAAATTGGTATGTGTGTTTCTGCCAGTTCAGCCAGCCAGCTTGCTTTAAAACAATGATAAATTATTGTTAAAATCTCAGAGGAATAATGTACAGAAGAATTGAATGCATCACATTTATTGAACAACTGTATCTATGAGTTACTTTGTGAATTCTGACACTGAAGAATCCACTGTTCAAGCCACAGTGATGTGTAGAATTGAAAGGACTCTGCTCCTGCACAGTGAAGTTATTATGAATTCACAACAGTTCTATAGCAGAAGCTGTTTGTTTGAGATGAAAAGACACTATTACAGTGTCATACTGAAAGATGGCTCCTTTCAGCCAGCTTGGTCAGCAAGGTGTTTTGCCTGAAATGTATGAAAAACGGGATGTTTTTATAGCTTTCAAATGAAAAGAGGTGTGTAATAATGGCAAGGGGTTAGAAACAATAAAACCAGTTCACCTTAAATACCTTTCTTTGGAGCAGGCAATTTATATGTTACCTGAGGGAAAGGGCACCCACCCGTATGTGTCTGAAGAGCGTGGTGTCATTTAATTTGTATTTATGGTTTCTGTTGTTAAACAGAAGTGTGAAGCATGAATGAAGACGTGAAGGTTGAATGGCTGTAGAACAGCCACAGGACCCGTAGGAATACAGCAGCACTGTCAAATTTGTTTCTGCTTTTCCTCTACTGCAGCTTCCTGAGTGAGGCTGAGCATGGTCCTGCCAGAGTGGATTAGTTCCTGGGTTTTAATACAAGAGCCTCCAGGTCCATGTTCTTGGTGTGTTTCTGCTAGGCTCAGCTCAGAGAGGACTGAGGCCGTGTTTGAAGTTAGGCTGATTTTCAAGGATTAATCAGTTTATAAACAGGATATCAAATTATATCCATATTTCAGAATTTTGCTCTCTGATACAAGAATATAAATCTACAAGTCTTATGGAAGAGTATGTACATAGAGAAGAAATACCTGCTGTTTTCAACAAGCTACGCAAAGTATGGAGAAGCAGCCTAATGACAGAAGCCAAGAGCTCACAGAAAGCTGCTTTGTTCTGCTGAGGAATCAGCAACAGAAACCTCTCCTCTCTGCAGGGAAAATCAAACCTCCAAACTGCATGTAGAGGCATGGGAACTGGGAGATGTGGAACAATCCTTGATGTTGTACAAGATTTCTTCCATGAGGCAGAGTCACATCCACAAAAACTGGGGCTGTAACAGTACAGATGTCACACCATGCACTGTTCTATCATTTAGTTTGTGAACTTTGCAGGGGTAAATAATAATAAGTTTGAGTGTATGAGCACAGGAACAAGTTACTGGGACGGAGTTCGTGGCACATCATCTGTTCAACAGAGTTCCCCATGGGAACATCTGATGTTGGATGTTACATCAGGAAGTACCTTGTTCAGTGCATGTTTGTAGCCTAATTTTTCTTGTGGGCATCTGTTCACAGCTGTGCTGGAAGTGGTTCTCTCTGTTTTGGACAAAGGAGTTGCACAGTTATAGCTGGCTACACACTTGATGGCTAATTCTCACTACAGGGCACCAGGTATTTCCCTCTTTCCTTCTCCTTTTGCTCTTGAAACTCTTCTCTGTGCAGGGGAATGGATTTCAGTGGAGCATTACAGGAAGGTAGGTATAGAATGCAGGTCCTATGGTGGCTTTCAGTTCTTGCTCCTCCTTTCAATCCATCCTCACCCCTGGAAAAGTGTCCTTTTCAAAGCAAAGAGATATGGCAACATCTTATCATATAGAAATTCACCCTGGTACTCATTTCTCTTACACCCAGTCATGTTGGCAGCAAGAAAACATCAGGGAATCGCATGTATTTAGGAACTTGAACCAAGCAGGATCTGATCTGAATATCAAGCTGAGAGCAGAGAGACATTTTTCTCAGCTGATACTTTAACAAAAGAAAACTTTAATCCACACTGGGAAGACAAAAACCAAACCAATTAATAAATCTTCTAAGCTCACATCTCTTTCTCTTATGAAAAACATTCTCTCTGTGCTTAAAAAGCATCAAGACAACTGTAAAAAGAAATTCAAGCCGTTTTCCTTTGCAGTTGTGTCCTAACTGGAGAGCAATATTATGGGATATCTTCCACACTGGGTTTGATGAATTCCCTCAGAAAGATGAAGGAGAACTCCCCCCCCCCCCCTCAACTATATAAGTCTTTATTGTTCTCATAATAGCAACTGCTTCACATGTTAAGAAACTGCAACACATGAGTGTGAAAAAAAGTCCAAGTACCAGGTGATGACTATATATTTTGTGAAAGAATGGTACAGATAATAATAAAAACTTTAAATCTGTCCTTGCTAACAGACTTAGTTCCTATAGCCTTTCAAAATGAAATAATTTGTTTTTGTCATTTAAAAGGAGCTAACTCTGGGATCCAAAATCAAACATATATTTTGTTACATCTCAGGAAAATGTTTCTTTCTATTGGCCATTAGTAACCTAAAGGCCATAAGTACCTCCAATCATCCATATAAATCTCCACTTTTATGAGAACTGAAGCTGCCAGATCAGTTAACTTGTCACGATGGAAAGCACAGAGGCTTGTGAGACGGAAACTGATATTTTGCAAACTGTTTTGCTTTATTTAAGCTAAATGCCATTGTAAACTTGAAAAGAGCTACAAGGAGACTTAATTTGAAAGCATAAAGGTCACTGAAGGCCTAACAAATGGGATGCCTTTGGCAAAAATGTACTTGCTGACTTGAGCACTACCTCTGAAAGTGAAAACAAACCAATATATGTTATAATCAATTTGAATGCACAGAAAGACTCTGGGTGTATTTCATTTCTTGAGGTGGCTGAGCAGACACAACCTTAGTGTGGTTTCAGCCAGGCAAGTCTATTTGCTCTCATTTGATGTTAATGCTGTCGAGCTGCTGACTGGCAGAGCAGGGCTCCTTAGCTCACCCAGAATAGCCCATGTATTGATATTCACATAGTTTGTATTGAATCTACATCAGGTAATGACTCTTTTCTGTAGCTGGCTTGAAGACTTAAAGACAATTCAGAGATTCTCAAGGTACTGATGGCTGCAAGCTCCAAAACTAGAGTACGAATCTGTCATCTAATCCTAATGTATTGTATTTGATGAAAAAACTAGTATTAGAGAAGTAAATCGATGCAGTGAAAATAAACCATGACTTTTCACAAGTGGAAGTCAGAAAACAGGCTTGACCATAAATGAGGAAAGGAGACATACATTCATACATATATATTATATATGTATGTTTATACACTCATACATCTGCACATAGGAGTTATAGAATCTATTTAGATATTTGCAGGATAACTTTTTTTTGTAATCTCTGATATACATTAGGGCAATTTTGTATTGATAATAAGATAAATTCCAGAAGCCATACTTAGACTGAGGGTCCCTCAGACCTTTGAAAACTAGGATCAGAACACTGACAAAGTAGGGGAACATTTTTCTGACTACAGTGGCCATCTGCTCATGATCTTCAAGGTAAGATACATTCTTGTGATTTTTAGTGTTTATTTCCTTTTATGTTTAATAGATATTCATTCACTGTGTGTTGAATTCACACATGATTTCTGCGTTCTTTCTGTTGCACTGCCATGGTTTGTTCTTATGGGTTATAGGTAAAGGATCTTTTGCTTTATACCATGACTAAACTTGTGGCCTGATCTTCAGAGATGTCAACCAGCTACTAATTTTCCCTTTTTCAGGTTAACTTTGGAATAATGCCTTTTTAAAATGACTTTCCTAAGGTACGCAATCAATATATACAACTTCATCATATAATTTTCTTAGATTTAAATCTGCCAGCACATACCTTAGAACCCACTGGATCACTTTTGAATCTGTCACACTGTTCTCTGAAGTGTCCAGTAGTTTGTTTTCCTGATATCATGAAAAGGGACCATGTCTGACATATTATCCAGGCTTTTTGAGGCTGCAATGAGGCACACCTTATGGCAAAACAATGTATGAAGGAGCCACACACTCACAGAATCACAGAATGCTTTGGGTTGGAAGGTACCTTAAAGATCATCTTGTTTGCCATGGCCATGGTCAGGGAATCTTCCACTGAATCAGGTTGCTCAAAGCCACATCCAGCACTGCTGGAATGGGTCAGTTCTGTATTATCTACAGAGTTTCATTTAATGTTTCTGTGAGGGGATTTTTATCTTGTAGTTTTTTTTTTGTTTCCTGACCCAGAGACATTGAACTTACTATTACGAAAAATGGCAAAGGAGTAAAGACATCCTTAATGATTGTATTTTACCTAGGTGCACATGAAGCTATCCACACATCCTAAGACAAGAAGTACTGAGAACATACAATGCAGGACCGATGAGAAAAAAGGTGTAATTTTTAGCGAGAAGTGGTTTTCCCTATTATATATGCCTGGTGGGCAGTTATAGACAGAGTACTGATACTACAATTACAGACTTTATCTTGTAGTATGATGTATTGGCTTATGGTCTTCTAATACACTGGAACAGAAAATATTCACATGAGGAAAATGGCTTCACTTCAAACATCATCCTTGATTTTAAACAGGTGTGAGGAATACGGTATTCACATGGTGCCAATATAACCTCCCCATCAGGTTGACTGTGTCTGAAAACATGGGGAAATGTAAAGCATTCAGTTGCTGCTCATGACCCTTCTTAAGCACAGCGTGGCAAATCTGGATGTTTACAAATTCTCTTCTAAATTGCTTTCCTAGTGGAAAAGCCAAGGTTATGGGTAAAGTACTAACACATAGGAAAGAAATCTGATAGTAGAAGTCGTCTTGCTCTTGCAAAAAGAGATGTAATGTGGATGTGCAGGGGTAAATGAAGTAGAATGAGTTCAGCTAGAAATAAGATTTGGTTTCCTAGAGCTCAGGGAAATTAAACATGGAAACAACTTGGAGGCAAGAAGGTCCTTAAGTGTTATGTATATACTTTTCAACACAAGATTACATGTCTTTCCAGAAGACAGGTATTAATTCCAAAATACAGGCTTCAATTCCACATCTTAGAACTCTCTGGCTTGTATTTACAGACTACTTGGTAACTGCCTTATTTGGAGAATATAAAGTCCCTATACCTACAAGTTAGCTTCAAAAAAAATCTTGTCCTTAAATACAGGCACTGAAAGGAAGGGCAAAAGAGGAGACAGCAATAGAAAAAGGAAAAATATGTCTTAATAATTTCAGTTTGCCTGGATGGATGTTATTTCAGAAAGCTGTTCTTGGAAACTTGCCCTGGAAATGCAAACGTTCCCTTACTGGGTCCTGTACTGTGACCCCTGATGCCTGGGATTAGCTCAGCTTTTTAGGGTAAAATATATCTGGTCACCCACATGAAGCTGAAGATATATGAAATTCTTTGCAAAGCTGAGACACCAGAAAGTTTTATTTCAATGTGAAAGGGCAGAAAGGGAGGTGATCCTGTAAGAACAAAAATAAAGAGGGGAAGGAGTGGGAGAAATAGGAACAAAATAACATGATGTTTTAAAACCCAAACAGCTTAGTTTGGCAGGTTAGATGTATTCACTATAAAGTTTCACTTGCTCCAAGCTCTTGATCTTTGAGCTGAAAATCAAGGCTACATACCCCTCTGGGGTCTCATAACAAGATTTATTGGGCACTATTCACCTGTGAGTGACAAACTGGTACAAACTGGACTTCTCCAGTTTTTGGAGGTGATGGTTAACCTGTGTGATTCTATAGGGATATCAGGGCGGTACATGGTGGTCACATTTTAACAGGTGGTGGTCTGAATGCTTATTTAGGGCTTTCATTCAGCAGCCCAAATGTTGTGGCACATCTGGACTGTTTCAGCCAGGTATAGCAGGGCAAATAAAGTGATTCTACTACCATTGTTNTTCTGACTGAAGGTCATTGTTTTTGCATCTATTGAAGGTGAACTCATAGTTAAGGCTTCAGCACTTTCTCTAGTTTTGATGAAACAATAAATACATTTTGAAGAGACTTTTCATCTGGAATGCTAATTTAGATAAATATGACAAGGGATTCTCTGGCCAAGCTTAGACTACCTGAATGCCTAAATTAAGGCAGAAATTGATAGAGACACACCAGCTAACCCAACTGTAATGTGTGTTCTATTTGCAGAGGTGGTTTTCCTTCCTATGGAATGCCTTTCTGTGGGTGGAAATAATGCAGAATGAATTAAGGACTTGCTCTATGAACAGTGTTATTGGTTGTGAAATTCAAAGATAAAATCACTTTGTAAGAACCTGGCAGATTTGTTCTGGTTTTAGTTGTGTTATTACAAACATGTATCTCTGGTAGTGCAAAATGAACAAGTCCAAATCTTGCCTTAGTTAATGCGGAGACATAATGACCTTCATTGAGGACAAATTCTCTGTGCAACACTGTACATCATTAATGAATACAAAAAAGAAGAAGGCTGAGAGTAAATCATGGATCAAGTCTAATAACAAGATTAAAAAAGTCCTCGGTCCATCTCATAAAATGTCTTTTCTGTAAAAGAACCCTGTCATCTAACTTTAGTTTTTTACACCAAGTTCAACCAAATTAATCAATGACAATTTGAGCGTATTTTTCAAAATGTCCATCCCCTACACTCACTGCAAGGTACCCATTTCTTGTTAGCTGTGATTAAAAATTGTATTTCTGTACAAAGGGAAAAGCTAGAAGTTATCATTATGGTTTTTTCCCCTCCAAATTGAAAATAAAGAGGTAAAAGTATCAGTTTTTTAAAATTAAAATTCTGAATTAATTATCATTCTGAAACGTTTAAAAGCCTATTATTGACTGACCTTAAATTCATAATAAACTTACACTGTAGCTTGGAGTCTTCTCTCCCGGCGGCCAGACTTTGTTTCTCATTCTATGTTTCAGATACTTGCTCAGTAGCTGATGTTCATGGTCAGAGACTCCTACAAGATGTAGAAATAACTAAGCCATGAAAGAGAAATTGTCATGCATGTGGTCAAATAATTTGATATGAAAAGTACCAGTGAAAGGATGTTCCCCTCCAAATTTTTTGACCACCCTAAACTGGGAAGAACGCTTCCATTTCTTGATTTAATTTCTATCCAGTAAAATTGAACTTTTTTATGATATCCAAATACCACAGAGTATTTTTGTAAAGCAGTTAATTTTTGGCATGATTATCAAGTGCTACAGTTGTTCTGTCTCATAAAACTAAGTTTAAAGACGATAACTCTATCTGTAAAAGCAAAAGTTCCATAAATATTGTGTCCCGGAGCTGCCCAGGCACACCTTGCAAACACTGCTTGCACCAAACAGTTGCAGTTTGGTGTTGCACATATGTCAGCTCTTATTTCACGTTCAGTGTTTATCTAGAGAATCTAATCAGTGGGGGAAAACTGTTGGGCTTTGACCATTTACTTCTTAGAGGAGTCAAGAAAACTGATCCTGTTCAGAAGTGCCCATTGAGTATCCACTAAAGTTCTGACCAGTGCTGCCACTCCCTTCCTCCCTCCTGCCCTCGGTCTTCTCAAAGTGCAGTGACAGACCTTGGCAAATTTGGGATGTTGGAGGGTGTCTTGGCTGCCCACACAGGATTGTACGAGACCCCCTGTTACCGATACATTGTTGAACGTCTCAGACTTATGCAGTTACCCCAAAAACCTCAGGCATTAGAGGGCATTAAGTGCCAAAGAGCATGGCATTGAATCCAGCCTCAGTGCACTGTGTGAGAGATTTCCTCTGGAGATGCTTCTCTCTTCATCAACTACCCAAGTGTCAGAAATTTCCTAAATGTGGGTGCCTGATTACTTAAATCACAATATTGCTTGATGATATGTTCATGCCTTGCAAGCCAACAAGAAGCTTGGGAAAGCACTATGGAAATAGAAAAAGATACCTTGAAGAGTTTGCAGTCCCTGCAAAGGAGGAGATGCAGGTTGAGGATACAGCAAAGTATCAGAGGGGGTAGAAGCTGCTGGACAGTTATTCTCTGTGATGTGACCAGTGAGCACAGCACACAAATCCACTGGGCATTACAGTGGGAATCTCTTTTTGGATAACACGGGTTTGGGAATGAAAGCCAGCCTTCTGGTTGCAACCTCTGGCAAGTGTATCTAAGAGCCAAGCCTGACCCTATTTCTCTGCTTAGCTCTCTTTTCCTGCCACTCTGGAGATTAAAAAACAGCCTCTTCACACTACGAAGGAGTGACGTATAACTTTTTGTAGAAAGTCCTGATCACAAGAGGATGCACCTTCAGATATGTGTCTTAAACCTCTGCTACGGATTTTGACAACATATTGTTCCAGAGTATCAATTTGTTTTGTAGTTAGTTTTTCTTCCCCTTTTGGGTAGGTTGCTTTTATTATTACAACTGTCAAAGCCTGCTCTTCTTGCCAAGGTTCCTGTGGAGAAGCAGAAATAAAAAATGTTGCACAGGCAGTAAGGAGAACACCTGATAGGTGCCTATTGTGAGGAAAATATATTACTTTCATCTCCTGGTCCTTCCTATTTAGTTTGTTTACTTTTCCCTGAACTTTCTGGAAATGCTGTTAATATTTTTCTGTAAGCGGACTATTACAGATAGATACAGAAGAGGAGGTGTTAAGAGACTGCCCTACTCAGTCTCCTCCTGGTAGTGAAGACAAACTAGTGCATGTCATGGTGACATTTTACTCCTTCTCAGTGTTTAATACAGGAAGAAAGGTCTTTGAAGAACCCGACCCTTTCTGTACAAGAAGAGAATCTGTTTCAAATAAGTAGAGAGAGAGGCAAAACTCTCAAAGGTCTCCCTAGCAGAATGAGAATGCTGTTTGTTAGGGAGAGAAAACTGTTCAGGTGTTACAAAAAAGAACATTGAAATCCAAGTGCAAAATACAGAAAGGCAGTGTGGTGGCTCAGACTGGTCTGTGAATCATGAGACCCAGATAATGCTCTAAGGACTGACACTCACCTGTACATGCTGTGATTTTGTTTGAGTTTTGTCTGGGTTATTTTTGGT
Source organism: Scytalopus superciliaris (assembly GCA_013400415.1). Taxonomy (NCBI): domain Eukaryota; kingdom Metazoa; phylum Chordata; class Aves; order Passeriformes; family Rhinocryptidae; genus Scytalopus; species Scytalopus superciliaris. The sequence goes on along the minus strand of VXBX01003760.1, from coordinate 139,638 downwards.
TTGTTTGCAGGTATGACAGCCCCGTTGGGTAGAACTGGTCTGATCATATTATCTAGAACTCAGCTAATTATCTTAAACTCTATAGTCCTGAAGAGACATTCATGGGTGATTCATCTCTTCCTAGTTGTGCGAATCCTCTAAAATAGGTCAGAGGAATGGCATCTTGATTTTAAAGGCAGCCTGAGATACAGACTCAGATGCCAATACCTGCTCTCCCTCTAAACTGGATCAGAGAACAGATCCTTTATGGACATTTGCCATGACTTCTGTGGTTGTCTTCCATGTGGTTTTTATGGGTGGATTCATTGAACTGAAGGAAGGCAACCAGGGGAAAAAGAAAGATTGAGATATTAGTCATACACACAGAAAATTTGTTTTCAGTGAGACAACAAAAATTTCCCATTTCTCTTCTTCCTGTTCAACTCCTTCTTCCTAATATGTTATTTATTATGTCCTCTTTTTCAGTAAAGGAATTTTGGGAATGGTCTTTCATGTCATTATTTTTTTTAAGTACTCATCTGTGTCCTATTCTCCTGTTCTGCAATGCAGAAGAAAGTACTACTATATTTAGGGGTTTGCTATAAATAGACTCATGAAAACAGTTAATTTTCTGCACCAGCTTCTGAACTGGATTGTTTTAAAGCACTGCCTTTGTTCTTTTCCAAAATGATTTCAGAGAAGTGGGAAGGAAAAAGAAGTAATTTTTAAGCACTTTTTTGTGTGACTTAACCACTAACATACATTTTTGCTCAGTCTGACTTATGGGACAGTCAAGACTCAGAAAGGAATTTTCAAGTGCTTAGCAAGGATTACCTGGCTAAGCCACAATGAGAAAGAGAGAAAAGATGCTGCAATGGGAAGTACCAGCCTGAGGATACTATATGATAGTTATGTGATGGTTTGGGCATTTTTTTCTGATGCATTGGGAGAAAGTGCCAAAAACTTTCTGGTAAAAGCAATGTTTGCACCTCAGCCTTCTGCTTCATGGGTTGCTTGATTTACATAAATGTAGTTCTGCAAAGAAAAAGGTCAAACACAAAACCAATTTTCTAGCTTTTAATAATTTTAACTACATTTCTTGGTGCACAGTGAATTTTTGCGGTGGGGAAGAATTCAAGTCGAATGCAATGGTTGTCAGTGCTGGGAAAACTAACTGGTACAAAGCAATTTTATCTTTATTTCTGCAGCTTGTGTTTTTCAAGTTGGTAAGCGCAAATCTAGTTTTCCTTTGGGTTATTGGAGAGGAAGGAGTAGATAACTCTTATCTCTGCAAATTCCTCTCTGACCTTTAAAAACAACTTACCTGATATATTCACAACATTCTCTCTTCAACAAAACTGGGTTAAGAGTAAGTCCTTCCGGGCTGAGCTTGCAGATCTATGTATTCCAATTTCAACTAGCAAATAAAGTAAAGTGAAATGGACTGAGTTACCTGAAAAGTAGTAGTCATGACTGCTGGTAAAGTGAAGTGCTAGAAAGGCTTTCAGGCTGCATGACTCCCTTGCACTCAGCTGCCCTAGATAAGGCTTTTATGGTTCTTCTCTTCGTAGGAGTCAGTTCACAGCTGGAGACACTTAACCAGCTTTAGTCACTGGCGTTGACGCAGGAGAGTCTGCTGAATCCTCTGGGATGAAATCAGAGCTCTCACTCCTGCCTTTCCCACTGCTTGTTGAGACTCTCAAGCACTTCCTATGTGTGAGCCACGAGAAGGGGCTGAGCCGACACAAGGGACCAGTGGGGAGACAGCAAACCCCACTGCCAGCGATAGCAGGCACCTTCTTGCATCCTGAAAGGTGATGTCAGGCTTCATTTGCTGCTTAATTAAGGACTTTCACAGATCCTGTCTGTGACAGTAAGGGCAATACACCATGAGTGCTAATTCTAATTGCATTTTCAGGCTTATGAAGCTGAAAGAGGAGTGAAATGCGTAGGGACTTTTATCAGCCCTTATGAGCTGAAAGATCCTGTCACTATGGGGTCTCTCTTAGGCAGAGAAGGGCAAGTCAGCCTCTCCTGGTGCCCCACTGCCAGGTTTGTGAGGCACAGCCATCTAACCAAATGAAACCATTCTAATGAAAAATTAAATTGATCACCTATTTCAAGGCCCAAGACCCATCAGTATAAGAAGGGAATTTATTTCCACTTTAGAAACCTTTTGTCAATGCAGAAAGTACGTGGTGTCCCAGAAGGTTGAACTTGATGATCTTGTGTTTTCCAATCTTAATGAGACTATTGTTTCATATGGATAGTCTGCTTTCCTCTCCTAATTTTTCTTCACATTAAGTGGGGAGAAATACTGAGTTTTGAAAAGATATATATATATATGTATAGGTATCAATTCCAGTTCCTTCCATGTTGAACAGTTCAATGCTCAACTTCTGACAAACACTTAAACCCACTAACTTTCCATTATGACTGTGTATATAACTTTATCACAGAAAAATTAATTCAGTGTTTCTCTAGACTGTGCACAGAGCTTGACAAAGTGTCTGCCTGAACAGGGCTGTGTGAAAATAAAAATAATCAGTTTTGTGCAAGTTTCATGAGTCAAGCTGCCAAACCAGATTTTTGAAATGGATAGATTACTTAACTTTATTCATATATCTTATGGTAATTTCCCTTTCCTAAAGTATAAAAATGACAGATATGAGTGTTTTGTGGTCTTTTATGCTTCATTACATCTTTGATTTGGAAGTGAATTTAAGCTCTAGAATTTAGTAAGGGCTGAAGCGCTTGAAGTGCTTTGCAGAACCAGAATGCAGAATTTGCATCTGAATCTAGACTGTAGACTAAGAACATGGAAGTGTCACTACAGACAAAATTCAAGGATGCTGATTCTGCCTTGCATTTCCATCTCATTTGGAAATCTTGGTGCAATGGGTTCCATACAGAAGTCCCCAGGGTCATACACAGAAATGGAAGACCAGACATATGGACAAATCTGTGTGATTGTGGCACAACAAGAAGAGATGCTTTGGGTGTAAAAGTCTCAGAGCTGTTTGAAGTATTTTATCCTCTGTGTTTCTATTGTGGGTCTTCATCCATGTAATTCCTATATGAAGCTTAATGTGCAGATTCTGTAGAACAGGATCAGTAAAATAAGACATGATGTCTAGCTTGTCAGTGATTATCTGGGAGAAAAACACAGAGAATCTGGAAACCATCCAATGAAAGCAAATTATGAAAGAGAAGACTTGAGAACTAAGCTACACCCTTTTTTTACAGCAAACCAACTGTTTACTAATAACTTCATTATGCTTGTTTACTGCTCCCGAGTGCCTAATTATTATTTTTAGGGATTTAGGCTTTATTTCATGATTTTAACATAACAACTGTCACTTGAGTTGAAGAAACAGAAAGGATAGAATCTGCAATACACAGAGTACAGCTGGTTGAACTGTTCACAGCAAATCATTTACTGGCTCAGTTAAGCCTTATTATCTCTTTGAAAATTGTCCAGACACAGACTTTGATTATTATGAAATTGTTAATTACTCAAAATTGTTTGACAAACATTTTATAGAAACAGAGTCCAACTTACGGGCTGATCTCAAGCTGTCTGTTATTCACCACCCCGAACTCCTGCTGTGTGATAGTGGGACAAACACAATTTCTGGTGGTTTAGATGTATGAAGTCAGCAGAAGAGAAGCCAGTAGATGGTGCTCAAGGATGTGAAGCCAAATTCTGGGGTTTAGGGGTGAGGGGAACCTGTTACTAAGCCCTGCATTTGTATTTATGCTTAGCAGGTAAGTCCCCTAGTTCTTTGGGTTCCCACCTTCCTGAGATATTTCAGGAGTGGGAGCTGAGAGGTTGCTGGGGAGTTGTGTAAACTATCCTTGCGAGCTCGGGTTGTCAGGAGTGATCACAGCACAGCTCAGGAGAGAAAAATCCCAGTGTGGAGTAAAGCTTAGGGCAAAGGGCAAACTGTATCCAAAGATCACAATTCACCATTCTTTTCCTTCCCTCTACAGAGCTGCTTTATTATAAAAATTCTCCTCATTTCCATGATGAAAGTAGAAACAGTCTCTTTAAGCTTTGCTCTATACACTTCAAATACTCTTGTATCAGTGATGATCACCTAGGAATGATGTTCACACCATATTACTTGTTTTTTCCAAAAGAATTTTCCTTTTTGAAAATTAGCATAATCAAATCTTCAGACACTTGTGATAAGAGCTTCCTCAGCTGTATGAATTCCTAATTGTGCCTCATTGCCAATCTGAAAGATTTGGATTTTCTTAGTCTAAGGTAGAGAAGTCCAAAGGGAGATGTGGTAATTATCTTGCAGCACATAAAAGGTTGCTGTGAAGCAGGAGGCCATAAATTTTCCATGTCTCCTGCACAGACTGCAAGTTTTAACAGGCTTAAATTAAAGCAAGGAATATTTAATCTGAACATTAAGAAAAACTTCTTTAAATTTAAAGGTAATGAAGCACTGGACTAGATTTCTGAGAGAATATCTCTAGCAACAGTGATTTTTAAGCAAAGACTAGAAAAAGCATGTCAATTATAGCATAAATATAGTATAATCTGTTCTAAAGAAAGTGTGTGAATATGTGTGTAGGTGATCTAGATGAGTTCTCAGAATCTCTTTCATCCTAAATTCTGGCTTGCTCACCACATGTAGATTCCACTGGCAGTTTTTCATAGTTCTGCAAATAGGTTTTTTGATAATTACATGTGGTGTAAAGACTGGAACTATCCATACAGGCTTTTTACCTAACACACCTCTATTTATCAGCTTTCTTTGAAGTCCTATAAATACTCTTGATTTCCAGCTTTTGGTAGGTAAGCAAAAAGTCTGCTTGTATGCTTCAGTTCTCACTGCTTTTTATGGAAAGAAGATAAAAGAGACATAAAGCATTAAGTCTGCAATTTGGTCACATGCATATTTCATAAATGCAACTTACTGAGTAATATATGGAAGGCTTTAGCAGGCAATCTTTACAATACACACTTCCTTTGGTGAGAGAGGTGCTTGCATTATTGATTTTAATAGAATTTTGCAGAGTAAGGATAAATTGTGGTAATGCTGCGTAAGAAGGCACAGCAGGCTAAGGCTCAAATGGCTGCTGGTATATATTCTGTGACCAGAACACTGTTTTATGACCAATAGAGGCAGCAATTCGTAAGGTCCAAGTGTGACAAACAGGGCTTTGGCATCATAGATTTCACCAGGACTTCGAGCAATAAAAATGTTTATGATGTTGAGCATTATGGTGGTATATTGCTTGGAAAACATGCAACAATATGAAGGGAATTGTGTTTGCAGCAGCATTTTAGGAAGGCTGTGGTTTGCTCAGAGAAGCATGCAGCCACATTCTAATGTATGTCTAAATAACCTTGTGTTTCCATTGCTGTTAACAGCTTCTTCCGTATAATTTGCCCTGTTTTCTCCCTGTAATGTGTTTTCCAAACTGGGGGCTTGTGTTGAAGGCACGGAATTCATCTTCTTGTATATTTGGATACAGATAATGGCTATCTCAGAAAAACACCTGTTTTGTTTGTGGTGATTCTTTCTGAATTAAATAATAACCAATTCTTTCTGCATGGTAACTGTCCACTTGTCTGCTCTCCACTCTCACCATCAGCAAGATGCTTTGCCTCAGCCATTAATGAAACTGAATTTAGCCCATAAAGAAAGAATTCTGGTGGTATCCCTCTAGCACTACACATCTCCAAAAGATGCAGTCTTGTAGTGTACTACATCATTATACATGATATTCAGTTATGCCCCTTCCCCATTTCACTCTTAGTTTGAGCCAGATTAATAGAAATACCAAAATTTAATAGATTTTAATATGAAACTCATTATTAATTTTGAATATGAATATTACTATTAATATTGGACAAGATGAGGAAAATACCAAATGCTGTTTAAAATACTTGTTTGTGTCTATGGGTGTATATTTATATATGTGGAAGTACACAAATGTTTGTGTGCATAAAAGAGAAAGCTATGTTGGGACTGATGCACTCAATTCCACTTTACTGGAGTGCAGGATGAAGGCTGCTACAGTAAAGGTGTCGTGCCAGATGGAATGAAAGATTTGTGAGACTCTCTGGGTGAAAGGGAGTGGAGTGCACAGATGTGTGTATTCACTCCTGTGCGCTGGGTTCTAAAGCAGGGGCTGTTAAATGGAAAAATAGCTTGAATGGATTACTGAAGATGAAGAAAGAGAAGGGAAAATCAGCCTCAAAGAAGTGATTTATCCAGACTGATGCAAAATTTAGTGGCTGGGTCATTACTAGAATCCAGGTTGCCTAAATCTTCAGGACAGTCTGTCTTGAAAGTGAGAAACAAGAATAGAAATTGAATGGGTTTGAGTGCCAAAAGATTTCAAATTCTTAAGTCTAGTCTATTAAAATGATGATTTTGCACATCAAACGCACATATGGCAAAACAACATTTGGAGGAAAAGAAATTTTGCAGTAAAATTTGATTGGACCAGGCCTCATCATTGTTTTTTAACTACTAATCTGCTTTGTTTTGGTTTTAGTGTTAATCATTTGTGAGAAAAAAAGGCAGGGAGGGAAATTAAGAAAATTCTGAAGAAACAAACATCAAATTGATGGAACATAAAATTCCCATGTATTTCAGCATGACTTGCCTATAGCGACAAAGTCTTCTGCATTGCTATTGTAAACCTCATTTTTGTTTAATAAAGTTTATACAATCTGTCAGTTTTTAAATCAACTGCATGGCTGGCTCCAACTTCAGTCATGACATTTTAAGACCATGTAAACATAATCACTGGCTGTGAATGAAATACAGGGATGTGGAACTGGCAGAGACTGCAGGGAATGTGAAGGGAAAACTTGTCATTTTACTGATGAAACAAAACAGCAAAAGTATATTTCTAAATAACTTCCATACTGCTTTTCTTCCTGAAAAAAAAAAAAAAAGGACACAAGATCAGAAACCCATGAGGTGGTAAGTTACCTTTGTTTTCGGGTTTTTTGTTTTTTGTTTTTTTTCCATGAAGATATAGCTTTTTATCCTTAGTTTGAAATTTTGATAACACTTTTCCACATTGGTTCCAAATTGTTTTTCAATATTGGAGGATAATGCTGAAAAATCATGGAATCAGACTTTTGTCACTCAGTTTCCTGTCTGAGGGAAAAAAAAAGAAGAAAAATAAAAGGGTCTGTTTCTTCAGAAGAATTTGGTACATTTACAGCCATGGTTTGTTAAAAAAATATATATAGAATTAGGTTTGAAAAAAAAGTAATTAAAGTGCAAATACTACAGAGTTGCTACATTTTTCCTGATCTAATTGATGTGACTTTACACACTGACTATTTTTGAAGGGCTCATCTTCACTGAAATTGAAATGCATGTGAAGAAACCGCAGCACATCACGGGCTCTGTGCTCCTAGAAGGTAACGAATAGAATAACTCTGCTCCCTGCCTACTTTGAGTCTGCATGTGGCTAATCTGTATGTCACAGTAAGACCCTTAAGGTTTTCAGGTGGCAACAGATGCATTGCAAGATCTTTTGAGAATGTAAAAGCTGCCTAAGGAAGTATCTATTAATTCATTTGATTATAGGCTATTGTCTTTACTAGGCTCACTTTAGCAGTCTGACAAGAATGTGGAATAAATTCTCACAGAAACTACAGACCATTGCATTTCTCACTACTTTTTTGCTCCAAGTGACAAGTGCACTTCTAATCATATATATATTCCAAGCTGAAATTCTTCATTGGTGGTAATTTTTACCCTGGGGAGAGGATGAGAGAACCAACCTGACAGATCCTAATCATGTTGCCTAATGCAGCAGTGGAAGGTGCTCAGACACTGCTGTGGAGAACCTGGCAGAAAAATCTCTGTGGATCAAACTAAGCTAGAAACTGCACTGTTGAATAAAAGGCAAACAGAGTCTTTAAGTAACTAGATGGGAATGGAATCTGGTGGGCTACTGATTTCTTATTAGAACTTTTGGTCCAGTTCATCATAGAGGGTCCCACAATACTAAAGTCTCACTTCAGAAATCATTGCTGCAAATTATGTATTGACTTTGCTCCTCCTTAGGCTTTACTGCATAAAGAGGAAAAAACCAAAACCCCAAAACAAATGAAGAACACAGAAACCGCAAAATTTCCTCTTAGAATTTCAGCAATAAATAATTTTGATTAAAAGAGTAATTACAGTCATTCCTCTCTTCTCATTGATGTTGGTATAATCCAAAAATCACTTAACTTCACTGAGGAATTAATATGAACTTTCATTTTTTATTTTTTTTTTTTAAAAACTGAAACCTTTCTAATCTGTTTTTCAGCAGATTAGCAGGATTAAAGTTTTCAAAGTATGTTGAAAATATGGTTTATGAGAACTGATGGGCTAAATCCTCAGGTGACATAAATCAGCTTACCTTTGGTGATTTCAGTAAATACAGTGTTAATAAGAATGATATCAGATCACTGTGGAAGACAAGAAAACAGTAGGCAAAATATAAACCCACCACCCAGTGTTCGTAGGAAAAGCAATATGAGATTACAGAAGGGACAGGTGTGGTTTGTGTTTTTCTTATACAGAGATCTCACTTCCAGACTAGAAAGAGTACGCAAGGCACTCTGAGATTAGTTCAAAATGTCTTCTGAATTCCTTCTGGGAACTGACAGTAAACCTTTTAAAAGACACAGACTGCTAAGGCTTATTAGTAACACAAGTAAGAAACTGCCACGATGAGAGCAGTTAGAATTTCCCAGGGGAGTGAGGTTGGATGCTGGGTGTCAGGAACAGGCTGAAGTGAGAGAGGTTGAGAGCACACTACCCTAGAGAGAACATATGCTAATTGGAAATAGTTTTGAAGAAGGTAACTCATTTTAGTTATACATATGGAGCAATTAATTTGTCTAAATGTAGGGGGTTTATGCCATTTCAGATGCCCTGGAACATTAAAGATGTTTATATTAGACTAATAGGACAGAGCAATGAGAGGAGCTATTCTGGAGTGGCAGCTGCAGTCTGGACATGATGTCTGTAGCATCTCAAATGACATTACAGTCCTCTGACTTTCACCTTCTTGAAGGATCCTTGAGTATCAGGAGGTCATTTAATCTCCCTCAAAGTAGAATAGGTCATAAGCAAGATGATGGATGTGATCATCATTGAATATCAGTAAAGACATGTACCACCAGACATGGAAATATTTAGTGCATTTGGAACAGCCTTTAGACTGCACTGACTTCTCCCAAAGAACCAAAAGTAGTTTCATAACCAGCATGTTTTCCCTTAGATTTGCTTAGTTCAGGTTAGAAGAACCAAGGAATGGTCTCCAGCAGAATCCCTTGCAAAGTCAAACTTGACCAGGAACAGATTAGAAAGAAATCTCAGACTTCATTTTCCCCGGTATCTTGTTCTTGCAGAGGGTAATACTTGGGTAATATATTTCTGTATAAGGAGCTCAAAGTCAATTGTGGAGCAACAATAACATGACAATGCTATAAAAGCAGCAGGAGATTTGTTACCAATTCACTCATGGGACTTTCTATAAAGTATACCTCGCTAAGGATATAACATTTGAGAACATGAAAACAAATATGGGATACAGATATTTTCATTGATAAATCTGAGCATTTAGATTTTTCAATGCTTGAGAATCCTGTGTCACGAAATGAGTATAAAAGTCAGAAAATAAAATTGCATATTGCCAAGATGCAAGATGGTTATTGTATATTAAAATGCAGATATCAAATTATGTTGTCCACTGGTTTGAAATTTTCCTAGGCCCAGCTTTAAAGCCTGATTTAAAACTGTCCCTAGAAATTAGACCATATTTGAAATATTAAAAGGGACTTAGGATGCCCATCAGGTATCATGAGATGCAGTCACTACAATTGGTAAGGGCTACTGAATACTAAGCAAAAGGAGAAAAATATTTTGTTTACCCATGCCAATACAGACAATCTAGAGCCTAAATTAAGCGTGATATAAAAATAAAATTATCCAAGCTATATGTCCAAAAGAATTTCCAACTGGAAATTTCCAGGAGATTAAATTAAAGAAATGTATGCACAAATCAGATTCCCAAGAGCTGTTGCTGCCCTCAGCAAATGCAGTGTCTATTTTTCTTAAGAGAATGACACTTGCTGTAATTACTAATTGGGGGTTACTTCTAAAAAGAGTAATTTCAGACACATTTAAATTTACTAAATTATTATGTATCATTGGGTCATAGTATTTGTTTGCTGTCATATTTCACTTATCAGCTACATGGTGAAAGCTACACAGTCATTCAGAGAACAAAGAAACATATTTTCGCTTATTTATTTAGCTGAGTATTGTTTTCTAGTGAAGTGTCAAAAAATCTGCCCCAGAGATAAATAATGAAGATTAAATAGGCAAGCAAGGAAAGGTGTGGTTTCAGATGAGAAACGGAAGAAAAAGGGGAGCTGAAGCAGAAAGCCACACAACATATCTGCCCTGGGACCACAAGGACTCTATCCTGTGGGAGAGATCCCACGCTGGAGCAGGGGAAGAGTGTGAGGAGTCTTCCCCTGAGGAGGAAGCAGCAGCAGAGACAAGGAGTGATGAACTGACCACATTCCCCATCTCCCTGTGCTGCTGGTGGTGAGGAGGGAGAGAAGTTGAGCCCAGGAAAAAGGGAGAGGTAGGGGGAAGGTGTTTTAAGATACACAAGAAGCAATGCGTGTCCTCAATATGCTGTGCCTCCTCATACTAAAAATATTGATTACTGGGAGAAACAGGCTATTTAACATTGCCCTACTTCTGCTGTGTGTTGGGCACACAAACTTTGCCCACAGAAGAGGAATTTGGATGAAAAAGTCTCTTCATGTCAATGTAGAGCTGGTTTTAGAAATGAAAAACTAGGGCAAGTACTCAAGATTAAAGAATTCTCACAATGAGTAATTTACATAGCAGAATGAATCATCCAGTGTTTGAGTGAAAGAAGGAAAGCACTTATACCTTCACATGTTCCTGAAGGCTCATTCCTTTGATGTCCAAAGGTTATAAAAAGGCCTAGGAGCAAGACAGATGGCAATGACCTTGCTCTGGGTGGTATCCTCTGGATGATGAGTCCTCAGCAATCGGGAAATCTCATTCACTCAGGAATTTCTACAGTTCTCCAAATCCTTGAAGTAGGAAGAATGTTGAAGTCTCATTTTTCATATAATTGTTGCAAAATAAAAGATGGGACCATCTTATCTAAGGGGACTCAAGATGCAGTGGAAAAACTGAAAGATGAACCCAAGTATCTTATAGCCTTGAGAGTACTCCATCCTCTACACAGCCCTGTCTCCTGTGGAGCACATGATCCAAAATCATCATCTTAGTGGCAGGATAGACAATTTTGTGTAGTATTCTATCCTTTACATTTATCAACATAATTGAAAGGGAGAGCATTTGAGAAATTTCAGCTTTCAGAGTGCAAATCAGAAATGGGGAACAGAGAAGAACAGGGATGTTTTTATTTCATGTGATCAGTAATGCCAGTCTCTCCTCCTGTTCTTCCTCTAATTCCACATATAAGCACATTGCAAATGTAAGAAAGACTAGTGCTGAATGCATCCACACATAATTCCAGAGAGCAGATATAGAGCTGTCATTATCCAGAGAAATCAGACTCTTGTTCATAGTCTGCAAGTGACAGAATAAGGAAAGAATAATTAGGATGTGCAAAGAGAAAAGTAATGACCACAGATACTGAGCATTTTCCTGTTATTATAAAAATTTCCATTGCCATTCCAAATTTCTTTTATATAACTGTACTAGTTTTGGCTGGGATAAAGTTGATTTTTTTCATGGCAGCTTGTATCATGCTCCATTCTGTATCCATCTTCATGAAAGGTCCACCTCAATGGATTCAGTAAAGAATTCAGACATGGAAGGACTTATCTTCTGAGTGCTTTCAATTGTATTGTCTTACTGGACCTCATGTCAGAAATACCTACTTGCTGGCAGTTTTTCTTGATATCTGATGTGTAGGAGTTACCATCTTTTCATGTGTTCTAAAAACAAAAGCAGATGTTGCAAATAGATAATGTGGCAATGGCAATTTCTCTTCAGGATGGCCAAAATTTCCCAAAAGGTAGAGCAGAAGTGGAGAGCTCCTGGAATAGTAAAAAGCAGGATATATAAAAAATGACTGCAGCTGGTTTGAAGCTTCATAGCCTGAATTTTCAATGTTAAATAAGCTCTAAATAAAGCTTTTAAGTCCTCCTACCCTTTTCCTTTTTCATTTGCTTCTGTCATTTTTATTTAAGCTCCCAGGACTAGCTGGATCTAAGAAAATATAAACAAGCTTTGTTCTTAAAGTATTAAGACTGGAGTAAACAGTGAGCAGTTCAATGCAAGTGAGATTAGAACTAAGCACTTCTTCCTTTTTTATGGAGGATCCCTGTACTCATAATGTTGAGAGTTAAAGCAAACTAATAAATGTAGTTCAAGTTATGGAAAAAAACCCACTTTTATAGAAATGTCTCCTTTCCTTCGCTTTAGAGAGCTTTCATAAGTATTGGTAAAGCTACAGAAACTGTGGAAACAAAGTTGTTTCACCTATTCCAACTTTTCCTGCCACTGAAAAAAATTTTCTTAGGTAATGAGTAATTCTAAATTCCTTAAAGTGGCGAAACTACTAATCTAATGTATCTGTTTTGCCTATGTCTTAGGTTAACATTTGTTTTATTTAATTTTCCAAGGAATAATTCCTATCAGCCCTTTTATTTTCATTAAAATGAGGAATAATATGACTACTTATTTCTGCAATTTAGTTATCCAGTTAATTTTGTAACCTTTGCTTGTAGCTACTTAGAGATACAACTAAAAGCATTAGAGTATTATATTGTCTGTCATTCATCAGAAAATCACTGTAATGCAAAAGCTAAGTCTTTCCAGGACACATTTGGAGGTGTTTTTTGCCTCTTTGAGCTCAAATTACTCTCAACTTCCACGAGTTGAGCATCAAACCAGATTCTCATCAGATAAGCCACAGTTTGTGCACAAAGTTCCTTTGGAATTCAGACTGTAATTTGGATATTGTGTTATTTTGCATTTTTTGGACATTATGTGTTGCTTGGCACACTCCATTCCTGCATATATTGGTGATTTCTGTGCAGAGGTTTGCTCAGTGAAGACAACTAAAAATCTCCAGTGCTGGATGAAGTTTTGTGACAGGTTGATCCTCCATACGCTGTATCTGGGTACCCAATAAACTTGCAGATACAACCTGTAAAACCAAACAGAATTACACTCTTGTTTGTATTTTTACTAGGAAATGAAATGGGTTTGTTTCCATGGAATTCATATTCTCCCTGCTGCAGAGCAGTAGCAGGTTTTTCTTTTATGTGGAGCAGGTGGCTAATACTGAAAAACCTGTTTCTATGGCATGAAAGATTTATTGCTCTCAAACTCGTCTTGGAATATTTGCAATTGGTGAGCAACTGCTGTTGGAGAACCATTGTAGACATACAATACAAGCACATAAGGAAGAATCCATAGAGGGAATGGGAAGAACAGCTCAGTTACTTTGTCTTGGGAATTTGTTTTTATAAAGAGACCTTCCCAGGTCCCTACAAAACAACCTAATGAATAAAATTAAAGCTTGGACATTTCTAGTACTGACTTAGAATCTTGTTGATCTTTCTTTATTTTAAATTCATTATAAAAACATAAGGTTAAAATAATCTTGCCTGATCTCCAGCAAGTCGTTGTTGCTCCATGACATAAAATTGTGCTGTATTTTAAAATAAGATAATTTTTGTGCTCAAGGCACATATTGAAAGATTGAACCAGAGCATTTCTCACTAGTTATGTATTTGGTTGTGGTTTTCCTTCCTGCTGGAACTGGAAAAAAGAGGAAGACACTGAGACAGGAAAAAATTGAGACACTGAGACTGGGAAAAAGAGAAAAGCCTTGCTATTTTTCTTAGCCTAGAAAGGGTACTTCTTCATATTTCATGGTGCTTTGATTCAAAATACTGAATTCTGAATTAATGTCTGACATTTATTTAAAATGTGCTGGCAGGACTTATTTCCTTGAAGCTTCACACACTCATGTTGGCTATTTGGTTGACAAGGTGTAATATGAAATATGGCAAAAGAATAAAAGGCAGGCTATAATAAGCATGTCTAAAACAGATATAACATTGGTTTAAGTACAACTGATGTGGTGGATGGTAGATGTCTTTAAGCTTTTTCTCCTAAATTTATCCAAATTTTGAACAAGGTATTTGCTGTAAGAAGGTTTTCTAGGCTGCATCTGTAATCAATGGAGAAAGGAAGCACTTAAGATACAGGCACCAGATGTAGATGATAAAGGCTACCTGCTCTCTCTTTAGCATTTTTGCACACTGATATGGGCACTTGCTCATAATTACCTTGACCCAAACTAATAAGAGTCTAAGAGAAGGGACACATTGTCCTCACTGGGAGAGAAGCTGATCTTGACCAATAGGAGGGAACTCCAGCAGATCTCACACTCTACAGTGGAGTTTCCTGCAGACTTTGCGCTGAGCCAAAGCTCCAAAAGATGGCTCATCGGGTTTGGATGGCAAAGCTATTTAGAACAAAAGACCTAAAGCAGGAAAGCACATGTTTCGATTCCAAAGAAACTGAGTTTGGTTGTGAGGTGGAACATAATGCGTGGTTGAACAAGGTCTAGAGCTTGAAGAAAAGACAATAAACAAAACTAAGTGTGTCATGGGGTTTTTTGCTTTTTTTTTTTTTTTTTTTTAGGATGTGACTTATGTTTCTGTCAGAGGTTCTGCACCCTTCCATTTCCTTGTGTGAAAAGGCATATCCTTCCCATCTTCATCCATATTCAAACACCTATAAACAGATGGTCAAATTAAGGAGATCCTATCAGCCAGAAAATTAAATGAATTAGAAAATCACCAAAGCTTAGTTTTCCAAAACATTCCTTCTTCCATTAAAGTAAACACACCAGCTTACTTTTCCCTCTGCTTTTCTTCCAAACACTTTCAGAACCATGAGATCAAATAATTAAGCTGGTGAAAAATCCCTTGTTGGTATTAGAAACAATCTCTACTGGGAGGAAGACTAAGATAACAGCTGGTTATTACAGAACAAGATATTTCATTACATTGAGCATATCTGCTTGAGAAAAAAGAAAAGTCAGACTTTGAACTTATTGGATCAATGATTACAATGGTACTGGAACAGATTTGAATAGCTATATTTTGCATTGTGGAGAGAATAAGGAGATATTCTAATGGGATTTACTTGTTATACAGAATTCAGGTTATAAAACAATTTACAAAGAAGGAGGACTCTTCTAATACTCAAAGAAAAAGGCAGGCAGTGAGAAAATTGTATCAGGGCAGCAATTCATCCCAGCCCATTAAGGTGACTGTACTAACCCCACGTCTGCCAGCCAGGGGTGTTAATGGCCTTGGATAACTCAAACCAGAGAACAGCAACAAAATAAAAGGTCATTCAGGTTGCAGCTACACTAGCGTATTGATTCAGAGCAGTGCTGCAGTTTTGAGGAGGGTCCCCTAGTTGTCACTGCTTGCCATATGGTAGCTCCATTTCCTGAGTGGTTAGGGTCAGTGAACAAAAATAAACTATGCCATGGGCAGAGTGAAGACTTTTGCTCTATAGGATCTGATCAAATTTAATGTGAAATAGTTCTCATGAACCTCACAGAGTGAAAATGTAGGTGCAGCACTGATAGCTGATCCATTTCTTATACTGTACCAAATATCCTATTTCATCATCCACAGGAGCTATAACACAAATCTCTTTGAAGACAGTCAGAAAGCTGTACCCACTTTGTCCTTCCCTGGTAATCTCCACTCCTTTGTGAGCACAGTCTCTCTTGTGCCTACAATCGCAGAATCCTTTTGGCTGGAAAAGACCTTTAAGATCATCAAGTTCAACCATTAACCCAGCACTGCCAAGGCCACCATTAAACCATGTCCACAAGTGCCACATCTACTTGTCTTTGAAATCCCTTCACAGATGGTGACTGGGCTGCCTGTTCCAATGCTTGACCACCCTTCAGTGAAGAAATTCTTCCCCATATCCAATCTGAACCTCCCCTGGTGCAACTTGAGGCTGTTTCCTCCTGTCCTACCAGGTCCTGCCTAGAACGACCTGAGATAAAAAAATGCAAGCAATTTATTTTAGGAGTTGAACAAAACTTGCTTTTTGCCAATACTTACCTTGTCTAATTCTTTTGTCATTCAAGTAGTTGTAAACACTGTGTGGAGGAAGCTGACACTTCACAGGACATGGGAACTGCATCTATGGTGCTTCTGCCACCTCAGTGGCAGCAGGCAATGCAAGGAAAGAGCCAGAAAAGACACTGTGAGATGATCAATCTGTGGAGGTGCTAATGAAAGAGAATTATTCCTGCAACGCCACCACTGCCAGCCAGCACTTACAGCCCAGCCACAGGCTCTGAAAATGGGAAATCTGGTTAGCTGGACAGTTGCAGAATAAATTACTGCAATTTCAAGGAGTGAAGCTCACCTTGATGGTTGGTATTGAGAGCAGAATTAACATGTGGATAATTCCTCTGGATGCTCCAACAATATATGTCTCACCAAAAATGAACTTTACTAGGTAACATTCATTTAAGCCTTTTCTGTTGCCATTCTCTGTGCACTTACTAGCAGGATCTGTGGGGCTCTCCTGTTTGTGCATGAGAAGCCTTAACCATTTTTACATGCCCTCTCCATCTCAGTCTCCAGAATTTCAGACATTCTTTTCTAAAAGATAGTTTCTTCTCCTTTTGCACAATATTTTGCTTTTTCTGCATCTC
Organism: Scytalopus superciliaris; assembly: GCA_013400415.1. Taxonomy (NCBI): domain Eukaryota; kingdom Metazoa; phylum Chordata; class Aves; order Passeriformes; family Rhinocryptidae; genus Scytalopus; species Scytalopus superciliaris. The sequence goes on along the minus strand of VXBX01003760.1, from coordinate 122,883 downwards.
ACACCTAGATAATGAGATTTCTGAGAGAGCCCTGAACATGTTGTACACACTTAATAAACACAGTGAGTTTATCTATTAACTTAATGTTTGAACATCACAATGTTTGCCTCCCTTTTGCAACATCCTTTGCACCACAGTCCTCATGTCCTCTTTTAGGTGTTGTTTGGTTTGAAGTGTTCTGAAGTGAGGCTGGTGGGAACCTTTCCATCACTTTCAGCCATCCTCTGATTAGGTTCTGTGAGAGAAAACTTTGGTCTAGAAGACAGGACATCAGTCTGTTGCAATAGGACAAGGGGTAATGGTTTTAGACTGAAAGAAGGTAATTTTACATTAGACCTAAGTAAGAAGTTTTTTTACAATGAGGGGGATGAGACACTGGCACAGATTGATCAGGTTTCCATCCCTGGAAACATTCAAAGTCAGGTTGGATGGATGGGGCTCTGAGAAACCTGGTCTGGTTCCTGCTCATTGTGGGAGATGTTTGACTGAATGAGCTTAAAAAGTCCCTCCCACCCCAAATTATTCTGGTTCTATGATAGTAAATGTACTGCTGGCCAGTCTTACTATTGATGCTGTTACTCCTCTAACAGCTTTTATACACCTGCTATGTGGGATAGTTAATTCCACATGTACACTATCAAACAGTTTTGGTCTTTCATGCTGCCTGTACGCTCCTCTAAGAATATACAGAGGCTGATCTTGAACTCAGTAGCCCAGACTGCCCCAGAAGAAAGTTGTGTTGGGTCATTTACCTAACCAGTCTTCCTTTCAGCCCTCCTTTTCAATATGTGAACTGCTGAGAAAGATGCTCGGCAGTATTTTGCTCTCGTAAAAATATCCATGTTTATCCTTTCATACTACTGAGGTACTTAAGGAGACACAAATTATCTGTGTCTGTGACATTTCCATTCTTCTCCTCAGTGTTTAAAAATTCCAGGACACAATGAATCTTGAAACCCCTATTTTTTCAGAAATAAAACCTCAGGATAAGGTTGCTTTATTATCCCACATAGGATGCAGAGCTTGTTTCATAAGTCTGAGACTGTAAAATAGCCCTGTGACTGCATTAAACAACTAATGGATTGCTTCATCTAAGTTGTTCAACCTGAAATGATCTACATCTTTTCATGACTTATCCTTCCCTAACCTCTTACTTGAACTCCTATAAATTACATAAGTAAATAAAATTAGGCATTAATTTTAAATGAACAAATTCCATGGTAAACTGGAAACTCAAAAGGCTTGCACTGGAAATGTCAGAGCAAAACATTTCAGCTTTGCTGATGTGAAAGGTTTTGTTCCAGCATTTATAAAACTGAAAGTTTTATTTCAGAAAAAGTTAACTGACACTTTCAAAACTCAATGTTTTCACACTGTTCCCCCAGTTAAATCAATTTCCTAAATCCAATACATGTTCATGAGTAATTTTCTTGTTTATAAGAACTGAATTTTTTAGTGACATTACATTTCTCAGAAGAAAAAAAGCCATCATCCCAGCTATACTTTCTGAATTACTTCTGCCTTCCTTCTTGCAATTTGTTTGTGAAGTCTGAATTCATTAGGTACACAATATGTATCTAAATACCTTCCTCTGTACATTAATCCCTACAAGCTGCAGGATTGCCTGTGAGTTAAAGGCACCTCACTATTTGAGCAAATGAAAGGACAAGATACTGACATAAATTCAACACCAGAACAAGCAACTGTATTATAAGGATGACATAAGGCTTTCCAGGGAGGGATATTATGGTTTGTCCATTACTGGTAAGGAAAGGTAATGAGAACATTCAGCTCTTTATGGAGAGCATATGGCAAGCTGGCAGCCTTGGTAGTTTGTTAAGAGCAACTAGTACTTGCATATTCTTTTAGGTGTAATTCCTCAGTGTTTATGCTAAATTAAGACATCTATTAGTTAATCTGTCCTGACACTTCAGCAATGAGATTTGGCTCGCCAGGTCAGCAATAGATTTCCTTAACAGAATGGAGGTAAGGATCCCATGAACCTTCCCAATTCACACTGTGAATGCAATGTGTTTCTGTCATCCCAAGGAAAGAAAACTTGTGTTAAATCTGCGCATCTTTGCAGACTGCAGTCCTGAACTCTCTCTTGTACCACCATACAGCAAGGGAAATAAAGTTCTCCCTCAGATGCACATCACTTTTTGAACAGTCAAGAGGCTTCCTGCACTTCATTTTCTGTTTGGATGTAGTGAAACTAAGGATATCGAATCCCTTGAAGCACCTTCCCTGTGAAATATAGGACTTTAGTAAAGTTTTAAAATTGCTTTTGCTAACTATTTGCTCTCCCACTTTTTTTTTTTTTGCAAACAGCTTCCTGACCAAATCACAAGGTGATTGACATGGTCTTTCAAAATCATTCTTCAGAGGCAGACAGTTTGCATAAATGAAAGTTAAAGACTCAAGAACCCAAAGCAATTTAATTTTTTATGTGCCAAATGAAACATAATTACTTTTCTATATTTACTGTACTAGATTTTGCTACACCCTTAAAAAAAAAAGAAAAACCTCACAGAGATTAATTTCTTGAAAACACTTATTTGCCTTCATAGGAATTTTTGTAGGAATTTTTAACTAATAGCTACATTTGTTATTTTAAATTAGCCAGTGCAATGCAGATTATTGATAACTCAAACAACTGACATTGCATTTTCAGCTGATTTCAGTCTTTTCATAAATCTAACTTAACATTTCTCATTAACAAATTTCTTAAATAAAAAGATTTCCTACTTTCTTATAAAATCAGACTGAAAAAATGCGGTATTTTTGAAAGATGATGGTACCTTTATAATTTCAAAGTGCTTTGAAAAACAGAGTACTTGGGGACTTTTTTCAAAACTCTGAGGCCTGATAATGTTCCCCAAACACAGGCACCAAGAAGCAAGTCTGCAGCTGAAGTACAATGGCCCTTTTGCTTGTTGTTTATGGAATAAGGAGGAAAAAAAGAAAAAAAGAAAAGGAAAAATTACTCTGCTGGTGTTTTTCAAAGAAGACATTCAAGAAACATGAAAACCAACACTTAGTGGCTCAGCCAAATACTTGTTTCATGACCTGGAAGAAATCCTTAAATGTTTCTGAGTCTTTGTCCAGTTACATGAGCAGATACAATAATTAGAGAAAGGAAATGGTCCCCGGTGATATTTTAAAATGAGCTTTCTTATCCATATTTGTAGAAGAAGCCTTTTCTACAGTCAGAGAGAGGAATGTATTGATATTTGTTTCACTGCAGGATGCCAAGGAAAGGTGTTTGGCTTTAACATATGAGGCGAAAGGATGATTTTAGTCTTCAAGGATCTTGTCGATGGGAAGGATCTGTGTGTCTTCAAAGCGTTTTAGTCTGAACAAATAGACCACAATTTTATGGGACATAGGTCTCTCTATTAGATTTAGAGACAGGTAAACATTTAATGACTTGAAAGAAAAGGTGAAATAAATCCTCCTCCAGAACCTGACCAGCTGAATTTTATTCATATGAATTTCATTAATTTCATCATACAAAGCTGAGAAAACTCTGCCTATGTTAGTGATGTATTAATCTTGTCTTATAGACGACCTTCACCTTGAAGTGTGACTGAAACCAGTGAAACTGCTCCACTCCAGAGCCACTGAGGGTCTAGTCTGTGTTTAATGGCATATAAAAAACAAGCTCGGCAAACCAGAACTTTGTTGCTAAATACTAAACTACAAATCAAAGAGCACATGAATACATAACTATGGAAACTGCCAAAGGTCTTAAGCAAAACTGAAAAAGAGCAGTATTTTCCTGCAGTGGAAACTTTGTTAGGTGATGTCAGGGCATGCCAAGAGTGCAGAGAGAATCATTCCAAAAGGAATGTAAAAATGATTGATATTCCTCTGAATCATATAGCTTGTAATTAATAGAAAATTTATTTGGTCTTTTATATTTACTTCTTCTTTAATTCTTCTTATTTTCTATTTTTTTGCCTCAGTATGTTGAAAAACAGACCTAATGGAATGATTTATACACTGCTCCCAGTTTTAGTGCCTTACCTCAGTCTGCACATACTGCGATTTTATTTTGCTCTAAGAGGGACAAGCCAAGAGCAGCCTCTCTTGTAAAGGGCTGGAACATGCCACTGATTAAGCGACATTAATTTTGTAAGGAGAGATAATATATCTTGTTAGATCAGGTCACATAGCAGAAAAAAACTCAAACAAAACCACAACCAAACTAAACCAGAAAATCCTTTTGACAACCAATCTCCTTCTCATAAAGTGGTTATTAAAGGGGAACTGATGGGGTGCATATTCAAATCTCACCGTAATACATTTGTGTCCTAGTGTTGTGAGCCATGAGATAATAGTTAATGTAGGGTTAATAGTTACCTTGTTTTTTAAATTGTCACTACTTGTAATGATTTCCTCTTCCACAAACTCATAATTTTTTCTTTTTAATTTCCTGAAGTAATGAGTAAAATGAATATTCACCTGCCTGAAGGTAATTTTATGATGTTAGAAGGCTTATTACCTAATGTTTGTAAAGCACTTTGAGGCTCAAAACTGCCATGTATTATCATTATTGACAGTAGAAACAATTCTAGTGATGAATACTACTTTTTCTTGCTGAAAATTTGCTCTAATTTAGATTAATTGAAGCATCTTGTGCATGTTAACATGAATTCCTGTAACTATTGAGTACTGAAAATGAATGTTTTACTGTATACATTGGTAAACTCTTTAGGACTCAGACTGCTTTCTACATATTCATCCATTACCCAGCATTGTGAATCATGTCAGAGTCCCTTGGTGCTCAAATGGTAAATAATATTGTGGGGTAAATATATATATAATAAAAAAGTTTGCAGTATTTCCTTTATAGTCATTTGACCCCCATAACTTCTCCAACTTAAATTAAAAATATATTTATTAATAGTCACCATGGTGTGTCACCATGAGCTTTTTATATACTATAAATATGCCCTGATTAATTATCTCTATGCATTTGATAGACTGTAATTTGTTTAGGATTAATGGACTCAGCTCATCAGTAAATGCTGAGTTCCTCCATATTTCAGTAGTGTCTAATCCATTAGCTGCACTAAAGTTTATCTGTAACAATAAATCAATAAGCTGATGCTTATCAGACATTGTGCTATCTGAAGAGTTTATACTTAATAATATATGTAAAAAAAGACCCCACACAAAACAACAATTTCTTGTGTAGTTTGCCACAATTTAAAGGAGATTTGAATTGCCTGGGGTTATGTAGCAGGAGGATTGTTTTCTTTGCCAGACTGTCCAAAAATTATAAAATATGTGTATATAGCTCCATTCTTCACTGATCATTTGTGATGTCATTTTAATGCTTGCAGATATTCATGATTCTGGGAAAAAAACCACAAAACACCACCACCAACAACCCCCAACCCTGGAGAAGGCACATTTGTTTATTTTGAAGCTATATTTCAGAAGCACGGTATCTTACAGGCTTAAATCTACAGTTTGCATATCACATGGGAAAAAATCACATAAAACTTATATGAACGGTTAATGTATAAAAATATACAGAACAGATGAAAGTTGGATAATTTTCAGTGCACCAGGGAAAGTGTTCATATTTCATATCAGGTAATATAACAGATGCTGTCATTGGGTGATAGCTATTCAATATATTATGTGCTCATTAGGTTTATTTTGCTATGTATCACACATATGAACATGTTAAACATCAGAAACTTGTCCCAAAGCACAAGTGAGATAAATAGAAGAAACAAGAGGGAGATGAGATACTCTACATTTATTATAATAGTATTTTGGCTTAAACATGAGCATAGATTTGCCAGTTTTTGATCGCAGAATCTGAATATTTTATGTTGAAGTAAAGATTACTGTAGCTTGGAAACCAATTCCTGTGAAACCCTACTCTTGAAATAAAGACAGGTGTGTGAGAAATGGTAAAGGATTGTGGAGATAAGTAAAGTACCATGACTTTTAGGGTTATTCCTTATTCATGACAGCTCATATTATTTAAGTGGTAGACACAAATGATTCAGGACAGGTTTCTGCTTGTGTCACTTTTCCCTGCAATGCCTTGCTGTACTTTTCCAGACTTGCATTCTGCATTTAGAACCAGCAAACACAAATGTTGATGAACTCCTGGGTATATCAGGAGTGGTGTTTTTGGTGCAGCATGACAGAATCCTGTCTGGAAAAAAGAAACATGGTACAATGACAGCTGCAAGTCAGCTTGTATTACACAGACTGCTTCTTACAGCATCTGCAGAGTGGCATTACAGGACCTTGGGTGGAAACTGAAAGCAGATACTGATGTCTGTCCAATGCTGGCTGTAACTTTATAGACAGCAATAATGACCCTGAAGCACAAAATTTATTTTATTACCTATCTTTTATAGAATTTGGCCCAACAACTTTGCAATTTAAATGCATAGGCTTATGATCAAAATAGCTCCTAAACTAATGAAATGTTGGCAAAGACATAAATTCAGTACATATGCATTGGTTCACAGCCTTACAGAGGTATAAAAAAGGGCCTCAGAAAGACTAAGATAATGTGGAAAAAAAAAAATAGAGTCACTGCTCCTGTCCAGATATTCCTAGCAGAGCATTTCTCACAAAGATAAGAAAACCAGAACTACTCAGAGAATTTTTCCTCTGAGCTAAAAAATAATTAGTAGAGAAGAAGAAGGAGAATTAAAAGTTTCCCATAGTGTATAAAAGGAGAACTTAAGGTATTCTTTATGGAGGAACAAAGACAACTTCTCATTCCTTTCTGGACTGCTCTCTCTGCAGTGCAGGAGGCTGAGCTGACTACTCGGTGTTGCTTTTTGCTGGCATAGGCAGGTGAATGAAGAAGAGAATAAAGTGAAGAGATCTTTGGCTCTTGCATGTCCTTGGCTTTTACATCCCTCCACAGCAGACTCAGTATAGCTGAACCATCTATGTGGAGTTTGGGATGAGATTCCTCTGAAGCAATAAAAGCAGGTTTTTGATGATGTAGATCCCTTGCTCTGTTCCATTGTGTGTGCTAATTAAATCTTCATGGAGTCTAAAGGGAGTTTAGGGTGACTTGCTCAGGTGTTGAACTTACTTTCATCAGGATGAAGCTAAGTCTTGGTGTGAAGTTTAAGTAGCCATTTGGATTCACTCTATAGTCTTAGACACCTGTTGAGATGTATCTTGCTTTGCTATTGGGTCAATGAATGTCAAGCTATTGGGTGGCTAAATTTAGAAGTAGTCTATCCTGCCACAAACTGAGGGTGATGAGATATTTAGAAAACCCAGATTTAGATCTACATTCAGCAGCTCGCACTTCAGCTCTGGGAGCTCAGTGTTTTTCTTTGATGCCAATGAAGTTACTGTTTCTTACAATGCATTCATGCTTGGCCTTGATTTTACATACCAAGAAAGGACTATGAGTGTCAAGAATACTAGACTCTGTCTTCCAGAAGAGTATAAAAATATCCAGCCCATCCATCAAGCTGAGCATAGCACAACTCAGTTTGTCATGACAACAAAGTAATCTGAGAGCTTGCTGATAATGACTCTAATAAATGCCCCGGTGCATGAGAGGCATATCAGCAAAATGACAAATTGATAAAAGAGAAGGTTACACTGGAATGCAAATAAAAAGCTTTCGGTCTGTGTCAAGTATTTCTTCTTGCCTGGTAATAGCTGAATAGAAAGGAAATGAAAGAAATTCTCTTGACTGCAGGATCAAACCCACACACAGAGAAAGAAACTCCTTACTTCACGTGCGAGACGTGCTTGACACGAGTTCATCCACAGCACTCTGAGGAACGAAAGGGGTTTGCTTTAACTAACTCAAGGTACCTGATTTCTGCTACAGAGTTAGGAGTCTTATAAACATCCAGTAAAGCTGTCAGACACCAATTCAGGCATCAAAGTGAGATGCTGGAAGCAGAGAGCATGACTATCCACACTGTGCTCAGGTATTTCACCTAGGCTCAGAATCCTGAAAGAACTATTTCAATATTTTCACATTTTTCTGCTGCTACAGAGTTAAAAAAGAAAAAAACTGGAGTTACTGAACAACTTTTCTCCTAACTTTGGGTTATTTAGACAAAGCTTTGGAGACATCCGAGGCAGCAGGGAAGAGTAGGGTGTACTGCTCATAAGGTTATCAGGAGGTTGAGTTCATCAGTGCACTACATTATGAAGAAAGAAAATAATTAACACCCAGAAGAAATAAGCCAAGATGGTCTTGAGCAGTGAAATAAAAGTATGTCAGCCTGTTTCAATTTTTTTTTTTTTAGATTTGAAGTTTGAATATGCAGTGAAGCTTCTCTTGCATTCTTACACCATATCCCTTTCCTTCATGGAAGACAAATGTGTTTTTAGCCACAGCAAATGTGTATTTTGTCCTTTTTCCCACCTTTCTTTCAGTAGAACTATGATATTCCTGTAAACATTTCAGTGTGACAGGTTTTTTTTAATTAAAGTGTTTTTGTTTGTCTTGCCTACACTTACAGTCTCTGAAATAGCATATCCATTCCTCAGACCTCTGTGATTATATATACTGCTTCTTTAGAAGCCTTTTGTAACCTGCCCTTGAGCTTCTAAATCTTCTGAAGACAGGGGCAGACTTTTACCCACCTCTTTTACCTTGATCCTCCTTCCCAAAGTAAATTAGTGTGCTGAGAAGTTACCTGAGTTACATGAGTGTATTACATGTAATCTACCAACTGTCCATAACGTGCTCTCAGCTCCAGAGAACTTCACAATCTTAAAAGATTCTGCAACTTTGATTTTGGTAAAGGTTGTTCAGTTCCCACCTCCCCTGTATTTCTTTCCCGTGTTTTGTTGTGGAAATGTAAGAATTCATTTCAAGTTGTTGAATTGTTGTCTCTGATGTTTTAGGAAGTTCTGTATGGGGAAAACATTTTGGTTTTAATTCAGATTGCATTGATTTAATCAAATGAACCAGAGAGATGGTAAAGTTTCTAAAGCCTCATCACACTTTTCTCATTCCAAATTTCATGTAGGCTCAGTTTTATTAGCACAACCACCACTTCCGTCTTCCTGGGACAAGGAGAGAAGAAAGAGCCCTCTGTCAGTTATTATGTGCAGTATTCAGCCTCTTTCTAAATTACTCCATTTTCAAACTTAATTAAAAATAATTGAGTATTTGTTCAGTTCTAATGAACATCTGGGATTGTGCTCCATTCTGAGATTCCAGAAACTGTGGCCTGTTGTCTAACACCTGGGAGAAAAGGTGTAAGCTGATAATTTAATTGGGTGGGAAGGATCAACAGATGGTACTCCAAGAGTATGAATGGTCCTGTAGCCTACTCATGCATAGCTTTATTTGCCCCTTTTTGCAGCTGTACTTGCTCTGTCAACATCCACTTATCAAACCTGCACCCTATTCAGCTCAGCCTTGTCCTCACTAGTATTTTCCTATATGCTATTAAATGGCAGGAAATGTGGGATGGACAAATACAGTACATAACTATGATAAGCTTGGGAGAGCACAACCTTTATCCTGATGTTGGTGTATTTACCACAATTTTGTCTCATATTTTTCCCACTAATACCCTTCTTCTGAGAAGAAGAGTAAGGACATGTACAGTCTTCCTTGTTTGGTCTTAGTTATCACCTCTCCTTTTCTCTCTGCAGGTTGCCAAAACCACCTGACATGTAAGACTCTGAGATCTTGTGCACCCAAAGGTATTAGCAAAGGTGTTAATTTGTGCCAGCTCTGGAACCCTGTGAGCTGCTCCACAGTTCATTTTTGAATGGTTTGATAGTCTTAGCTTTTGCACAGCCAGGGCAAGGGCGTGGAACTGTTTGTACCAGCAAAGTTCGCAAATAAAGTAGAAGCTTTACATTCACTGAAGTCCTGAAGCCCAAGGAGAGACCAGCTCTCTGTCTGAGGAGACTTTCAATCAAGTAGGATAATCCTTCAGATGCCTGTGATTGATTTTCATTGCCCAAAGCCTATGCTTGTTGTGTTAAATAATGTATCTGCCCTGTGAGACAGGCTGTAATTCTCTCTCTGCTGCTAAAAGTGTTGTATCCATCTCCCAACTGGGAGTAACACACACCGTCTAAACAGCCTTAGACGCAGAAATCTGGGGCAGATTATTAAAAAAAGTGAACACTCAACATTTCCTTTGTGCATCCTCCCAACTTTGTGCAGCAGTGTGAAGCTTGGTTCTTAATGAAGTTTTCTTGTGTGACTCTAACTTTCTTAATTAGGCTCTCCACAGCCTCCTGTAGCAGGGAGTTGAGTAGTTTAACTGCATACCATGGAAATAAGCAGCAAAGAAACCAGACCACATCGTGTGCTGTTGGATACAAGAAAAAATCCTGCAACAAACAGTTCTGGTGCCCTTGATGAAGGACACTTTATTCAGTTATGTGAAATAGAGCTATGTATGGAAAAGGATGGGATTTAGCACTGTTAGGATATCTTACTCTGATCGCCTTTGGGCAGTAACCCAAAGTTTATGGGGAAAATATATTGACCATGTATGGTAAAAATATCTTGACTTTTCTGCATGTCCTGCTGCTGCAAAGTACAGCAATGAGAAACTTAGGTTTTAGTGTCTATTATAGTTTTTTTTTTCCTTTAAAGTGGAACTGAAAACAGGGAAGTAATTCAGAGGTAATTTCATGATCCAAATTACTTTTTCTGCATATATCGCAAAGTACAGTAATATAAATTCTGAGCTTAGACTGGATGGTTCACTGAGAAACAGTTTAATTTATCACATTAATTATGTAATTAAAGCATGAAGGAAGCAGTGGTTTAATTGAATACAGGCAATGTTTATTTGTTCACACAGGTATTTTGCATCCTTGTAAATTCATCAAATGAAGAAAATGTTTGCAACACTATAATTGGAGGGCCTAATTTATCCTTTTTTTAACTACCTCTAAATATATAAAAGTTGTTTGTTTATTCATGCCTGGAAATTGAGTAATTTCCTTCTTAGAAAAAGGTAAAGAGTGCAGGAAAGTTAATTTTCATTGTAGAAAGCTGTACAGAAATGCAGAACATACATTCATTTATCTCCCTCTATAATTGTGCCATAAAGCAGCACATGCTTGATTATAATTCTAAAAGAAAATCTTATCTGCAAACCATATGCTCTGTGATGCCCTTATGCAGATTGTTACTTTTGTCTGACAATATTCAAGTCAACTATTTTTTTTTTCTAAAAATCAACAAAGAAGGATAACAATTTGCTTTTTATTTTTATCTCTCACACATCCATATACAGATATTTAACTCTGCAGGCTGCTGGTGGGATGCATGAACTTTTGTGGGATGTAGAGTATGGATGACCTTTCAGCTTCATTATTGTACAGGTGATTTTGCTTAATTTATACTATTATTATTTGCAGTTATACTTACCATGTTGACATTACCTTGAAATTCTGTCCCTCTATTCTTTTTAGAGATACATTACAAAAATAAAATTAAATTGTTAATCTAAGAGAGTTTGCAGCAGGATGGGTTTGGTTTATCATTTTTTCCTTGTTTTCGATTTTTATGTTCATTACTGATTTGATTTAAATTCTCCTGTCGAAATAGTAATATATTTGGAAGGGCAGGTTAGAAAACTGACAGCTGGTGTATTCATCAGTCCCTTTGGTCCTTCCTCCTCTCCAAAGCCCAACTTGCAAAACAGCCTCAAGAAAGACTGCTGTGCATATAGCCAGGTCCAATCATGACAAANTTTTTTTTTTTTTTTTTTTCTCTTTCATTTCCTCCATACTTTCTGCTGGTCACATCTGGGGTTGTTGCATGGTAGCAGCTTTCCAGCTTCAAGGTTTATCACATCTCTAAAGTGATACTGAGAAAGTATGAAACAAAGTAAGGAGCTGAGACACTGTAGAGTCTAAAGTTATCACGACATGTATTTGAGAAAATGGCCTCAAGTTACACCAGGGAAGGTTTAGACTGGATATTAGAACAAATGTCTTCACTGAAAGGGTTGTCAAGCATTGGAACAGGCTGCCCAGCGAAGTGGAAGAGTCACCATCCCTGGAAGTGTTCAAAACAACATGTGGATGTGGCACCCGGGACATGGCTGAGTGGTGAACGTGACAGTGCTGGATTAATGGTTGGACTGGATGATCTCAGAGGTCTTTTCCAGCTGTAACAATTCTATGATTCTGTGATTCAGACTCAGCACTCCATGTCCTGCTTAGCATTTGAAAATCTGGACAGAGGTTGTGTTTGCCAACTGATTAATTAATAACTAAACAAGAAGTGCTATTTTCATTGTTGGAGTGCTCATCTGAGTTTTATGAGAAATGGTTATTAGTCTGACAGAATTCAAGTATTTTTTCATCTGTGATTTGATAATAAATATGTGTTCTGTGGATGACAAAGTGACGTGCAGTCACACATGCAGTCAGATACCTGCAGTCACCTCATAAGAGCTATCTGTTTAAGAAAATGAGTTTTAATACCAGTCCAAAGCCATGTCTTTCAGAAGAAGGAATAAAAAATTTCCTGTCCATATGAGAGACCATTTCTGGGAAATCAGACAGACTGAAAACTGGCTTTGGAGTTGATGTGGTCAATCAGCTCTGCCCCAGCTGTCCACAAAACTATGTGGCAAAAAAGGACCATGAAAAATCCCCAGTTCTACAAAGAGATAATTATACAATAAACACATTTACCTTTTAAAATGTCCCTGTTGATGAAAATGGAATGCTGCATCCAGTTCTAATCCCCTTGTAGTTTGTGTGTGGTCTTATCTCATTTTCTTTTCCAGTCCTACCTATTGAACGAGCATCTTCTCTATCTTCTCAAAATGCACCGTTTTATTTTATTAAGAGTCCATTTCAGTCCAGACCTAAAATCAAGGGCAGATTCAGAGATATTCTTACTTTTTTCTGAAGTGTTTCACTAATCACTCCCAGATGGTAATAAAACAATTGCCAGGGAAAACACAAATGTAATAATATTGTCACATAAATGAAAAGATGCCACAAATGAGTGCATTTACAGATTAGTTGCATGCTGAAAATACTTGAGAACAGACAAGTGGCAATTGGTTTCCAATGTCTCTGCTGGGAAACTCCATACAATTATAATTAGTGCTCTGCCTCTTATTATTCTAACTTGCTTGGGAGATAGACTGCAAATGACTTTTTAATGGCTTTGGTTGTGTATTTTTCCTTTGTTATCGGACCATAACAGCAACAAGAACAGTATTTTCACACTACTCAATCTGCCAAAGTGTCCTCTGGACCAGATGGTTTTGGCTTCATTAAACTAAATTTAAATCAGTAAATTACTGCACCATATCCCATGTTATCACCTTGACAGACGGGGCAGGTAGAAGTTGGTTTCAATCGGTGGGTTTTGGTCCAAGATAAAAGTTTAGTGGATAGAGAAGCATTTAAGTTTAGCCAGTCGTTTTACATTATAGGTGATTCCTTCTACTAAATTCATATTTCCAAACTTCATTCAGGCCTCTTACAACGCAAGATTGGTGGTTATTGTTTTCCTCGGGAAGAGATGTTTGGTGTTGACAAAACATAGGATCAATAAAGAATTGTATGGGATCAATTCTCTACTGTTCTCATGTTCCTTGGTGTTTCCCAGAATGAGATCACCTGGGGAAACAGTGGAACTAAACAAAAGATTAAGGTAGTTAGGAAAAAATGAGGGGAGTAACGAAATTCTAGTCCTTTGACAGATATGAGTGGAACATCAATAATGACTAAATGCATTTGCAGTGTTTGCTGTAATAATCTAAATAACATAATGAGGTCCCCTGTTAATAAAAAAGATTGGAAAATATTAAAGACACCTTATTGTAATAAAAATTAGCAATTTCAATCCATTTTCATGTATTTATAGTACTATATGAGTCACTATAAAATGTGAAGGGCTTTGAAAAGGGACTTTGTTGGTTTTTTCTTTTTCTGCTATATAAGGAAATCATTGTACATATATGATATTAGTAAGGGGTTTTCTTTTCTTTTAGGAAAAATGAGGAAAACAATGAAAAATTCTACCTATCTTTTCAGTGAAGAGCATTTAAAATATGCTTTTATACACAATATGAGAAAAAGCACTTAATGCAGGCTCCAAAATCAGGTATTAAAGAGACAAAATAACAGGACAGACATAAGCCGTTGTGAGGGGAACTAAAATAGTGCTGTGGGAATCAGTGCAATAAATGAATAAGACTTGGTTAATGATGCAATAAAGAAATTGAGGAGTAGAATGGGGAAGGCAATCTGAGAAAAACTCAATTTGTGAAGAAGGATGGAAAAGTTCCAACAGACTGACCTGTAGCTCAGATATTGACTGGAGAAGACTGGAGCATATCGATCATCAATCCACTTCATCACTGAATAAGCACTAAAATCAGAAGGTGGTACTTTTTTACATTTGGTTAAACAAGGGCTAAGAATATTCTGGAAAATGTAGAAGTGAAAAATAAACTGCAGTGACTGTGAGTTTGATTTATGCTTTATAGAAATAGGTAAATTTTTGGTGTGCACCCAAGGTCACAGAATCACAGAATCACACAATGGTTTGGATTGGAAGGGACCTTAAAGACCATCTAGTTTCAAACTCCTGCCATGGGCAGGGACACCTTCCACTAGCCCAGGTTGCTCCAGGACCTGTCCAACCTGGCCTTGAACATTTCCAGGGATGGTGCAGCAACAGCTTCTCTGGGCAAAGTATTTGACTGTAAATGATTGGATTTGTAGAGAAAGAAAACTAAGAAAGAAGAAATTAAGAAAACTTTTCACCTAAATTTCCTAGACTGAAGAAACGACATATAAATCCAACTTTTAAATAGCTATAATGGCAAACAATTCATAATGATAGTATCATAGCACTGACCATGCTGCTATTGCATGTGATCTCTTTGAATTGAGTATCCTTATTTTTATTGGTGTGTCATAAAAATGATATTCCAGAATCTCCAGGGTCACACTTCTCCCTCCTTTCATCTAATTTTTCTCCATCTTGAAGTCAGCAGTTCTCTGCACCACTGTGGTGCTTCTCTCACATGGAAAAAGAAAAAAAGGTTGTGTGGAAAATTAAGGCAAGGAGAAATTAATGAAAATGCAAGTAGCAGCAGTAATTAAAACCTCTGTCTTTATAAAGATACTCAATGTCCCCATTCACTTCTTGTTCATATTGCCTGCCCCCTTCCATGGCATGTGACCATATGTTTAACAATTAGCTTCATACAGATTTTTCTGTGCAATTTTTATTGCCCTTATGTCAATCCTAAGCTGTATTTTGCATAAAATTAGTCAAAGAATCAGTGGAAAAAGAAATGATCATTTTAATTGCAAATTTAAGTGCTGTGATCAATATTCCAAACATGCTGAGCTATAATATCAGAAACCATAGTAAGAATAACATTTTATATGCAGCTATTCCTTTCTGACAGATTTTCTGCCTAAATACCATGCCCAGTAAGAAAAAGAAGACAAACAGTGAAAAATCTCATTCTGGGAACACACTGTGTGATCAGGAGAACAATGTAGAAATCAAAGATGTCCCTGAGGGATATGTTTGTCTGAGTCAGTTCAAACCCCTTTAAACTGGTCTTTCAAAAGAACATGATGCTCTTATTTGTTCTGTTTTGCAGCAATGTGCTGATTAATGCTTGTGCAAATTTTGAGAAGACTAGTTTGGCATAAGGATTTGCTTTCTTTCACCCTTTCTGCTCCCTCTTTTTTTTTTTTTTTTCTTTTGTACTCACAAGCTGACTAAGCCAAAACCAANTCACAAGCTGACTAAGCCAAGACCAAACTTAGAGAGGGCACTCAAAGAAACTTTGGTGCAAAAGGAGACAGCAAATACCAAGGTTTCAGTTGTTGTTCCTTGTCAGGGGAAGGCAGAAGTGTACAGCTGTGTCATAGCTCCATAATTACAAATAATAATTATAACTAATCTTTCACCAACACAGGAGATTTGCAGATCTGGAAGGGATTTCTGGGGACATCAAACTTCTCCTAACAGTGTAGGCAACTATATCACAGAACCATAGAATCATAAATTAATAGAATCCTAAATATATAGTATCATAGAATCATAACCTTATAATCATAGAATCACAGAATGGCTTGGGTTGANAATGCAGGCTCCAAAATCAGGTATTAAAGAGACAAAATAACAGGACAGACATAAGCCGTTGTGAGGGGAACTAAAATAGTGCTGTGGGAATCAGTGCAATAAATGAATAAGACTTGGTTAATGATGCAATAAAGAAATTGAGGAGTAGAATGGGGAAGGCAATCTGAGAAAAACTCAATTTGTGAAGAAGGATGGAAAAGTTCCAACAGACTGACCTGTAGCTCAGATATTGACTGGAGAAGACTGGAGCATATCGATCATCAATCCACTTCATCACTGAATAAGCACTAAAATCAGAAGGTGGTACTTTTTTACATTTGGTTAAACAAGGGCTAAGAATATTCTGGAAAATGTAGAAGTGAAAAATAAACTGCAGTGACTGTGAGTTTGATTTATGCTTTATAGAAATAGGTAAATTTTTGGTGTGCACCCAAGGTCACAGAATCACAGAATCACACAATGGTTTGGATTGGAAGGGACCTTAAAGACCATCTAGTTTCAAACTCCTGCCATGGGCAGGGACACCTTCCACTAGCCCAGGTTGCTCCAGGACCTGTCCAACCTGGCCTTGAACATTTCCAGGGATGGTGCAGCAACAGCTTCTCTGGGCAAAGTATTTGACTGTAAATGATTGGATTTGTAGAGAAAGAAAACTAAGAAAGAAGAAATTAAGAAAACTTTTCACCTAAATTTCCTAGACTGAAGAAACGACATATAAATCCAACTTTTAAATAGCTATAATGGCAAACAATTCATAATGATAGTATCATAGCACTGACCATGCTGCTATTGCATGTGATCTCTTTGAATTGAGTATCCTTATTTTTATTGGTGTGTCATAAAAATGATATTCCAGAATCTCCAGGGTCACACTTCTCCCTCCTTTCATCTAATTTTTCTCCATCTTGAAGTCAGCAGTTCTCTGCACCACTGTGGTGCTTCTCTCACATGGAAAAAGAAAAAAAGGTTGTGTGGAAAATTAAGGCAAGGAGAAATTAATGAAAATGCAAGTAGCAGCAGTAATTAAAACCTCTGTCTTTATAAAGATACTCAATGTCCCCATTCACTTCTTGTTCATATTGCCTGCCCCCTTCCATGGCATGTGACCATATGTTTAACAATTAGCTTCATACAGATTTTTCTGTGCAATTTTTATTGCCCTTATGTCAATCCTAAGCTGTATTTTGCATAAAATTAGTCAAAGAATCAGTGGAAAAAGAAATGATCATTTTAATTGCAAATTTAAGTGCTGTGATCAATATTCCAAACATGCTGAGCTATAATATCAGAAACCATAGTAAGAATAACATTTTATATGCAGCTATTCCTTTCTGACAGATTTTCTGCCTAAATACCATGCCCAGTAAGAAAAAGAAGACAAACAGTGAAAAATCTCATTCTGGGAACACACTGTGTGATCAGGAGAACAATGTAGAAATCAAAGATGTCCCTGAGGGATATGTTTGTCTGAGTCAGTTCAAACCCCTTTAAACTGGTCTTTCAAAAGAACATGATGCTCTTATTTGTTCTGTTTTGCAGCAATGTGCTGATTAATGCTTGTGCAAATTTTGAGAAGACTAGTTTGGCATAAGGATTTGCTTTCTTTCACCCTTTCTGCTCCCTCTTTTTTTTTTTTTTTCCTTGTGTACTCACAAGCTGACTAAGCCAAGACCAAACTTAGAGAGGGCACTCAAAGAAACTTTGGTGCAAAAGGAGACAGCAAATACCAAGGTTTCAGTTGTTGTTCCTTGTCAGGGGAAGGCAGAAGTGTACAGCTGTGTCATAGCTCCATAATTACAAATAATAATTATAACTAATCTTTCACCAACACAGGAGATTTGCAGATCTGGAAGGGATTTCTGGGGACATCAAACTTCTCCTAACAGTGTAGGCAACTATATCACAGAACCATAGAATCATAAATTAATAGAATCCTAAATATATAGTATCATAGAATCATAACCTTATAATCATAGAATCACAGAATGGCTTGGGTTGAAAGGGGATCTTGAAGATCATCTAGATCCAAGCCCCTACTGTGGGCAGGGACACCTTCCACTAGACCAGGTTTCTCAGAAGTCCATCCAACCTGACCTTGGAGACTTTCACGAATGGGGCATCCACAGCTTCCACGGCCAGCCTGTGCCGGGGTCTCACCATCTTCACAGTAAAGAATTTCTTCCCAATATCTAATCTAAACTTGCTCTCTGCCAGTGTGAAGCCATTCCAATTTGTCCTGTCATTCCAAGTCCCTCTCCAGCTCTCTTGTAGCTCCTTTAGACACTGAAAGGTTCTCTAAAGTCTCCCAGGATCCTTCTCTTCTCCAGACTGAACAAATCCAGCTCTCACAGCTTGTATCAATAGGCAGAGGGGCTCCACCTCTCTCAGCATGTCCTTGGCCTCCTCTGGACTCTCTTCAGCAGCTCCACACCCTTCTTATGTTGGGGACCCCAGAGCTGGACACAGCACAGCAGGCATGGTCTCTCCAGGGTGGAGCAGAGGTGCAGAATCCCATCCTTTGACCTGCTGGCCATGCTGTGGGGATGCAGTCCATGGTACAGTTTGCTTCCTGGGATTCCATTGCACATTCTTCGAGAAGCAAACTTAAAACCAGTTGCACAGCAGATACTACAGAAAAAGAATGTACTCTTTTTAAGTATTAACCTCACAGTCTCTGCTGACCAGGGTGTTATAAGTACCATGGTGATGGTCTCATATAAAAAAATCTCCACCAAATAGCAAACACCAAGCAGAAGAGGTGAGAAGAGTGATTTCAAGCTTTCTTCATGCAGAGTCCTCCTTCTAGTTCAAAATATAACAGATATTTTTAGTTGAAAACTCACTTTACCAGAGGACTGATGCTGTGTACAGGAAACTTGCTGCTTCACTGTTTTCTCTGTCCTGATCTTTCCAGTGTAAGCAATGAGATTCACAAAATAACTTCTTACATCGCAGCAGGAGTGAGGAAAAAACTTGCTTTAAAATACAGGATGTTATTTTATCTCTGTGTGAGTCAAAATACCAGGAAACTTACTTTCCTGCAGAATATTTACTTGCCTTGGACAGAGTTGCAGGTTTTAAGTCAGTTTTAGAGGAAAAAAAGCTGCAGTCTGACATCTCTCAGAGTGAAGTGCTCTAAAAGCATATTGTGAAGCACTTAGAAGGGGAACAGAGTAAAAGTAAAGTATCATCGGTAAACAAAAAACCAACCAAAAAAAAAACAAACCAGAAAAGGGTGCCAGGAAAATTCAACAGGAAAATATAGATAATATTTCTGTGGGGAGGGGAAAAGAAATAAGAGCAACCTGGTTTAGTAGGTGTCCTTACCCACAGCAGGGGAGTTGGAACTAAATGGTCTTTTGAGGTCCCTTTCAATCCAAAACATTCTACAATTTTATGATTGTGACTCTCTGACACAGTTGCCCATACTGTTAGGGAAGATTTCATGTCCCCAAGATTCTATAATTCTGTGACACAGTTTGTACCTAGGGCACAGAAGAACTAATTGCTCATTGAATGTGGGTCTCTCTGGTGGCTGGATCCCATAGAAATTTGAATTTAAGATACAGCTGGGATATCTGAATTGAGGTAGTATGCCAGCTGCCAAGGTACCACCTTAAAACCCACTAGGCACACATGCAGAGGTGCTGAACATCTGATTACTGGGGAGATTGAAGCTTGTTTAGGGATAAATGGCTAGGACAAGGCTAAAATCAAGAATATAGACTGAAGGCTTTATCTATGGATATAATTAAGCAGAAAAATGCTGTCATTAGCCTTGCTAGGTATAAACAAGAAGTTGCTCGGGTACCTGGACCAAAGGGAACAAATGTAGTCAAGAAGCCAACAGAACAAGAGTGAATGGCAACATGTTCCCAGACTGTTCTGAAAGTCAGGCAGCCAGAAAGACTGTATAGCAATCTTAGATATGACAAATGTTTAATTCTGCCTCCATTTTTCTGCCTGTGAGAGCAGTGTTTTGCAAAACCTCTGCCAGCACAAAGAGTGGTTCTGTTCTCCCCTCTCTTATTCCTGGCTTTGCATTTCTGCTGCTTCCTTTGTACTGTCAAGAAGAAATTGAGTTTAAGGACATGGTTTCTCAAGACAAGGTGAGACAAATTAATAAGCTGTCCTTATTTTCCAGAAGGCAATGTCTCCCTGCACCCTCCCATCTTCCCTATTCCCTCTCATCTGTTCTCCCACTGCTCAGCCTGTGCTTGCTGAAGAGACTTTTCTGAGTTGATATACTCAGTGAAAGGGAAGAATAAAAGCCTAGTGAAATACTGAACATTTTTCTGCCTTTTTGGTGAGTTACATTAGTTCAGTGAAAGGTCTGACAGGTGCTAGAGGCAACACAAATGGTTGAAAGCTAAAATTATGTGACTAGCAGCACCTGGAGCCCTGAAACCAGCCCCAGAATGGCTGGCACACTGAAAGCCCCATCTGGGGCAGAGTTGCCACAGGAGTGCAGAGCAAATTAAACCAACACCATGCAGCCTTCATGTGGTTAAGGCCCTACTATTCTTGGATTTCTGGTAACTGGTTCTGTGCTGGATCTAAAGTGGCAGCTCTCTCTTTCTTTCATTACTTCTTTCTCTTCTCCTAATTTTCTTTTCTTGATATTTGGGTAACTTAAACCTGGATGGGTTGGAGTTTGCTAAATCAATACTTTGTGAAATAATTTATGTTGATTGAAGACTCATTTTAGACTTTTGCCAAGTTCCTTTATTTTCCAAAGTTTGCCAGTAAAGGTGTGTTGTTTTGACCCCTTGAAAAGTGCCATAGTGTTTTGCCCATGTGCGGCCTCAAGGTATAAAAGAACTGAAGACCCCTTCAATAAATCTGTCATGTGGGTTTTGGTGCCCTGTATCTCTTTGATGTAAAACCCCTTTGATGAGCTCCTGAGAAGAGCCTTGGGTCTTAAGACCTGGAGGAGTCAGGAGAAAGGTTTACTCAGCAGGTCTGGCTGGGAAGGAGCACAGGGCTTGAAGGAATGCAGTCCCAGGCTGGAGACAGCAGAGGGCCCATCCTGCCCGAGCCACCCTCATCATCAGCTCCTGCCTGGGCTGTGCCCCAGGAAAAGGCAGGAGACACCTGAGCAGAGTCTCCCAAGGCCCCACCCCAGCACTGCCAAGGCCATCATTAAACCATGTCCCCAAGTGGCACATCTCCATGGCTTTTAAATCCCTTAAGGGATGGTGAGTGCACCACTGCCCTGGGCACCCTGATTCAATGCTTGACCTGCCTTTCACTAGAGAGTTTTCCTTATAGTCAACCTAAAACTCACCTTGTGTAAATTGAAGCTGTTTTCCTTTGTCCTATTGTGTGAGCAGTGCCACCTCTTTCAAATAGTCTTTCTCCCCATCCTTAAGGTCTTTACATGCCAAGAAAGAACCATTTTACTACTCCACTGCAGCCCTGATATCTGGATAAGTGTGGTGACAGCAACATCAGGTGAATTGAGGCTTAGCACTGGTGTTAAGATAGACCTTAGACACCAATTCCTTGCTAGGACTTTGCTCACATTTAGTTATTGAAAGATTTGGTTCTAAAATATTAAGGAAAAAGCAACCTTCTTTTCCATGGGGCATAATTTCAAAGTGCCATGAAAGCGCAGGTCTGGAAATGTGTGGACATAGTCTGAATGTGGGTAGCTGATTTTGGACTTAGCTTTCCCACTCTTTAAATTAGACCTAAAATTTAGGTTGATAGTGAAGGTAACAGGGACAGAGGAAATGTAATTTCAGTGAATCTGGAATCTGTCTCAAAATGTTTCACAAACTGAAGGTCTGAGCAGTCATTGCAGCACTGGGAACTGTATAGCTTAGCTGGTCCCAATACTATCTGGGTGTCTAAGTAACAGACGTGTATGAGCGGGATACTCGAACATTTGAACCACAGGCACAAATCTTCATTTTTATGAAGTGTCCTGTTCATTCTTCTGTCTGAGAATCCTTACCAGGAACTTCAAAGTTCTCTTCTGAAAAGAGCTCCACAAAACTTTTTGGTTTTCTAAGGAAGATGAAGAAATGTATCGGGCATTGCACGCTACATAATTCAAGTCTGTCAACTGGACAGTTCAGTCAACCAAATCTGCACTGCCTCCAAAGTCTGAAAGAAGAAATTCTGGGGAAAAAGAAAATAAAAATTCAAGAGCTTCTGTTTTCTTCTGGTAGGCATTTTCTTTCAGTGATCTAATCTCAGTTATCTTTATAAAAGCATCTCCTGCATCTTTAATGTTTTTTTCCCAAATCAGATTAACCTAGCACAGTGTTTAATAATGAATTCCACTCAGCATGCCAGTAGAACAGAAAAGTTCTTTTGTCTGATCTTAGACAAGTTCTCTAATAGGTAAAAATGAGATCCACAGGGCAGAATATGCTAATGCATTATGAAAAGAATTTATTAGAATTTCTGAAAGGTATTTGACTTATCTCATAGCACATTTAATGCAGTTTCATGATTATCAGCCCTTTTCAGCTTGTTGCATTAGAAATGCATGAGGGGCCAAGGAAAACATCTGAAAAACATTTCCCCTTCTTAACAGACTGTTCCCATTAAAGTGTTACTGTACTTTAGCTTTGCTCTTTGTTGTTCAACCTTACTAGAACTGCAAAATATTTAGGTAGAAAGCCTAAACCCTGTATTAAACTCTTTTAGTTCTGTGAGGAAGCTCAGCTTGCTGGGTGACATCAATCTCTATAGTAGCCTGAAAACATACCCTGAAACTTCTGGATTTTAACTCAGTCCTGTTCTGTTCAGTGACTTATTTTGTCTGTTTGATTGGAATACATACGATATGAGTCCCTCAGGAACTTTATCCTGGGAGTAATAAATGAGTCTGCAGCATCTGCTTTGTTGATGTGAATGATCAATACCCAGCCTTATGACTGACACTTACGTAGATCACAGCAAACATCAGAAGGTATACAACTAAGAGTGAGAATAATATCACCTAAAATCAGACATGTAGTTATTTGTTATGATTGCTTTATGTCCTATTTTGTTACCTTTTTCTAAAATGCAAATTATAAGCAGGAATCGAAGAGATCTCAATTTAGGTACACTTGAATCTAATCTAGTTTTAATATTGTAGATTGTAAATACTGAGAATATTTGGATGAACTTTTAGGTGTGAACATCCCAAAACAAAGGGAGTCTTGACCCTTGTAGTTGTGCTGCTTTGGGTTGTTGTTTAGGCCTCCTTGGGAATTTTAAAAATATTTCTCATTATAGGACAGATGAGCCCCTGATGAGCTAACTTTTTACAGAGCTTGGATAAACAAATTCAGATGCTGTACCACAATAAAATGTGTTTATCAATACATATCAATTTAAAAAATATGTAAACATGTCTGTATCTGTTCAGAGGCCTAAATAAATAGAGGAATAAATTTAATTAGGCAGTGTGATCTCTCCCTTACATTGTTAATGATAAGTTCCCTCTTGCAGTCTATGTAATTGCAGGATCAGGAACAACAAAAAGTGTTTGCCTGCTGCCTTTTGCACTGACAGCCATTCTCTGTCTCTCCTGGTGACCTGCAAAAAACCAGAATTGCATGAAGCCCTTGAGAAAACAGATCCAGTCTGAGGAAATAATGCTGAATAAAGCAAGATTTAGAAGTTTACATGGTCCTGCAGATGTGCAAAAAAACTGGCAGGAAAATAAAATATTAACCTCATTAGAGACAAAGAGGGACTAAGAACTGCATATCTAAAGGTGTTTAATAATTGTAGGATGCCTTTAAGTTGTTCTGAATGAAAGGAATTAGCCGGCTGTAGTCTGGATAGCATTACCTAAAAGTCCTTGCAATTAAACAGCATGAACCAAGATAACTTGAGACCAATCTAACCTCAGGTGGTGACTTCTCCCTTGTGATATTTGTGGATTCAAGACACATGCCTTCTCCAGTGTTTTTCCACTACAGCAACTGACTTCAGACATATATAAGTCATCATGTTTGACTAAATATATTCTTTCATGTGCTGCAAATCTTTTTATGAAGAAAACATTCATCTTGATAAAAAGCCACATAGATACTGGAATTACATAGTTTTTTTTACCCAGTCCTGAACGGGCACAAGTTCTTGCCAAAGCAGTGCTATGAAAGACTTGTTCACATCTGTGTCCAGATTAAATTAAAATGGCAAAGCCGTTGGGGACCAATTCATAGCAGATGACAGAGAGGAAAGAAAGAGGGAAAATAAATTTAGAACTGACATTTTCCTTAATGACTGTTTCTTTGAACTTCTCTCAGAAACAGCTCATTCTACTGACAGGGGCTGCTCTTTTCCAGGGTCTCTTTTAAAAGTTAGCAGAAATTTACAGCTGTTTTCAAGCACTAAAACCATGGGGCTTAAATATATAGACATACATTGATGTACCTCCTCATAAATGATAATGATGAACAAATAATGCTAATTACTCTACCGCCTTCTCCCAGTAGGTATTTGGGTTCACTGAGAAGATAACACATGTTTTTACTTTTTATTTATTTTTACTAGCCTGGAGTACTTTTAACTAATAATGTTTTCTCCAGAATCACCTAATCCCACATAGTAGCTACAGGAAGTTTCCGTAAAAACTTTTCCCTATACAGTGACATCTGGTTATCTCAGTCACCTCTTTTGCTCTGTCCTACCCATATTACCTTATTGTGGTACACCAGTCAAAATTTCCACATTCACTCTCTAATACTTGAGTCCTTTATAATAGCAATCTATATTCTAAGGTGCACAATGATACAGCAATTTTTGGACTTTTCACTCCAGAAAGTACAGAAAAAGGGTTTGGAGGAAAATGATGGTTTTATAGTGAAAGGCTGAATGTTTATCTCTGTGCATGCAGAAAAACCTTGGAAGAAAATGAAATTCCCTTGCTTGTCCCAGGCCAGTATACCCTCTTATCCTTCTGTAGACAGAGTCTTACTAAGGTATCTTATTTATCTGTGTTGGAACACAGAAACTGTAATCCAGGATTCTCACCCTGAGATTCATGAGGAGACACTTTTCCTAAATCACTCCCTATGGAAAGTGGGTACTTAGGCACTTGTTATGAGCCACTTTTTTAGCCCTGGACGAATCCTTCAGCATTTGTACTGGGCTTTGCACTAGTGTCTTCACTAAAAACCCCAATTAATAAATTGCTGGATTGAACAAACTGACTGTTAGACCCCTTGGCATTTGCTAAAAGAGAGCTGTGTTATACACCCTGCTCAGAGATTTTCCAAGTGCTTTATTGACTTCAATCCTCCTTCTCTTACACATCCTGCAGAACATGTTTACTTGTGATAACCAGGGCAAGAATGAGGTGTCTCAGGCTAAGAGATTTGCTGGTTCACTTAAGCCCTTTGAAGGCTCCCAGTCCCAATGGTGCCATATTTGCCTTTTCAAACTGGTGTCAGTGAGGTTGTTTATCAGATCAGGACACATTTTAGGGAAACTGATACTGCTGTGCCCTGCATGTGGAACCACTCGAGGTCCAAGAACTGAATGATTGGTCTTTTGCAATCTCAGTTAGGAACAGGGAATGAAACGGACCTCCACGTTAATTCTGATATTCCTTCAAAGGTGTAATAGTTTGTATGGAAATCACCCAAAGCGTATGAATCCAACAGCTCTCTGTGTTGCAGTTTGCCTCCCTGCCAGTCTCTTGGTAATATTATAAAAATAACTTTTTCGTCATGTTGGTATGTCCATTTTGGAGCCTGAATCCTGTGAGCCACAGGGTTGCCTGTCTCAAAGAGGCCAAGGTGAGAAAATTAGATGGCTTCTCTTTGCAGGAAAGATTGAGATTTTGAAACCTTCAAAAGCTCAACAGGGAAATGAGTTACAGGAAAACATTTGAAGCCAGGAAAGATCTGAATTAGCGGATTTTTTTTATGATTTGATTTGTACGATCTCATCAGACTTCTTATTCTAAACCCATAACGACTCTTTAACACATTACACATAACCCTTTTTTTCAGCAAGACCATTAGCTCAGCTGCATGATTGCAGTGTCTGACCCACACTCTGATTTCCCAGCCACAAGTACAGCTGCTGGGTTTTGGCTTGAAAAGGGCAGTGTAGAAGATGTCAGAACTGGGAACCAAATTCAGATTTTCCTTCACTAAGCAGTTGTTAGAAAAGTAGACTAAAATGGAATTTTTTTGTAAGAATTACTTTTTTCTTTTTTTTTAATTTTATTTTTCTGTACTATTTTCTTTGTATGTACACAGCAATAGGTACTTCTGAAAGACTGTAAAATGTATGACTTAAAAACTGTTTTAAAGCCATGATTGTGCATTATTAAGTTGGAGCAGACTTTTGTTCAGCACTCTTTAGTTTAAATGTACATAAGCTTGGATTTTTTCCTGCCGGGCTCTGTGCAGAATTGTGCATCTTGGGGTTTTCATCTGTACAGATAAAATTGGGTTTCTATCAAGACTTTGAACGAGAAAGTTGTTTTTTGATTAGCATCTTCCTGGAAATAGTTTGTGTTGAATATCCCTGAGGCTGAGAAAGGTATTGAACTTCATCTCCCATGTCTTAGAGGAATATTTTATATAATCATGGAATTGATACTATTGGAAATGACCTCTAAGATCAACAACTCCAACCACTAACACATCATGGCCATGGCCATCACTAAACCATGCCCCCAAGTGCCACATACATGTGTTTTTGAAGACTTCCAGGGATGGTGACTCCACCACTTTCCTGGACAGCCTGTTCCAATGCCTGTTCCTTCTCTTTTCTATCTCCTTTCCATGATCTCGTTTGGCTGTACTACCATTTTTGTCCTACTTCCATTCTTAAGTTTCTGAGATTTTTGTAAATAATATAGATATTTGTTATGCAAAGTACAAAGAAGTGACCTGTAGGTTGGTTGGTTTGTTTGTTTGTTTGTTTGTTTTTGGGGGGAAGTGTTTGTTTTTTTGTCAATATAGATATTTGTTATGCAAATTACAAAGAAGTGGCCTGTAGTTTTTTGTTTGGCTGGTTGGTTGGGTTTTTTTGTTTGGTTGGGTTTTTTGGGGGGGAGGTGTTTGTTTGCTTCTTTTTTCCCAGTGTAACCTGAAATGCTATTTATTTAAGTCCACTGAGATTCCTCTAGGATGAGAAGAGCTGTAGTTTTCATTGTATCAAGTATGAAAGTCATAAAAAGAAAGTTCATTTCTCATTTTATCAGGAGACTTAACATAGCCTGAAGAAAGAAACAGGTCATGTGCATAGGAGGGAATGAAATTCTTGCACTTTCATATTCCAGATTTCCTTTCTTGTGCCTTGGCATTGTGTGACAAAAGAACATAAAATAAGTTTTGCAAGCTGAAACAGTTCTTTAGGCCCAGATAAGTTTTATCTTAATTCTAAAACTGGATTGTTTAAAATGTCAGTGCAGTGTCTGCTGGCTACCAAATCAGGCTTTCATCCACATCCATTTTAATGTTGAAAAGGGAGACAAGAAAAAAAAAATCTCTTTATTACATACTACAAGACAAAATATTCTGTTTGGGGGATAGATGATGAGATATGACCACACATTCTGTCCCCACACCTGAGGGACAGAAAATCTGTCTTTCTGAGGACAGCCAGTTGATACACTTTCGTCTGGAAGTAGGACATGTCATAATTCCATCAGTGGTACAAAAAGTGACATTGCCATTTATTTAATCAAGAAAGTGACACTCTCAGCCTTAATCCATGGTTATCTGGGTGCCTCTTATCTCTGTGCTTGTGGAGAGAACTGCACGGATTAAAGAGCAAAGTCACTCAAATTATCTTGGTCCAAATTCTATAGGCCTGATAATGAGAACTTAAATTTGTTATCAACACTAGTGCTTAAGTAGTTCATACCTTGCTATAATCTGTAGGAAATTGTGGCTGATACTCATCTTGAGACTGTAGTCACTTAAATGTCAGTACCTATGTTGTAAAGTAGATGTCTAAGTTCCTTTTATTGTCACCGAGGCTTACAGAACAACATTACTGAAGTTTTAGAGGTGTTCCTCTTACCCTGAAATGACATGTGCTTTGTCACCAGAATAGCTCCTTGGACTCCAGACTTGCTGAATTCCTACCAAGTCTCTACTGAGTGATGAGAGCCTGGACACAAAGCCCCTTTGTAAATATTTCCATTTTGCTTCTAACTTAAAATAATTTCTTATATCCTCTTTAATGTCCAAATACAATCTTTTCTTTATACAACATTTCACACTGGTGTATCATCAGTTATTAAGTACTGCTTAGGAAATGTTAAAAGAAGAAAGGAAAATGCAAGATTGAATAAATGAAAGTGGCAATGAAAAGACAAGATCAAGAAACAGGAAAAATAATCTTCAGTGATAAGAAAATAACCAATCTCTGTTTCTTTGTTTTTGTTTTAGGAATGATTAGTTGCAAGGAATTATAGACTCTCCAGATTGCCAACATTCTCTAGTAATTACTTTTAATAACTGAAAGATGGAACAAGCAGAGATCTTTTTTGAAGGATGAGAGGGTAAGAGTCTACTTTCACACTTGTCTACTAAACAGATTGCAAGGAGGTGTATCCTCAAAAGGGTTAAACTGATTATCAAGTATAAGCCTAGTACAAGTCCTTTCCTCACACTTTGGTCTCTGAAATAATCCTATTAAAAGAAGAAAATTTATTACATACATATCTTCACAGATTTTATCAATATTGAAACCTTTTAAACATAATATGTGATGAAATAAACCCTGCTCACCAATGTGGTAAAATATAATAGACATCAAAGCAGCTAAAAGGCCCCCTAAATCAATGTAGTAGCTCTGCAGCAATTTCTAGAACAGAAGGTGAAAATTCCCTTAATATTTGATAAATGAAGGAAAATGTATAGAAGCAGATTTATAGGACACCACATTTGCACTCTTAAAAGACCTTCACTATGTCATTAACACCACAGTGATAAAAAGCACTTCCATCATTCATCAACCACATTGTGTCTGTCCTGCCCTTAAACAGATGGAAAAATCCCTGAACCAAATTCCCCAAACTTTTAGAGTACACTTAGTTTCATTTTCTTGCCCTAGGCCAATCCATTTAACAGCCCATCATAGCCAGGTCAGCTAGGTCTTCAAGTTGAACGTTATGAATAAGAAGCAGATTGAAAGTGACCTTTATTCTTTCTCCTCTTTCTTCTACCAAAGCCTGACATTTAACATCGGAGAGAATATAAAGACCAGATTTTTATTCTTTTCAAGGACATTCAGGAATTTTCCAGCATTGCTAAATTTAAAAAAAAAAAAAGAATGAAAAAAAGCACTTCTATTCCATGGTTAATTCTTTCATCATTTCCATGGTTTAAAGTGTGCTGATAACTGACATTTAGTAAATACACATTTGCTTAGAGCTGTCTGTCACTGCTGCCAAGCATGGCTCGAGCCATTCTTTCAGTCGTTTCAGTAACTGTATTGCTTTGGTCTGCAAGTCCCAACCCCTCTCAAGAACATATTTCATAATGTAACAGGCACAACAAGAAGATACTTTCCAAAGAAGGAAGCTTGAGTTAAAAAACCCAAACACATCAAAAGATGAAGGCCCAGTTTTAGTCCTGTTTTTAAATATGTTTGCTTCTTTGTTCACAGCAGTTCCTCAGCGCTGCCTAATGACACGTCTTCACCCTTCAGGTGCCGAGTTTCTGTCAGCTGCCATTTAACAAGCTGAATTTGGATATCACCTAAAATTAAGAACATCCAGGTAATTTCCCCTCCCCATCCTCCTCTTCTGTATTAGAAATAGCTATCTAAGCAAATGGTATAGCTGGGTGCAAAAAAATCCCAAATCCCCAAAATAATCATGAGAAATTTAATGGTAGATAAAGAAAACATGGTAAAAGGAGAGGGAGGAGCACGTCTACCTGTCTCAGGGACCTGTCAAACTGTGATGACAAATCTTCAGATGGAATGGGTTCTCAACAAAGGAATGGCAGTCACCCAAACCATACTGAACTTTCAAGCCTCACCTCTCTGTGATTAAAGAACAGATGATCTTGGATATCTGATTGAACAAGACAGGCATCTGTTTTAGTGTATTGTCATCCTCCTTTTGTTCTTTTCACTTTCAGCAGCCTTAGATGACCCATTCAGCTGATTTTGCATTGATTCAGCTGCTCCTTGTAATTTTATGGGAAGCCATGCAATCTAGCACAGATGAAATTATAGTGAACTGCAGAATATCTGAACATGAAGTGCTGTGCTAAAATGGCTTTTACACAGTAAATCCAATATTTATGTAGCAAAGAAGACCTGCTCTCCCAATCTACTGTTTACTAGGTCTTTATGCACCTCTTATTGATTATTTCTTTCTCTTTTCCAAGAGGGCAGAGAACCACAGGGCTAATGGACTGGAGGAGAGTGACTGTTCATTCTGTAATCTCTGTTGAACTTTGCACTTGAAATGGCTGAGTAGCAAGATGTTCATTAACAATATAGATGAATTTTCATCTTGTGGCTGGAATAACAATATGACATTAAAATTCTTGGGGACTCGTAGGTCCTTCTGATGGACAGATATCCCTCGCTGCCTTTTTCTCTTTAGGGAGATTTTTTATCTTCTGTTTCGAGGGACTTGATTTTCTGTTGATTTATGTCTATTTTAAGGTCCTTATCTCTCTCACTTCTTCTGCTTCTGCTTTCAGAATGTCTCTCTTCCTTTCCTTCAGGGGCCTATTTCTCTTTGTTCTGTCTCTCATTTTCTGTGTCTGACACATCTGCTCCCGCCTCTCTCAATGTACAGTGTGATAGATGGAACATGACTAGAGAAAAAAAAAAGAGTTTCAGTTCTCCCCGTGAGTGGAAAGGTGACCTGCAAATATCTGAACAAAAAAGGGAAGAAAGTTCATTTTTATGTGCTGAATATTCTGCACAGCAAGAGACACAGCACATTGAGAGACTGCACAGGAGAGAGTTTAACCACCTACTCCGTAGTCCATCCCATTAAATTTGTGCACAGTTTATGTCTTGGTCTGGGTCTGTGTACACATATACATATATAAAAAAAAATCTATGCTAATAGAGGGCCTTATTCAAAACATGTGGAAGTTCTTCCATTGTTTTCAAAGTGGTTTGTTTGGATCCTCGAACTGCCTTTCTTGCTATGAATTGTTTTATACCC
This sequence comes from Scytalopus superciliaris, assembly GCA_013400415.1. Taxonomy (NCBI): domain Eukaryota; kingdom Metazoa; phylum Chordata; class Aves; order Passeriformes; family Rhinocryptidae; genus Scytalopus; species Scytalopus superciliaris. Next base: position 91,672 of record VXBX01003760.1, on the reverse strand, counting down.
CTTGGACTAAGAAGGAAACAAGGAATCTGATCTTTTCATCTTTCACATTTTCAGTCTTCTAAAAACATTTGCAGCATCTTTATGTTTGTGTCTTAAAACTTCAGAGCCTGCTTTTGGGAAATTTTAATGATTTTGAATTATTTTAGAACAAAATAAATACAATAACACTGGGGGGAAATATTTAGATCTGCTTTTAGAAGTTGGAAATTACTGTGGGTTTTCCAGAAAGACTCTATTTTCTCTAATAATATGTATATATCATTATTAGTTTTGCATATAATGTTTTATGTGAGGAGAGTTGGAAGCCAGAGCTGCAAGGTCCTGGCAGCTCATTCAATAGCACAGATTTTGGGAGGTTTGAGATTCAAACTAGTGAAAATTGCCAGGAGGCTACTGCTATGGAGCCAGGAGGTGACCTTTGACAGGAGATTTCACAAACTCAGTTTCTTACTCCATAGCAGGGATTTTGCCAGATTAGAGCCATGTGGGGACTACTGCTATGGTAGGACTATCCTGGAGCACCCAGAAATCACCCATGTGATCTTCCTGGATATTTTGAAAATGCTTCTCATAAAACCCTCTCCATGTTTTTCAGATAATCTAAACAAATGCTGTTCTACAAAGCCTTCCAGATCAATGGGTAGGGGTGATTCCTTTATTTTTCTTTTTCCTTTTAATCTAAAAAGTGTTTCACTGGAAAATTTCAACTAGCTGTAATAGAAACTGCAAATTCACTTCACATATGCTACCTCAGAGTCGCCAACTGGCATGGTATATAAGTAACAATTTATAATGTGAAGCAATCTGAGAACATTCCCCAGCAGTTAACACATGGAAGGCATAAATATGCATGAACCATTTTCAGGTTGTTATGTAGCACATTTTCATTCTGAAACAATTATAAAAAACATTATTAGAGAGATGTTAAATGTGTCAGAGAAGCATTTGGCACAGCCCTTTACACAGAGCTGTTTATTTTGTGGTATTGTTGTTTTCTTGTGTTTGGATTTTTTTAAAAAAACAATAGAATTACATTGAGAAAAAAGATTATCAATAGTAATAAGCTGATTTCCTATGAGAGGATTCAACTCAAATGGCCTTTTCCCATTTGAAGTCTAATTCAGTAAATCAGTGCCTGTGTTTTGAGAAGCCATCGCCAAAGGTTTAAAGCCTGGCCTGTTCTGTCCATCACTGGATCCACTTAAAGTGAAATGTGCCCAATTCAGCTAAAGGACTGAGAATGGCAGAGCAGCCACTTAAGAGTGAAAAAAGTAATGGTTTAAGTAGTCATGAGTTCTGGGGAGTCCCTGGTCCCATGCACAGGACTCTGAGCAGCCTCTCCTGCAGGAATGTTGTCATTGCTTTCAGGGAATGGGGCAGGAACAGCAAGCATTCCCTCTGGTGAGTGCTAGCAGAGGTGGTTCAGGGTTTCTCAACAGGCTAAATCTGGATTTTGCTGCTTTCTCTCACCACCCTGTTTTTGCAATCTAGGCACAGGGCTAGGTACATCCCTTTTTCCTGTTGTCTTTCAAAGATCCCTCTCCTTTCCTCACAGTTCCCTAAAGTCCTCTTCCAAAAGTGAGTTTGTACTTTTTCCAAGGAGATATTTTGATCATGGCCTTCATGAACAGCAGTTCCTTTATTGCCTTGCTGAGATGGGACCTGCTGAAACATTCATTGTGTAACAACAACTGAGACTGTTGGGTGGACTGAATAGCTAAAAAGTTTAGACAGCAGTTTGTCAACTGCTCTTCTCTTTACTAACTTGTTTCCTACTGATTAACTTTCTTTTGTTCTCTGAACTGAATCCAGTTCCTTGTTATAACATCCTAGTGTGTCAGGGAATCCTGCCCTGTCATTAACAGACACTGTTTCACAGACTCCCACTGCTTCTGAGAAATCGTCTGTCTCACTTCAGATTCTCAGAAGCATTTTCTTATTCTCCAGTCTGAATTTATTTTGGTCCTTTACTTCAACTTTGTCATGTCACCTCTTATGTGTACTCATAGATCACTTACAAAGGGCAATTGTGTCCCCTCTTCATCTTCATTTTGGTAAGACAATGGTGCAGCAAGTATTTCTCCAATTCTTGCTGTACAGTCAGTCTGTTCCCAATTATCCTTCTCTTGCATCTCTTACAGTTATACCACCTCAATTTTCACAAATAACCTGACCAGAACTGTGTGTTGTGTGCTTATTGACTCTTCTCCACAGTCATGTATAGCAGAATGAATAATTCCTTATCTCAATTGCAAAAAAAGTAAAAAAATCTAGGATTATATCAACTTTTTATAACTTCCTGTTCTTTCTCATCTTCTCTCATTTCCCATTAATAAACTTTCAGGATCTAACAATAATTTTTCTCAGCACATGTACATTTCTTGGCACTTGCACACCTACACTTTTTTAGTTTCTATTATCCCAGTAATGGAGCAGGTCTATTTCTTCCTCTCTGACATTTTTCTCCTCAGTTTATTGACAGCACTGCCTTACTTGCTGCCAAACCAAATGATCAATTTCCTACCTTTTGTGACAGGGTCACTGATGAAAATATCAATCAAAATTAGGCCCAGTGCTGATCCTCAAAAAATCCATCTGAAGTGTGCTTCCAAACAGGAAGTTCTTCCTATCATATGACCCATTTCCATATGACTTTAAATGGGATCTTTTTAACCTGACAGGTTTTTAGCAATTCTATCTTATTCTGTTTTGGTAAAAATCCTCCATGTGGCTCAGTACATGAAATGCTTTACTGATGGCCAGAGACATGAGAATGTGAGCACTGCCTGCCTATTGGACCTCTGAAGGTCCTGAACATGAAGAAGAACTTTACTGTGCAGTGACCAAGCACTAGAACAGATTTCCCAGAGAGACTGTAGAGTCTCCCTTACTGGAGGCATTCAAGAAGTGTCTGGACACAATCTGGTGCTCTGGGATGACCCTGTTTAAGCAGTGAGGTTGAACCAGATGACCCATTGTGGCCCCTTTCAGCCTCACCCATTCTGTGATTCTGTGAACCTCCCTGCCAAGGCAGAGTCACCTGAAGCAGGTGACATGAATATAGGTGGATTCTGAATGTCTTCAGAGAAGGAGATTCCATGATCTCCGCAACAGCTGTTCCAGAGCTCTGTCACCCCCAGTGTAAAGTAGTTCTTCCTCATGTTGAGGTGGAAGCTCTTCTGTTTTAGTTTATGGCCATTAGTCCTCACTGTGTTGCTGAACACCATCAAAAAGAGTCTAGCATCATCCTCTTGACATCACCCTCTTGGCACCCACCTCTGAGATATTTATGTACATTAATGAGATCACCTCTAGTCTTCTCTTACGTAGATTAAACAGGCTCAGGTCCTGCAGTCTCTCCTCATAAGACATATGTTCCAGTCCCTTAAGGATCTCTGTGGCTCCACTGGACCGTCTCCAGTATCTCCTTGTCTGTCTTATACTGAGAAGCCTGGAGCTGGACACAGCACTTCAGATGGAGCCAAGCAGAGGGGGAGGATCAGCTCCCTTGACCTGCTGGCCACACTCTTCCCCAGGCAGCTCCAGATACCACTGTCCCTCCTGGCCTCAGGGCACACCAATGGCTCGTGGTCAAATTGTCATTCCCCAAGACTGCCGGGTCCTTCTCTGCAGAGCTGCTCTGCAGTAGGTCAGCCACAACCTGTCCTGATACTTGGGGTTATTCCTCTCCAGGTGCAGGACCCTGCACTTGCCCCTGTTGAACCTATACCCTGGGGGGGTCACCACTTGTGACCAGCTGCCAGCTCGATTTAATATCATTCACCACCACTCTTTGGGCTCATACTTACACTCATAAATGTTCCCTGCATTGTCATCACACGTACTAAGACAGGTAGAGAGAATATTTAATATTTGGATTCTGGAGCACAGTTCAGGAAATGCGTATCTTTCTTTGCCCTCTGTTTCCTTTGGGAGTTTCTTTTACCCTCTTATCTTTTTCTTAAAAAAACAGGAGATCAGTACCCCATTCCTCCTGTGTTTTGTCAGACTTGCCTGAAGAGATGGCAAAGTCTCTAGGGCAAAATTTACCTCTAATTATGTGCCTGAACTGGGTGTATTTTTTGCTTACTAGTAGTAATCAAAGATAAAAATGTTAATCCCATCTCCTTTTTTGTGAAATGTGAGCTGATATCAGGAAATACAAGAATTAGGTTATTAATTATCAATTAGCATGAAATTAACACAAAGACATTGTACTGGTAAGAACTAGTGCTTTATAAAAATTTTGTAAAAGTTTCTGTCTAATTATATGCATAGAAAAACTTGAAAAGTATTTAAAAGCAATGGAATTATATTATTTTGTTAAGAGAATTATTATTTTTTTTTAAATGCTAGCCATGGACATAGAAAATGCAGCATCATATCCAAAGGTGCACGGAAGGAACAAACTATAATTTTAGTATGTTATGAGAAAGATAAAATACATCTTCCAAAATACCAGAGAAATCACTCCCTTGCAGTTGTGTCAGTGACTTATATGACTTGAACATTCCAAATTCCATTTTGTAGCATCCTTGATGTTTTCTTCTATCTCATAAATGCCCACTAAAATAGAAGCAGCTTGTATTTTCAATTCAGGGAACTGCAGTTATATGCTGGGATCAGATTGGAAATCAGTCATATTTTTGTGGTATACTTCTGTAGGTTGAAGTTTTATCTAGTTTCTCTCACTTAAAAAACTTCTGAACCTCCATCCTGATATTCTCCTTACTTCAATATGAAACTTTATAAGAACCACTTAATCCACAAACAAGTGAGTATATTAATGCTATTCTGAATTATCTGAATTGCCCATTCATCCTAGGGTAGAGATTCCTCCAGCACAAAAGAGCTTTTTAAACAAATAAGGATTAATACTTACTGATCATTTATCTAAAAAAAACAATACAAGACAATAGCCTTATAGCTAAAACCCAAACATACTTATAATCTATGGATCCATGCTAAATAATTTGCCTGAAAAGTTTTAATTGATATGCTTTTGGTTTTCATAGGTTTTCTCACCGGCACTCTCCAAAATTTGATGCCATGGGGAAGCTCCCTGATTTTCAGAAGTAACAATGGGCATAATTCACTTTGGGTGTGGGTGAAAAAACAACTTCTCACTCCATTGCCACGCTGAAAAATGAGGATCAATGAGAAGAGGTGTGGACACGATCTGGTTATAACTTGAATAGATGCTGAGAGCAGGAAGGATGAAATTTGAATGTTGAAAATGAATATTGCAACAAGTGAAAATATCAACAACATTGCAGGGAATATTTGCAGTCACCAAAATGATCTGTTTCACTTCAAGTGTTTCATTTTTGGATTGTTTAATACCCTTAACTTTGTGTCAATTTGTCAATTTCAAAGTTAAAATGTCATTTGAGTTGGAAAATAGAAGAATATTAATTGAAGAATGTAAAAAAAAATCAAGTTTCATCCTTGTTCAGACAATCTCTACATGCCACAAATTTATTAGACTCAGAAATGTTTATGTGTCTTTACCTTAATTCTGAATGTACAAACAGAAGATTTTGAAAACTGCATGTAAATGTAAACTACAATTGAGAGGGAATTTAAGTTTCTGAGCCTACAGATCATCATGCAGAAATTCCTCTTGGCCAGTTCAATACCTGACAGAAGGTAATGATTCAGATCACAATTTCAAACACCTGGTTGTGGGCCATCTGTGTGCAGTGGTGCTTTCACTCCTGTCCTGCTCACCAGGGATTGACTCAGCACATTCAGGGCAGTGTAGAGAATTAGCTGTCAGATCATAGACTGGCATCCTCCTCAGGTGAGCCAAATGCCTCTCTCAATTCCACTATGTGGGCACAATTCAGTGGCTTAAATACAGGAGTCTAACATTGTTTGCCATGTTGCGAAGTGTCCAGGGCATCTGCACAGTGGTTTAAAAAAACAACACTGGAGACAGAGGTGACTGCTGTACTTCTGGAGCAGCTGCTAGAGTCTAGAGGAGCTATTTTAAGGCTTCTTGTAGTAGATGGCCTGATTGTGACAGGAAAAGGGGCAATGGCTTTAAGCTAAAATAGGGTAGGTTTAGATTAGATGTTAGGAAGAAATTCTTTGCTGTGAAAGTGGTGAAGCACTGGACCGGCTGACCCGAGAAGCTGTGGCTGCCCCATCCCTGGAAGGGTTCAAGCCCAGGCTGGATGGGGCTTGGAGCAACCTGGTCTAGTGGAAGATATCCCTGCCCAAGGTAGGAGGTTGAAACTAGATGACCTTTGAGGTCCCCCCCAAACCAAACTATTCTAGATACCTGCGTGTTGGTAATGAAGTTGCTCCTCTTGACTGTTATCTGTGTGAGTTTAGATGTTCAGCTCACACCTGTCTGGTGTCTTCAAGTGAGCTGAATGCTGCCCTGAATGACTACAGGTTTGCTGTACACACTTAGATTCAATTTGGATGCAATGCCTACAGGCACTGTTTTTAATCATCTTTTTCCTACCTAAGGCCATTTTGGAGCCACGGAGCAGCAATTCAACCTGAACCAACTGTTTTAAGCACAGGTTTCTAGTACCATTAGAGATACTTTAAGGCATCCCACTTGGCCTCAAGGTCTCCCCTATAACCTTTTATTGATGGTAGCCATGGTCTTGTATCTTGAGAAACCCACATGAAAGAGAGGATAATTTAATCATTTTTTTATGTTACATCATTATTTATTTTTCCTCTTGCCTCGAGGAGATTCAGATTTGCATCCCATTTGGTTGAATAATACCAAGTAGATTGAAAGGAGAGGAGGACTACAGAGGACTCAAGTCTGTGTTGAGCTGGATTGCTGTACAGCAAAGTGTTCACAGCTGATAGGGCTGAAGGAGGTGAAACAAAGCAGAGTTTAGCTGTAGAGCTCTGAGATCAGACAACAAGAATGGAGATGTTGCTGTATTGGGTTCATTCTGTTTTCTTATTTATTAACTTCCCATTTTAGACTGCACATAATCAAACCAGAAGGCAGGACTGGGTACCTTGCCTTCTTCATTTTCCCAAGCAATCAGAGATTTCTGTTCCTATAGGCAAAAAAATAATAATAATAAAA
>VXBX01003760.1:31293-84502 GCA_013400415.1 Scytalopus superciliaris | reverse complement strand
AAATTAAAAAAAAAATCAAAAGAAAACCTTGATGCAACAGATGCAAACACTCAGAGCCACATGAAAACAAGTATCTGCATGCATATGTGTGTGTTCGTTATGTGAACAGAAAATCCTGGGCTGTGTGGCACAGTGCTCTGACAAAAATGGGGAAAACAATAAAAATTCAAATGTTCATGTTGAAGAAACCACACAGGGTTTGAGCTCCCTGCCAGCTCAGTGCCATTAGTATGCAACACTATCAGCAAGCTGCATGTCTGATCTCTTTTACAAGCTGCTGGGATAGCTGATAAAAGTTTGAAAATAACTGTTTTTTTTTTTCATTTTCATGGTGAAATTTATGTCTTGCACAGTTTACTCCCAATGCCAAAGAAATATAAAACATGCAAATATAACCCATGAAGAAGCAAAAGCAGATCTGCCTCCTTTTTAGTGATTTTTTAAGCTCTGTAGCAGCACCTTGTGCGTTCTGTTGCACCTCTGATGCATAATGAGGCTCTGTCTTAACCACCGCGTTTTTTCAGAGCTGGTTTAACCTGCATTAAAGCACCCACCATGGCATTTACACTTTCACTTTTACTGCTATAATGTAAGAGTTCCACATTCAAAATCTCCTCTGTCATAGCCAATTTTTATGTAGCCTCTGTGACAGAAATCAGACCAAGAGGTGTCACAGACATCAAGGCACACATTCTGGTGCAGTCAGACTGCTCAGAAGGGTCTTATTTTAATGTCTTCATCACTCCTAGCCCACATCAGAATTGGAGAGTTGTGTTTTATTTGCATTTTTTCCTTTCCTTTAACTTTCTCAGGGAAAAAAAGCTGGTGAAGCCTATCAAGCTTTAGCCATTTTATTGTTTTGCCTTTGTTATTTGCGATCAGTGCAAGATTTTCTTATTTTGACAGGTTCATATTCACCCTGATAAAGAGCTGCAGTGACTTGCCTATTCACATTGGTGAACTCAGAAAATTAGTTTTGTTCAAACAATTCTTCCTCCTTCTGGTTTTTGAGCATTAGGCATTGACTGCAAACTGCCACATGGATGTTTATTCTTACTGGTAAGTTTTTTCTTTTATAAACGCCAGAGTTCACAAAATTGAGAGTCAGGGGAAGCAAGATTACTTTCTCCTTCAGATACTTGCACATCCAGAATCATGTACAGGCAGAGCATATCTTGCTAAAATAATGTGTATTTACTTGGCTAGCTCTGAATTCACATGACAAGCTTAATAAAGATTTTGCAGCCCTGTCAATGTGTCAGGAGGACTGGCTGAAGAGGTTGTCTCTGAGGGCTGCCTGCTTCTTGAGTCAAGGTCACAATTATTTTCCAAAACAGTAAGGAAGTTCTAACTTTTTTTCTTTTTTTTTTTTTTTTTTCTCCTTTGCATGTGAATTAAAGGAAGACTTCTTGGTGTGTCATAGTAATGAAAAATTCTCTCTTTATCTCTGCCCTTCCAAGGTTCAAAATCAAAGGTTCTGGGGTTCAAACCAAAGACTACTTCTTCTATGTCACGATCAGGACACATGTCAGAGATCAGAGATGGAAGTGCAGTTTTCAGTCTGTGTTTCAACACCTCATGAAGACCTCCTTCTGGTTTTCCTGAGATTTAAGGATATTTTATAAAGGAAGGTTTCAACAAAACTGGTGTATAAAAAGTTTCCTTGCCAAGAAATCAGTGTTTTGTCACAATTTTCTTGAGTTTAATACAAGCAGCTAAACAGAAGCATAAGTTTTCCATGCCGTTTCCCAACAGTGATACCATCCATCATGTCACCAAGAACTGTAAATGATCAAAGAACAGAAATTAAAGATAAAAGAAACCTATGATTTATTTATTTTGATTTTTACAAGCTGTAATAGAAGAAAGCCTAAGCAGTGTCCCTTTGCCCTTGGAGGAAAAAAAAAATCCATGCAGGGAAAAATACAACTAAAATAAACCCCACAAAGGAAGACACAGACCTGTCTTCAGTTCTAACAGATCCAGTGACCTGATGCTGTAGCAGATATATGAAGAGAAATCATTGATTGTCCTGCCCTGATCACAACCATACACATGATGCCCCATAACAACAGCTTTGCATTATCTACCATTAATTACCCCTCAGTCTTGAAAAGTGGTAATTTGGAGACAGACCTGCAGAATGTCGTGGAAAAATATCTCTCACTATGAACTGCAAATATTATTTTAAAATACAACTGAAATGCTAAACTAGTTGTTAGATGTATAAAAAAGGTATCAAAATCCAAATGTGGAGGTGGTTTAGGTGTAGCACTACATGAAGCAATACTGCATAAAGGTCTCAGTCTGTATTGGAGAAGGTGTCCCATAAACACTGAAGGAGTGTGTCAGGATATCTTTTGATAACAAATCCAAAGATGTCCTCTCTGAAAAGTTATCTGAGAAATTACTTTATCATTGAAAGCTACCATCTGTTTGTGGAAAGTGGGTCTTCTGATTAGTAAGGATAGGAGCAGATTTAATCTGTACAGATTTACAGTTTAATAAGAATAAAACACAGTGGTTTGGGATATAAATTAGACATTTTTCTCAGTAGTAGTAGAAAATAGTTCCCAGAAAGAAACTCTTGAAAGCTCACTGAGATTCTAGACTCAGAATTGCTGGGATCCCTTCAAATCAGATTATATTGTCAAATAGGAACTTTTGGTTTGTTCTTGCAAGACATTTTGGCTTTTAGGCAGAGAAGGGTCTGGGTTGCTTTCACACAGAAGTCTCTTCTAAGCTTTGTAATTGGAGACTGTGAATTGCTTTCAGCATACTTATGGTGCCTAAAAATCAACATTAGCAAAACAGTTTCAGCTAAATTCCATGTTTCAAGGTTTCAGCCTATTACCTGAAGGGGTCAGCAAGACACTTAGTTTTCTATCTGCTCTATCTTCCTAATCCCCCTAAACCTTTCACAGTCACTGCCATAATCCTGTTGCTGATACAGCCCTAAAAATGATACTGTCCCTGTTTAGTCAGGAGATTTCTGTCCCAGAAGGCTGTGTAGTTCTGGAAGGGACAGGTACCTTATTTACCTGACATCTTCATAATCTGTCTTCCCTCTGTACTACCTATTTTTGATACTTATTTGTATGACATTTTTAGGGTATTTTGTTGATTATGGGTCTGCTGTTAAATTCCTGAGATGTCTTACAGGTTAACTCAACTCTCAGTTCAAATCAGATAGTACATTTCCCCACCATCTTCACCACTATTACCACAGGATCCTGTAAACATATAGTTTTGGTCTCATTTATATATATCTTTTTACTTTCTTACATATATATGTGTTCTTGTCTCTTTTACGTGTCCCTATACAAAGGAACTTCAGTCATGGAGTCACTTTTGCATGGGTTTTTGCACACTGATTTTTGAGCAGGTGATGCTGTCAACAGGAAAAAGTCAGGCCAAGTTATGTGGGTTTATGACCAAACAACTTTTCCCAAACAGTCCTTTAAAACAGTGTCCTAAAACTGTAACCTGTTTGCTGTGAGTGCCAACAGCAGTGTCTTTTTTCCTTTAGGAGGAGAAAGTGAGGGATAAGCATTATTTAAACTGAAGGTGCATGTTCACCCTGTTAGGATTGCCCACAGATACAACACAATCTGGTGTTTACAAAAAGGTTTCAAACAGATGGGGGAGGGAAGTTCAGGAAATGGTTTTAAAAGCAAATAATAGGAAAGAGAAGCAGCTTGATTTTAGGGAAGAGCTCAGCGTGTTTATGGAATGTGATCTGTGGCACTTGCTGTACAAGGAGATGTGTTAAACAGGTCAGGAAGCTCTTAAAGCCCTTTATTCCTGGCTGGAGGACACAGAGGCTTGTGGGGGCCCTCCAACAATGGTTGGGCATGTTTACCCCTCAAAGCTGGGAAGGCGTTTTCCCCCTCTTTCTGTATCACAGAAAAATCTTTGGTGGTTAAACTACAAACTAGAGAAAAATAAATGGTATATGACTTCATTTTAGCAGCCTGATGTTCCAGGAAAGTGTGTTGCAGAATACCCTGTAAGTCACTGCCCTAGAAAAGGGAAAATTAGCACCATGATTATTTTAATGCTTTCAGGTGCTTCAAAATATCTTTTAAATATGCCCATAATGGTGTTGTGTTCACTTGTAGCACAGTTAAGAAATTTTATTACGATAATTGCATGATATTAAATATTTACTCCCCAGTTAAACACAGACCTCACACTGGATGGATCCCTCATACTGACCAAGCTATACAAAGTTATGGTGTAATGGAAATAACAATGAGCAAAGCAGTTTTACAAGTTCTGTGATAATGTTTCTAAACCAAACGGAAATTTTTCTAAAAAGGAATATATCCCATAAGACCATGATCAAATTGAAGTATAGAGTGAGTGTTTTATACTTTGAATACCTTCATGTTTTAGATATACTATATATTTTGAGCCAAATTGAAGAGTTTTCAGAAGAAAGCTGTGAAAGCTTCTACTTCTAAAGTGTTGAATGCTCTCCTGCTGATTTCTGTATCACTGGACAAAAGAAATCAAATGAGAGATTAAATTTCATTCAAAAAGCCTTTTAATTTTGCCCCCTTACAATTATACTTATTTTCAGTAGCATTTTACCCATGCTTTCAATTACATATCACTATGAAAACTATTTTACAACTAGCAGTATGAAATCACTTATATACTGTCCAAGAGCTTTGATTATCCATAGCATATTATACTTCTGAAATGGGAATTTGGAATGGACTTACATTTTGATGACATTCTCTGGCAACTCCATTCAAATATGCCTACACTAAAAGATTTATTAGAATTTTTGCTGAAAAATGAGAAATTCTTTAATGTCTTTGATGTCAGGAAGTGTTACAGAATAAAGTCACTTGACAGTACTTTGCAGAATAGGGAGAAATTAAGGGTGCTTAGCTTTCCCTGGTACTTATTCCAAATAGAAACACACTCCAGATATTACACAGAGAAATAATCATGTCCCACAGTTGTTATTTCCCCAGTGAAAAAGCTTTTCCTAACTGTGTAACATCATTCCCTCATATATTTTGGCTTGTCTTCATTTTCTGCCACCAGGGTAAAAAAGAATAAAAAATAGACAATGTTCTTCAAAACAGGCATCTAGGAAGATAATTTTTTAGTTGAAATGAAAAAAACAATGGACTTTTAAGAATATATTTTCAGGGGAAAAATATTTTGTAACAGTTTCAAATTAGAAATAATCAAAAGTAGATTTTTCAGAGGAAGATTAATTTTTTGCTATCTTTTGTTTCTATTGACTCCACTGAACTTCAGATTGAATCTGAAAGGACAATAAAAACTTAAAATGATCTTAGTGCACATAATGCCATCTGTGAAAGAGCTGGGATGATGTTCATTAATTGTCCTCCAAGTATTAACTGGCTGATCTCAGAAAAGGGACAGAAGTTGACACCTTTATGCATAGGCAGAGAGTGCATCCCTGTACCTGGAATGATTCAGGCTTCAGCTCCTGTCTCTGTTTCGTTAATTACTCATGCTGTGAGCAATTCAATTAGACAGATAACAAAAGAAGCTGATTAGACACCCCGAAGTTAAGCATCACAATAACTAAGTAGCCTTGTGGGCATCAAAACTAACATAACCCGCTTTACTATGGATGTCTGTCTTTTCCTTGATTCAGTGGTTCACCAAAATGTACTGAGGTGTAAACTTACAAGTATTTGATCTTAAGCCTTTCTCTTACTGAGTTTCTAGATTTTTGGTGTCTTCTGAAAGACTCACTGTTATTTGAAGTTGCACTGAAACCAGCCACTGTACTCAGAAGTAGGGATTGAGATAAATTAAGAGCAGTAAAAAAAATGAATAAAAATAAAATATGCAATCAGGGTTTCATTTTAATGACAAACTTCATGTCAGTCCCTACCAGGTGTTCTGACTCTGTATCTTTGTTCTCTTAATTTACACTCAAGCTTAGGTTTCATGACCAGCTCTGCAGTTTCCCCCTGCAGAGGGTCAGGTGAAGCACAGAGCTGAGCTAATGAGGACTCACAGTTCTTAAAATGAAGGCATGACTGTCCCCAGTGCTTGCACAAGTCCTCATTAGAAGACCTGGGATTGATTTCTGGATTAGTGCAAATAGGTTTGAACTGTATTGCCATGCCTGCCAGATTACACGATGTTATGATGGTAGGTTCACCATTTTTCCTGAAAATGGGACAGGAAAGGATTCAACTTTTAGCATCAGTCAAGTGAGAAAAGAAACACACGCATGGATTTGGCCCTTTGGTTAAGTATATAGAGTAAGAAGAATACTGAGGTTCACTCCTTGGGTTTTGTGTTGTTCTCAAATTATGTAGTAAAAAGTCATTGGTCTGAACAAATGCTAGACAGAAAGTCTGAGAGTGTGGATTTCAATCAGAATTTCCTTTCTGAACATCTGAGTAACACCAGTCTCCAAAATCCATCTTTCTTCTGTTCTTGAACACATAGAGCCAGATGTACAGTGGGATCATTCATGGTTTGATGAAGGGGAAGAGAACTAATCAGTTTCCTGAAGTGCCTCCTGCTGAGGCTGAACACTTGATCCAGGCACCACGTTTTCAGATGAAGTTTAGGCACCAATGGTAGCCACAGCTCACTGGAAAAGGATGACTAGAAAATAAAAGGATATGAAAAGAACACTCAAATCAAAGTTCTGTAACTACTAGCACATCATATAATCACAGTAAAAAATTTATGAAGCCCTGAGTTAATGTTAGTGAGGTTGATTGAGATTTTGACAGTACTAAGAATCCTACAAAATGTCTCCAGAAGATGACAGGAAGACGAGTTGAATGGAAATTCACAACTAGATAAAAATTTAGGAAGACCTTCAGGATGTGACCACATTCTGTGGAGTGAGCGCTGTGCTACAAACTGCAAGGAATGTATCAGTCAAATAACCTGTTTCCATCCTGGTTCAACAGTGCTAGGAGTAGGGTGGACAGTTATGTGCTGATTTTATAACTCTGTTTATCACAAGCCTCAAGCATGTGCTTAACTCTTTAACTACATGGATAGTTTATTTCCCAAAGGTGAGCATGTACTGAAGTTCTCTGCTGAGCCAGAGAATTCTGCATGCTGCAAATGATTTAATTTGTCATATTAGTATTACAAACAAACACACTGACACTTTTTCCCCAGTTGCACACCGTATGAATGGATTACACAGTACTTCTTCCCTTTAGAGTTATAGAATATAACACCATGGCTCAGTCCTGCTTGCATTTCTTTCTCCATACTATGGAGCTATTGAAGTTTTAAGAATATTGACTTGGTTCTTTCCAAGCAAGGAGCAGTATCAGAAGAAATTTTTCAACTCCTGATTCTTCTACCTGAGAAGTTTGTTAGGGAGGTTATTTTAGTTTGGCATAAGGTCAGCTTAGGGGAAGTTGGTGAGCATTTCACTGTTTAAACAGTTCCATGTGTGTGTTTTGCTTGCTCCTCACTCCAAAAATGCCATCATAAATGCTTAAATAATCTGTACCAACCTTTAGTACGGTGAAGAACAAGACAGTTAAAGCAGTCTTGTGAGATTATATTGATTCATATTGATTACATCACCCAGAGGAAAAAAAAAAAAAAAAGAAGACAGAAAATAGACAATGAAGTCTTTATACAAATTTGATATGGGACAGAAACTCTGTCACCAGTTTTATGAGGAAATTTCTACTGTTTTCCCATCTAAACAGCCAAAAAGACAAGTCAGAACTGACAGAAAAAGATATGATCATTAGTATATATATGTCCCTTAGTACTGAGAAGAAGAATAAAAGCAGAAAAATCCTTCTTACAGTGGAAGTCTAATGGGAGGACCCAACAGCTTCAGGAGAACAGAACTCAGATAGAGTGTTTCTTATGATCCTTAATGAAAGGAACAGCAAATAAGAGTGGTGACTGTGAGAAGCTGAAAAGCTGAAAGAGTTAGTGTAAACCTGACAGAGTTAATGCCTCACTTTGCAGAAGAGAACAGGAATGTTACCATGCCAATTAGATAAAGTGTGCTTTGTAAAAAAAGTGTTGTGCAGGCAGGATAGTGCTTTTCTGGGACCTACTTCCTTGTCTTGAGTAACTGTCTCTAAAGCTGAGTTTGATACAGGCTCTCCAATCCTCTTCTGAGAAGTTTGAGAGTAACAAACTTCACGTGTGAGACTAGTGCAACTGAGGGGTGGGGGACTGCCCCGGCCTTCTGCAAGATGCGGACCAGGGATGGCTCTGGGAACTGGATTTATTTTATTTTATCTATTTATCTATTTTATTTATCTCTACCTGTTCAACTTTTCTATCGAAAAATTAAAAGCCTAACTTGCTGCTGCCACGGGCTGTTCAGAGAAGTTTAATCTGCGGGCTGCACAAAAATGTTTAAATCATTGCCACTGCAAGTCATTCAACCTGTCGTAAGGTTTAAATCATTGCTGACATAAATAAAACTTTCTAATTGATTGTTTGACATTGTTTTGCCTTAATTTAGCCCAAGGGTAAAGCCCAAGGATGCTAACCCAGAGCAGGCATCTTGGAACCGCCCTCATGGCACCTGCCAGTGATCTTGATTCTCAATTAAGTTTAAATGCAGTTAAATTAATTGGGAATTGTGTCACCCTCCCCTCTTTACTCTGTCTGCAACATACCTTTTCTGTTAAGACACCCATTTTCAGTAAATTTACAGTAGTTTCCCATTTTGAGCTGCATACAGCAATTTTTAAACAATTACCGAAGGAAACTGAAGTGAGCATCATGGGATAGGTGGGACAACAATCCACCTGAAATTAGGGAAATGACAGAATCTCTGTTACTCACTTCAGAATGGAGGTTTGCTGAGGTTTTTTTGTATAAGGTGATGCAGTGTCCTTCCCTTCAAGAGTTTTTGTGGTTTGCTTTTTTTTTTTTTTTTTTTTATTTTTTNTTTTTTGTGGTTTTCTTTTTTTTTTTTTTTTTTTTTTAATATTTTTGAGTATTTGTTGTTTTTGGCCCAAAGAATGGAGCACGAGAGAGCTCTCCAGGAACACATATCTTTACCCTTTTGATCGTCATGCTTTTTGTTGCTGCAAAGGTTATTTTCTGTGATAGCCCCTATATGAACATAACAGAAGTTTCAGCACTAGATTTTAGAGGGCATTGGGTACATACCTGACCCTATTGAAGTGAATGGTAAAACTCTCACTGGTCTTCTGTGGGCTGAAATTTTATTATCGGATCACAGAATGGTTTGGGTTGGAAGGGACCATAAAGATCATCTGGTTCCAGTCTTGTCTGATGGAGAGGGAGAACTTCCACTAAATCAAGTTGCTTCCAGCCCCAACCAACCTGTCCTTGTCATCTCTTGTGTTCATTTTTTACCAGTTTTTCACAATGAAGCCTGAAACCATTAATTTCTGTCTCTTTCTCTCTTCTCTCTGTGGGAACGCAGAAGAGTTGAATTTGTTACCACTGAACTTAAAGGTGATTATCCTGTCCTTTCCTTAATGGATTCCTTATAACCAGTACAAAATAAGTAGAAAATTATCCTGTTCTCCCTCAGTATCACTTTATACCTTTGTCAGATACACATTACATTACAGAGGCAAGAGATGGAGAAAACATGACACTTTTGTCTGCATGGAGAAACTAAAAACTCACTGTGGTCCAGACTTCTGTTTCTGTTTAGTAGAGATTGAGATAGTGACTAACAAAAAAAATCACAGGAAGGTAGACTATAAATTGGGTGTATTAATCTACAAGGGAATCATCAAAGACCACTGTGAGAATTTTGGTAGCAGAAATATTCTTATACAGAAAGAATATTTTTTGGGTTTTTTTTCTGCATGATAATGAGGAACAGTATTTTAGAGCTCAACACTGGGATAGTTCTATTTCATGCCGTAATATCTCACAGTCTAATCCCTCACCACACATTTTTCATCCCAAGACAACTGGACAATTTTCAATTGGACTTCTCCTTGGTTGAGACAAATGTTTCACTGATTTCTGTAATGCTAGAACAACATTAAGACCCTATTTTATTTTTTTCCTTTCTCAAAGACAGCACAAAATCTCTCATACTTTAAAAAACCAAACCAAACAAAACAAACAAAAAAACACCAAAAACCAACCAAAAAACCTTCCCACAAATCAGCCAAACTGAAACAAATCAAAAAAATCAGGCATAGAAACGATCTAAATTTACTAAAACTGACAGAATTTCATCCTACAACTAGTTTGCCAATGCAGATTAATTAATCCTTGTGACATTGAAGTTAGTTACTATGGATGAAGACAAATCAATTGCCTGAAACTGTGCTGAGAGGATTGTTTCTCTGTGCTGATGTTTGTTAGATGTGCCTTGAAATGTCAAGCAGAGTCATTACCATTGGGGCTGCATAAGTAACCTTTTCTGGGATGGCATAAAGGAAATGGAGGTTATAAAGGCAGTCAAGTCCTCCACTGAGCTGACTAATGCACTGCTTATTTCTCATGACCATAAGAAAGCCCTCTATCATTTCAAATTTGGGTTCAGAAATTTAAAATCTTCACATTGCTCAGGCACAGAAAATCCTCTTTTGCCTCTGTATGAAGCTGAAAACACTGGATCCAGCCTCAAACAACAAAAAAACTAAACAAAATGAAAACACTTTCTAAACTAAAGGGTCACATTTCTGTAAGAGAATTGTAAAATTGTTTTACTGAAAATAATCTTTAAAATAAATTTTTCCCCCCAGTAGAACACGTTAATTTTGCCAGATTTTTCATTAAAAAAGGATTTGCTCAGGTATATGCCGTATCAAGCCATCTCAGATGCTTTTTTTAAACCAAACAACCTCTACCCAAATGATCCCCACAACAGTGCAAGTTAAAGAAATAGGGGTGAAACAGCCTAGAGCCATTAATGTTCAGCATAGTCAGAAGAGCCCCTTTCCAACAGCTTCTCTGCCTTCCTCGGGGTGATGTCGGCTTATTATGATATGACTTCCATGGTTCTCAGTCCATATCTTTCATGGGCTGGGACATAGACCTGTGTCCACCCTGTACTAAACACTTCATTTAGGGGATGTATTAGTTAATATTATATATTGTCTTTTCCTGCACAACTGGAAAAGGGACCTATAAAGGCCAATGCCTGTTTAGGGGGGGGGCAAGTCTGTCTCTTAGGACAAGAGAGGAAATTAGGGTGGAGACCATCCAAGTTAGAGTGAAAAGTGGTGGTCACTGATTAAAACAAAAGTCAAAAGCAAGTCTTTTCAGCCAAACAAAGTTTTCAGGGCTATGCCAATATAATTTTTCTTCCTTTCTCCCTGTGTCTTGGGAAATAATCGCCTTTGTAAGAGAGTGGACAGTCAATAAAGGAAAGAGTAGAGAAGTGCAGTGGCAACTCTCTTGGTAGAGAGTGAGATTCAATAAAACCAGGTTCAGCCCAGGAAAATAATTTGAAGATGGTTTTGCCCTCTTAGAAGAGCTGTGAGAAGAATGGAATGTACTGTACCCATTTCCTGCATTGCAAATAAGGTGCATTTTCTCCTGAGTAAAAATAAATTCTGTATTGAGCATACAGAGGTGTCCAATAGATGGTTTGAAAAAAACAGCATCAAGGTAAAATAATTAATGGTCTGAATGTCCATTAGTAATAGAAACAGATGTGTCAGTGTGATTATGGAATATCTCCCTATGGGGAGATAAATTAATTGAATCTGGTAAGAAAAACAGCAACAATCATTTGGGTGTAGGATGAAGGGATGTATACAGTTCTCACGTGTAAAAAGGTATTTCACTATTGTTTGGTAGGAGTCAATTGGTTCATGTATTTCTGTCACTGATAAATACATGTAAATTTTTGACTTCTTTAAAACACTTAAACACGTATATTTTGATTTATGGCTTGCTGTCTTTTTTCGGTACAAGAATGTTTGATTACAGACAATTTGATTTGCTAATAAAAGCCTTCATGGCTTGCCATTTTGTTCACTTAAGAAAGTTGCAGACAATGCCTAATTGAGAGGTTTAATTGCTAGGGAAGGGTTGAATGGCTGGAGCATTGAAAGGGGATATATCCAAGATGTTGGCATCCCTGTTTAGGCCCCTCTGTGACTTTTTCTTTTTCAAGGAGCTGGTAACCTTCCAGCAGGTTATCTGCAAGACTTATTTAGCGTTTGGTTCTTGTGTGTGAGTCCCCTATTTTGGACTTGGAATCCCGGATATTTGGGGCCAGACATAACTTGAGGTTGATATTAATTCTGATCTGGTCTTCTGGGTGAAGCCAATGCAGACAGCATCATTTTGCATGGATCTTTGTAAACTGTATAGTTGTATTTGCTTTCAGCAAAAACGTTTTGCCCATGAAAACTCCGTACAATAGAATGGCATTTTTCTCTCATGAAAAAGCAAACAAACCAACAAAAGCCAAGCAAAAATGTTTTTATACACAATTTCCATTTCTAATGTCATTCACAATTCAGTAAGACTAATTAGCGAAAGAAGAGACCAACTGCTAAAGAGAAAAGACAGAGGAGAGATCAAATGCAGCATTCCATTTTCTTTTATAGTAGCCATAAACTTCTTCTGAACTAAAACTTGGACATGCTGTTTCTCTACATCTTCCTCCCTGCACTCTCCACTCCCCCTCAAATAACAGCCAATTTCCCTGTCAGGATCCGAAGGGCAACAAGGGATGGATAGCAATGATAAAACTGATGACTTAATTAGCTGCTATAATTTATGGAGTACAGGCAAAAGAGTATAATTAATAACTTGCAGGGTACCACTTAAACACAGAATTGTTAAAATTCAATGAAAATTGGTTGATGAGAAGCTCAACATGACCCAGCAACATGAGATGGCAGCCCAGACACCAACCATGTCCTGGGCTGTGTCCCCAGCAGAGTGACCAGCAGGTCGAGGAAGGTAATCCTTTCCTTCTCCTCTGCTCAAATCCCACCTACAGTGCTACCTCCAGCTCTGGGACCCCCAACATAAGAAAGATGTGGATCTGTTGGAGCAAGTCCAGAGGAGGCAACTAAGATGCTCCAAGGGCTGAAGCCCTTCTGCTCTGCAGACAGGCTGGGAGAGCTGGGGCTGTTCAGACTGGAGAAGAGAAGGTTCCAGGAAGACCTTAGGTCCCCTTCCATTTCCTAAAGGAGCCACAAGAGTGGTAGAGAGGGACTTTTGACAAGAGCACAGAGTGATAGAACAAAGGGATAATGACTTTAAACTGATGTTTAGTGTTTAAATTTTCAAATGTACCTTCTCAGTCCCATCATGGAGTTGGAACTAGATGATCTTTGAGGTCCCTTCCAACAGAAATCATTCTGTGATTCTATGACTTTTATGCAGTCTACTACTTTGTCTGTCAGAGCAAGGGTGTGTGGAAATGTTATGTTATATTCCACGTTATAGGATCTCAGAATTATGTTTTACATTTACTCGTGGTATTTTTCACCCTGATTTCCACTTTATTTGGAAAAAGAACAAACTGAACCATCCAATTTCTAACTGAACTGAAATTTCTTGAAGATGATATAAAATGTCAGATTTTTTCCAGTCTCAAACCCGGAAGTTGTCTCTTTTCCCTCTCTCTGGGTTAAGAAATCTTGTCAGAGTGCAATCAGACACTGAATTCCTGGCTGGTTAAAGGGAAATGGCATGGGAGAGGAAGGATGAAATGCACATGAAAGGTCACAATAAAATTTTGATCAGATGCACTTTACTTCTCTGGCAACTAATTAGGCAGTAGGTATTCGAGTTTGAAAGGTACATAGAGATAGAAGAGTTTCGAAATGCAAGGAGGAGAAGGAGCTATAATAATCAATACAGATATTTGTATTCTGGAATCAATGAAAGTTGCACTTTCAAATCAGTGCAACATTGATTCTTGGATTGTTTTTTTGTTTGTTTGTTTTTTCTAAAAGAGAAAACAAGTGTGAGGTGCACATGAAAGAACGGCTGCATAATTTGATTTCTTTTTCTGTGCCTAGTTCCTGTCTGGTGAATGAGCTGCTTTGAGATTCTGAGCTGTGGTGTGAGGAAACACTCCTGTGGCACCTTGGACTATATATATAGGGTTGTTCTATCTCTTACAGATCCAAATGACATGAGACATCAGCTAGAGTTCAAAATTCAATCCATTTGTGCAGGCTATGAATTTATTGAGCTCTAGCTCTGTAAGTCCTTGGAACACATTTTTGGAAGGCAGCTGTTGCACATGCAGCTCTGTTTTCTAAACACATGATTCAATTTACAGCTGTTTAAAACCAATTCACTATTAGCAGAAAGAGAGTACACCCACCCAGGTCAGCTTTGAATCATCCTTTAGTTTCCCCCTAACCTCTTCATTTTAACTTTCCTGTTTTATATCTAGCTTGGTTCTTTCATTTGGATATTTGGTCCCTGTTGTTTGGTTCTTTTCTTTTAGAAAGGAATGTTGAGATAGAAACTATACAATAATTTCAAGCAATTAACTCATCACTTGCTTGAGTTAATGCCTCCTTGGCATCTCTGCAGTGACTTATCCACTCTTTTTAAGTCAAGGTTCAATACTACCCTTTAGATGACACAGTGTAGTTAATATTCTTCAAATTTTCTTTCCATTCACTAGACTCCCAGAGTGGTATAACCCTGAGAGTTTTTGTACTATTTGTTGTGTAATCTACACATGACAAAAATCATGGCAAACTTCATTGCACAAAGCAATGGTCCAGTTAAGTGGGAATTTTTAGTGATGGCAAATTCACTTGGTCACCAGTGTGGACTGCCCAGAAAGGGCAACAGAACTTGAACTTCACAGAACACACTGGATGGAAATGTGACAGAAACACCAGGATTGCATTTGATCCTGTTGTAGGCAAAGGAATAACCTGTTCATCAGCCAGTTTTATGTGCCTGTGAAGAGGGTCTGAGGATCCTTGAGGAGTGTTGGCATGATGGGAATGGAGGCTCTTCAGGAGGCTTCCAGCACACCCTGGGATCAAACTCCCTGTTCAAAGGAGTTTTATAGTTAACTAGCAGATCTCATTAATTTGATGTCTGTAGTTTCTGATGCCCTGACATACTTCTCAACCCTGTAGATCAGAGGAAAATACAATTTAAGATTTTGAGTCTAAGATTTTTTGTTAATTGCTCATCAGGGAACATTTGCTTCACAGCTTGAGTGTAACAGTATTATGAAGTTTGAATTAAAGAACACTCTTCCTCCCTCCCTTACGGCAAGACAGGAGACACTTGGCTTTTGTGATTATTTGGATTCAACTGTTTCCTGTCTTCATTTTATTTAATTAATTACTTTTACTGGTAGAATAAAAGACCATAATTATTTATTTTTATGAGAGAAAAAGAAAGAATCATGAGGGTTGGAAGAAAAAGTGAGATCTACTGCAAGAGAAAGTTTGGCTTTCAAGTCAAATAAAGTAAGGATGATGCAGAGAGCATGTGGACCTTTCCTGATGAACTTGAAAGCTTCATCCACTTAAAATGACCAGCTAACGACAAATTTGATCTTTTTTTTTTTCTTTTTCCCCCAGCCACTAGCACATAAAGGTTGAGGAGGTTCTATTACAAGCAGATACCAATTCCCAAGTGGACCATGATACATAAAAACCAATCTTCGACTCAGTTTTTTTTTAGAACATCATGTAGTGGCTTTATCAGACAAAACTCAGAATGACTATGAAATTCAGCAGCATAGCAAAGAAACCTAAGTTTAACGGACATTACCTAAGACCAGCCTCTGTTCTGCCCCTCCTGTCCCTTCTCCTCCCCTCCAATCTCATTTTCTCTCTGCTTCTTTCCTCATGACAGTATGATGGACCTGAGGTGGCCAAGGAAGTACTTTATTTTTGTACCTGGTTGCAAAAGGGCTGCATGTGTCCAGATGCAAGCCCTGTATAAGGTGAGTGAAAATGGAGTCAATCAGCATTGCAGAAAGGAACATAAAATATATACTTTTTTTAATCTGGAGGCATTTCACGTTGTGCTTCATGGATGCAATGTCCTTAAGTCATCAACAAAGATGTTATAAATGGAAACACTTGAATGAGTATCACAAGCCTGAAACTGCCAAACAGAGATGAACCTGCTTTGCTGGTGCAGAATCACAGACCTCTGTGGTCTAAGCATAGGTGGAAACAGATACACAGGTCACAGTTGTGTTTGTGATCTGCCTTGCCTGGCTGCTCCCAGGATTGATGTAATGTTCTATGTGAAACTTGTGTCCACAACACATTTATGAGCAATGTAACTTCACCCTAAGTTTGGACTGCCTGCATGTCCTCACTGCCCCTGTGGCCAGGAATATGGCAGGGAGCCCCATGGACTGTTCTGTTCCTGCTGACACTAGTCATTCCCATAACAAAAGTCAGTTTCTACACCATAGGAAGGCTCCATGTGGGCAAGTCAATATTGTTTCTTTCAGCGTGGAAGGAAACAGACTCTTCTAGTAGCAGACATCTGGATTTTCTCAAGTGAAATAAACCTTGGAGATGTCTATTTTTGTCTCCTAATTTCAAAGGGAAACTGGAGTGACCAACCCAGACAGAGATGCCTGGCGATGAACAAATTGAGTACTCACCTCCTGCAGAGTTGAGGCCTCAAGTGAACTGTCAGTGTAGATGAGGTTTTGGTGTTGAAAACATTGACCTCAGTTGAACAGAAGCTTTTCACTACTCAAACAGTGAGTATTGTTACACTGCATTAAATTTATTTGCTATGAGACACTTTTTCTGGGGGAGAAATTCATAGCTAAGAAGCAACTCCTCCATTCCAAGCGTTAACCTTAGTCACTGTTTCAGCTGATGTCAAAACAACCCCTCCACTCTGATCAGATCAGCTCTTCTGCTTGTTTACAACAATTTTCTGATTTCTTGACTATTATGTGTTTAAATTGGACTTCAGTATTTAAGTTAATAATCCATTTTATTCACTCACTAAAAGATTTTCTATTTGTCTGAGAACATTCATGGTCCGATTCAGCCCATTTTTGTGCTTGCTGCAGTCACAGTCATGCTTCTGGCTCAGTCGCTTCATGGAGCATCACACATTGCATTCTTTAGGTCTTCAGATTACCCATAAGCACACAAGTTTCTTTAGTGCTTTTCTTCTCCTCATAAACATCTCATTATTTCTCACCCTTATGGGCCCTAACGTCTGAAGTTGCTCTATGGAAATTTCATTTTAACTCTGCTCTAATTTTCTTTTGAAGATATAGGTCCTGTGCAAAACTAACGGTTTTAACACTGTTAATTGTGTTATGTGTGTTGGAAAAAACAGCAGCTAACAAGAGTCTTGATCATACTCCCTGGTTAGTTTTTTATCTGGCACTTAAATCCCTTGGTTGTCCTATTAGGATGGAAATAGTCCAAACTAGAGGTGCATTAACACTGTGATATGATCACTTAGTTAATTGCTGACAGACCCTTAGAGATTATTTGGATTTTTTTGCTCTAATTATTTCTGAGGACAATATTCCTTTCCCTTTAAGCTATGTATATACTACATGCAACAAAGAAGTCTTTCAAAACTGGACAATAATGCAAATTTTACTTTCTCAATAATACTGATCCAATCCATAGACAGAGAGAAACTGTCTCCCTCACCCAGGTACATTGTATTTTATACTTGTGTAGAGAAACTGTATTTTCATTACTTCTTCATTCAGTATGAACACAGACCCATAGGAACTGTGGTTGAATCTTGTGTTACACCTGACTAAAGCTCATTAGCACAATTCTTTACAGATCTTCAAATCACAGGGTCTCTGCTTACTGTCCTGATGTCACCAGACCAACCTTGGTTTGCACTTGTCCCTGTGAGGGGTCACTGGATGACTTTTTGACAACAGACAGATTTAATTCCTCAATTATTTGCATGATGAGTTTAACCAATGCACAGCACATCTGCCTTTTAGACATGTGTTCTGCTCTCCTTCCTCTGCAAATCGTGCTGCAGAAAGAAGGAGCAAAGGGAAAGGAGGCCTACTCAATTCCCATAATCTTCATGACATTAGATCATGATGACAGAAGAGAGACAGCAATGTCCTTATTTCTTTTCTCATTCAAACACAGTGTTCTGGCTTTACAAGTAATTCTTTACAGTTCAGTGTACAGGAGTCTAAAATCCTTGGAGAGAACTCCTGGCAGTGTGTTAAATTGGTGCATCATTTTGGACTACTATTCCTCAGGACCTGCTCTGCAGATCGCTTGGGATTCGTTTCCAAACTGAAGTTATATAGCTGTCTCCATCTTATTGGTAAGTATCAACATCTCAGCAATTCACTCTCGTTCCTGTTAGAGGCAGCAGGAACATGGCAGTCAGGGTAGTTAATGGAAACTGGGGCTTGATTCATCTCAATCAGAAGTGCACATCCAAAATAGGTCAGATAAACTGTGCTCTCCAAATATATAGTTTTCTCTTTTGATCACAAAGAAATGTTGACAGACTGTCTCAGAAATAGAGATCCATACAGTGCTTTTTAAATTTGGGTAGAATGAATCACGAGGGGTTGTACATTGAACAGTAAGATCTGCTATGATTCACCCTTCCCAAAAAAAAAATCCATTTTAAATTGCTGCTGGGATTCCCAATAAAAATGGTCTTTCAGAGTCATCATAAGGGAGGCCACTCACTCCTGGTTTTTAGATATGCTTTATTGCGTGCTTTATTGTTGTATAGCTGGGGGATTTCACCTGAATTCACCATTAACTCTGTTCTGACAATGGTTGGAAGAAACTCAAGTTATAACTGTTGGAAGTTGCAGCCATCAAAGAAAATCCTTAATGACCTCAGAGAACCCTGTATTGTGTATACTCTCCCCAGAAATTGACTTTCCATCCCCAACGTGGTTGTGCTTTAATAGTGGGTTTTGCAGCTGAAGTCAGTACAGGTTTTACTTCATTCAAGTAGGAGGTTTTCAGTATCGTACAGTTTGGAGCCTTGAAAGCAACAGCTCTTCTAACTCTGCTTGTCCTCCAGCTGAGGAGCTCTGTGATAAAATGACTTTTTCTCCTCTGAAAATGTCAGTAACAAAAACCTAAATATTTTTGAGCGTACTGATCTCACCAAAACTGTTGAAATGGTCTTTTAGCACAAGCTGGGATGAAAGTCAAAATCCAGACCAAATGAGAGTCTTGCATAAATATCTCCATAATCTGAATATTTTTCTGTAATTTGGGTGATGTAACTTCAAACCCCATGGGGAAACCAAATAAGTATGTGAACTTTCACATGCTTTACAGCTTAGGTGTATGTCTGCTGCATACAACTGCCATCTATTCTTGAATTAGAACATAAATTATCCTTTCACAACAGCAGCTAACAGCTCTTTCTTTTCCCCCCTCTGTTTTCCCCCTTACTGGCCCTGCAGACAATGGGATTCTGTACTTTATCAACTGCCTGGGACGGTGTGCCAAATATTAACAATATACAATTATATGTCAAAAAGGAAAAGCTGCCTTTGCAACCCTTTCAGATTTCATTTAAGAAAGAAAAGGCTTTTAAAGCAAAGTACAGAAAGTTGACAGTGCTTAGGGAGCACTGGAGAGAGTGACAAATAATTTACTAGGCTCAACTCCTGATAAATGGTGAATGCTTGTTCTGTTTGACCAAAATATAGCTTTGATATGAGTGGCTATGGCATCTTACTGCCTTGTGAGAAAAATTACATAGCTCCAGGTTCTGACTCAAGCAGATGCTCTGTGCCGTATATAGCTTTGTGTTTTACGAGTGCCAGTCCTAATTCTGTCTTTAATCTGCTGCTTGCTGATTTCAGCTGGTTTCAATAATAATGAGAAACAATCCTCAATTTAAAAAAAAAAAAGAAGAAAAAGAAATAAAAAGAACTCTAAAGCTATTAACTTTTAAAGAACTCTATTTTGACTTTTAACATGACGTGAATAGAATGGCATTAGCAGAATGTCACACAGCAATAAACAGATAAACTACAGTTCTGCAAAGTCGTGGACTTTGAAGTGAAGTTTCCTGTAACAGCCTTCCCTCTGCATCACTATGTACCAGTCACAGGTACCATGAGAGGAGGGAAAGACAGATCCCTGGGCTGGGAGAAGAGGGGAGTGATGGCTGAAAGTGAAAGCAAGCAGCACAAAGCTTGTCTTTTGGATGGAAATGTCCTGTAGTGAGCAAACTACCTTCTGAGGGCATTATATCTTACTTGCCAGGGAGATGCAGAGGATTTCAGTTCACACCATCCCTCACTAACCCATAAAACCATCAGCACTGTTGTCAAGCAACCCTCATATTTCAATAGGATTATCAATTGTGGGATAAGTCTGTATTATCTTCCCCACGATAAGGGAGGTCTTGGGGACCCAAATCCAGAAAGAGTCTCAAAAGGACATCAGTCCCCAAAATTGGATTTAAATATTCAAGTCCAAGATGGTTTTTGGTTTTTAAGGTACTCAGCATCAGTGATTGTGGTTGTCAACCTTAAGGCACATCAAAGCTTCCCTGTTTTCATGACATTATGAGCTTGTTCTTTCTGGAAATCACATGCATTAAAGGTTGCAGTTGGACAGCCAGCAAGTGCCCAGGGCTGAGTGGGAAAAACAGAAGTCAGTGTCCATTTGGCTGGTGTTTCATATACCTGTTTGGGTTTAAAAGCCTTCATTTTCTCTTCATTCTGTTCAAGACCTCTTTTCAAGAGTATCCTTCTGAATCTTCCCCCCTTTTATGGGATTTTCTAATTATCTTACAACATCTTGAAAACAACACACACACACACAAAAAATCACTAAAGTAATTGCAATTTAAAAGAACAAGTGATTAAAATAGTTTTAATTGAGGTTTTTCAAGAATTGCCATCACCACTGTTATTTCCATATTTCTTGTTGCTTCTTCATTTACCTAAATAGAATTTTAAATTTCCTTTTTCTAACTTCACTGCTTGACTAGAGAACTTTTTTCCCAGAAGTACTATAACTGTATTTACTGCTTATGCTGCAGGTAGGGCAGTGCTGCAGGATGTTTTAGAGTTTCCTAAGGCAGTTCTCATCATGGAATACCTGCAAAGTAAAGCATCAGACTGTCAATCAAAGATTAAATTCCAGATCTAGCAACTTTGAACTTGTTAATCTTCTTATCACTAATAAAACAAAAAGCAGTTTTTCTGATCAGAACATGTGCCCTTAATTTGAATGCCTTGCAGTCTTGCCTGTGTATGGAAAGGGCTCATATTTTACAAACATATGCAATTATCCTTTTTTATTTATTTTTAAAAAAAAAAAAATTATGGCTGTGTAAGAAACACATTCCGACTGGAGATTGCCCTGTGAATCATCACATGCTCCCTTGAAGTCCAGGCTTAACTGCTTATTTGAATGTGGAAGTACTTGAACTGTATATGCAAACACTATAACAGTATTTAGAAAGAAAGGCTTTATTTTATATTTTACCATCCAGATACACACACACTACACTTTAGAAGCATTATGAATGATTTTTAATTATCAGCAATTATGATTTATGCTTATTGACAAGTTATATTTAGGAACAAGTCTCAGCTTGTTTGGAAAAGGTAAGCTTTGCCTCCTTCCCTGTGTTCCATTCTGGTCATAGCAAATATTCAGAATACTTTGCACTTAAAAAAAAAAGAAAAAAAAAGAGAAAATACTGCTTTTTTGGCCTCTGTTCTATAATGACATTGAAACATTTGGCTTCACACTGATGTGTCACCTGTTCTCTCCTGTTTGTACTTGCTGTTCGGAGCAGTACAACACTATTTCCTTTTACATACAGCACTGGCTTTTTCTTGTGACTTTCATCCTCTGACTTCTATGCCCTTCCAGGCTTTCCATCCAATCTTATACCGATTTCAAATGATGTTTTCGGTGCTTGGTGCCATGTGGACATTTCTGTATGCAAAGGAACTCAACTTGGCATCTTGCTGAATCCCAGGGTACCTCCTTGCATCCTGCAGGACATCCTAATTCCAATAAAGGAGAAACTGGACTTTTGTAATTCCACCTAGAAAGCATAGAAAGCTATTTCAAATGGTAAAAAAAAGAGAGAGAGAAAAGACCAATAAAAACTAAAGATTTCGTCAGTCTCCACAAGAAGTATTACATATTTTTTTCTTTCTCATGTATATAAATATAAAAACATTTGTTTTCTACATATATATAGACCAAATTTTTTACATGTTCATATATATATGCCCTTAAGACTAAACTAACCTTTGACATATTCAGCACTTAGTAAACTTTAACCAGATTTCTAATCATTGGCAAATACACATTTTCCTCAATGCTTTTCACTTCTGGTTTTTCACAATACATCCAGATGGAGGAGGTTTGTGTGAAACACTATTGCATGGTTTCTTGTCAATATTCTTTAGCAGAAGTTACATTTATGTAAAATCCAATGAACTCGTTGACAAACACAGCCAAAAAGACTTCCACATTTCACATACACACAGCATTGTACAACTTTACTGCTTGGTTTCTATTCAATCATTTAGAAGATGCAGTTTGTACTATGTAATTTTTTTAGACATTGTGACAGAGAATATGTCTCATTTAAGAAAAATGAGGCTTTTTTCACCTGTGGAACTCAGAAATGAGTATTGATGCATTTAGATTGCAGCCCAGAGACCTGTCTTTGTTAAGTTGAACACAAAATAATATGGTTCGAAATAAAAAGGTTTTAAGTAGGCCAAATTGATCTGTCCTGTCAAGATTCCTAGTGGGAAAAAGAAAAGAACAAAAAAAGAGCTTCCAAGTCAATGCACATTTTTTTTTTTTTTTCCAGGAGGGAGACTGCAGTGCTCAAAACCTCATCCCTTAAGGTTTCCCTAGGGGAAAAAAGAGGTTGAAAATTGAAAAAACAGCAAAAGATTGATATTTATCAGAGGAAAACAAATGAAGATGAAGAACTTCTGTGGAAAGTTCCAACCTGTGGGATGAAGCAAAAATCCGAGCTGCTACTTGTGGGGAGACTTGTTGCTGCTGCTTCGTTTTGCACGTTTGTTCTGACAGTTCTCCATCTCTGACAGTTTTTCTTTCACATTCCTCTCACTCAGGGGAACTCAAGATCCCTGAAATCCATTCGACCTGCCTCATCCATATGGACAGGAGTTGCATTCCACTCAAAAGTCTTTCAAGAAGCTGTTGAAGAGCTGCCACATAGAGGTCCTTCCTCATCCAGCTGCTCAGAGGCAGGTAAACTGGGATGAGTTTCTGGATAGACAAAGCAAAGGACACATGAATAGAGCTGATGTCAAGTGTTTTAAAGATGGATGTAAGTGTTTTTGTAATAAGATCCATCCTGGCTGAATTCCAGCTGAATCTACAGAAGAAAGATAGTTTATAGAAAATTGTTGTGCAGTCAGGCAGGAAATTACAGTTGGAGGGAATTGTTTTCCTGTCCTTATTTTAGACCAACTTCTCTTAAAATATTTAAGTTCCTTATTTCTGAACTATCATAGAATCCAATTGATTTTATTATCACACATAAAGAAAATAGTGTGGAGATTTTCATCTGGCACCGCTGGCAGAGGTAGGCAAACAGAATTAATATTTCTCACATGGAACACAACACAGATGACTGTATTCCAAACTGGGCAATTATGATAATGATTCACCTGCAATATTTGCATGAAATGGCAGTAAGGGAAGCAACTGCTAAAACTCTGAGCTATCAGCTCTCTGTAAGCATTTAGAAATCAGAGTTTATTTTCTCTTCAGTCTCTGCAATTGCTTTTTCCTAAAATATAACCCTGAGGGTGCCTCCTACTCCACTATTCATTCTCTATTGACTGAAGTTTCCTTGTTTCTCACCCAGTTCTGAGTCTGCAAGAGGCATCCTGCCTCATATTGGCTTTATGATCCTGTTTGATAGCTATTCACTCTCTTCAAAAACTCCATTATATTCCCTGGCTAAAGCTGCTCAGTGGGAGGTTTTGTCCACATCACACTGTTGGAATTGCTGCTGATTTTGTAACTTCTTACTAAAACATACCTTGTGCATGCCCTTCCCCTTGCAGTGCCTCCCCCTCTCGGAAGAGGAGAAACCTTTCTATCTTCCTATGCTCAGTTATGGGAAAGAAAAAAACGGTAAGAAAATAAGAACACAAGGCTATACGCTTTTTCCCCTGAGCCTTTAGCTTATCTTTCTTCTGTCCCTTCTGAAGCATGGATGCAAGAATACTAACTTCCATATGCCCCTGCTCAAGTCTGGATGTAAGAACATTAAATCCCGTGTGTGTGTGAGGAAAAAAAGGACATACCTCTCCAGTGGTTTGCTGCTTTCAGGTCTTTCCTTTATCCATGAAGCCCCTGATTTGGGATAGCTGATGTGCAAAACGCGGCCTTTCTGTTCACTCCTACCACCTGACTTTAACACAATGGTATCATCCACCACTAACAGCTCTACATCTAGGGGCCAGATATAACCTTATAAGGGGCACCAAGACACACTCCAGGTGTTTCCTATTCCAAGTTAGAGGTGGTACTGCTCAAATGAGAAGTGCTGGGACAGCAGGTGCTTAGTCCTGAGTTACTACAATTAGAATTTCCCCTTCAATAACCTTGGGGCACTGCCAGACAGGCAGCTGTTTGGGAGACAGGCTGTCAGAGGGCAGCCCCAGGGAGCCATGGCCCTGATGGCTCCTGTGCTGATGCCCATATTTGTGCTGAGAGTGAACTGACACATGAGCTAAAACCTGCCATCCTGTCTGAGATGCTGTAAGTCACCAAAGGTAGCTTTCAACAGCCCATGGGACACAGAATGGATTTAATATGGGCCTGCAGAACTTGAGGAGAAGGAAATAAAGATTCTAAGGGGCTTAGCAGGGTGATAGAATTGTATGAATAAAGATGATTTGTAGCTGGCAGCTTAGAATCTGCCAGTCAGTTTTTTACAGCTCAGTTTTCCCCATTCTACCTTTAATTCTGGGAAAAAATATGTTTTTTATATTAAAAAAAAGATACTTTTTTTTTCTGTTAAAAAGAGAGTCTATTTTTTCTCAAAAACTACAATTAAAAAAAAAAAAATGGTGTCAGGGTATCATGTCAAAAGAAAGTTCCAGTCAGACCGTAGGATGAGACCCTTTCATATGCAGGGTGAGATTCACAGGTAGAAGTAAAGGACTAGCTAACAGCTCTGGAAAGGATCCAATCCTCCTTAGTGTCCAGGACTAAAGATTAACATTCCCTCTCTGTTATCTCAGAGCAACTCAGCTGTCACAAAACACTTTCTCAAGCTCCTTAAGGTCTAGTCCTGGGTACTGTCACATCAGTGTGTGAGGTTTGGCACTGCTGTGCCTGAGCTCGTACATGGATTTAGCACCTGGGCTCTTTATTCTTGATCTGCTTAGTGATATTTTCTTATTTCTACCCATCTGGTTTTGCCTTCATTCAGCAGTGGAGTGTTAAGATTTCTAAACCTTAATACAGAACAGCAGAACTCTGATCTCATCTTGTGATTCAAGGAGTTTTTGCATTATTTGCTTTGCAGAAGAAGAGAGTCTGAACTCTTAAGAGTAAAAAAATCCCAAACCTCTTTTTAATACTTAAAGGGGAAGTACAATTATTTCCTCTCTCTTTTCCTTTATAATACATAATAAAGCATGGCTTTGCAAGTGAGATGGTGACAGGATATTTCCTCTGGATAGTTGTACCTTTTATTGATAGTGTCTTTATGAACAGAATAATAATTTAGGTGAGACTTCAAAGAGTTTTGTGGACTTTTTTCCCTCACTTCCAACCTATAGGCTTTTACTTTGTTCCTTTTCTTGTGGGTGGAAAATCATATCAAGGTAGACAACACAGATTGTGTATATCTGTTGGCCTTTTTCTCTGTTTTACTTATTTTAATAATGAAAGATTTGATATACAGCACTGCAAGGGCAAATGAAATCCAGGAAACCGCAAAAAACCAAGTGATTTGTCTTTTATTGAAAAATAAAACAAATGGAGACAAAATAGCAGAGCTTCTTCCTTCTGTGTTGACAGGCCCCTGATTAAAACAGGTGATAAAGTGGTGGCTCATAAAATGAAGGAAAGGAAGAGTTTATGGGATTTGTACTCCTCACATAAATATGTATTATACATCCAAAACATGGTTCTTGGCTGAATGTAGAACATAATACATGGGACTCTAATCCATTTTTCATGAATAAACCACTTATTTTTTTTTAACCCTGAAATTCTAATCCTGGTCCAGACAACATCATATAGATTAATTTTTATTTCAGATCAAGAAAGGGCACCTAGTGGAGCACTGGATCACACCAGAAGAAAGTTTTCACTACTTTTTAGGTCTGTAGTGGGTTTTTCCCATGCCAGGTGAGTGGCTGTGTCATTACATTCCTCAGTATGCACTGGTCCAAGCTGGGCTCAAGAATTTGAGTCTGAACTACTTCAAGGTCACCCTGTTAAGAAGAATTCTTACCAGGAATTCAACCACTGCCCTACAAAATCAAATGACCACTCAGCCCATCTCCTGGGGATATCCTTCTACTTAATCCCATGTTTGGCCTAAACAAAAATAATTGATAAGATATGTTTTAAGACAAGCAATCTGGTAAAAGAATTCAGATCTACTATTTAATCAGTAAAAGCCCAGGCCAGCAATCCTTACACCACTTATTTCCCACTCTGTACATTTGTAAATGTCCAGAAAAAAAAATGTTAAAATTCAAATCTGAATTATTTTGTCTAACTGTAGGTCTCTTTTGGCTGAATTGGAATTCAAACCAGAAGATTTTCATTTAAATGCATCCATTTTTTCTCAAAAATGACTGTCTGAAATATGTGCACTCCAAGGTGAGCTATTGGTCCCTGTGAAATCAATGGCAAAACTGGTAGTGGCTTTATTGGCACTGGGGTTTTCACTGGGTCATCACACCCTCCTCACACACCTCACACATCAGCTGTCCCACTGTATGTTAATTTACTGGTTGCTCTGTTCCATATGGGGCTTTTTTATGATTTCGTTTAAAAATCTGGTTCCAGAGTTGTATAATCAGCAGCTTTCTGTTTTGCAGGGCCAGTACTCTGTAGCATTGCTGCCGTCTCATCAGTCTTTAGACAGCTTTTATCCAGTCAAAATAAAATAGGGAAGGAGTAGAAGGGAGTATTTACAAGTACTTCAGCCATAATTCCTGCAATGCCTGCTGGATTAATTTGGGATTTATTTATTTATTTACTTGATTTTCTTGTTAACTTTTTTTCCTCTTTTTTTTCAAAGAAGGCTGGCAAAGTCCTTCCCTTGTTCTCTGACAAACCAATCCATCTCTCCTGTCAGGTGGAGACATCTGTTTCTTTGAAAGAACTTGTCCCTTCTGATGTTTATATCATGAACTAATAGATTTTCCCCCTGCTGTGTAGAAGGTTAATGTACATTCCCTGTTTCTTCATATGGACCTGCAAACTGGGATGTACTGGGTGACATCCTAATACATCTTTTCATCTACTGGTACACTGGCAGGTGGAAGAGAATCTGAATGTAAAACCTAATTGTGAGTTCTAAAGTTTAATTTCAAACATTATATGCAAGTACAGTCATAAATATGTATCAAATGAAAACGGGTCATCTCTAAGATAGAAGGAAACCTGAAATTTTGGACACATTGAGATATCCCATAGTAGAGAAATGCAGGTAAGAACAGGCAGCAATTCAAAAAGTTAAAAATAAAAAGTCATCCAAAGTTTGAACCTCTTGAGAAGGCTTTGAAAAAGCTAACAATAGAGCTCCTGTAAAACATAACAAAATAAAAATAGATACTGTAGTTGCTGGTTAAAAATAGTGTAGATTTAATGCTTCTTCAAACAGATGGCTCTAAAACTTGAGATGACAAATTGTTCAGCCCAAAAAGAAGTTTTTCCAAAGGCTCTGTGAATTGTGATAAGTGTTAGAGATGACCTTGAGATGGGTGTAGATATTGTCAAATGAAAACTCTTTTTTTTGTGAATTGAAATAAAGTATTGAGACCAAAATAAAACAGGAAAACAAAATTAAATATTGAAATTCTGGGTAACCTAAGAATTTTACTAAGATTTAATTTCTTGTACCAACAAATAGTGGCAGGGCAAACAGAAGAAATCTTGTCTTTGATTCAGTTTAATTCTTTTGATGTAGTATTTACAGTCATAGCTCATCAGATTCATCATTCCCCATAGAAAACAGCCCTTAGGAAGCTCCACTCTACCACAGAGTTTATTTTATGCTGGTGTGGCACTTTTATTTCAAATATGGAGACAGAGGAAGGAATTAAGCACCTATCCATATGTATTTTTATTTTTAGGTGTTGTCGTACTTAAAAGGGGAAATAATTTTCTGAGCATAGAGAAAAATACATAAATGACTTCTGAAGCTTTCTGGGAATGGATTTTCCTGCCCAAATAATCTGTTAACAGGCTGGTAGATAGAAATATTGACCAGCAAAACACTTAATACTCTCTACACCTGTCCTTTGCTAATGACATCCCCCTGTTCACACATGCAACAGGACACTGAAATGCAGCCACGACTCCCTAAGGAGCTGTAGGATTTATGAATGTGATTCATTTTTGTGTTTCTCCAGCTGTATTCTGCTGCAAACCCAGGTTGATTTAATAGTTGTATGAGACTGAAATAATTCAGTCATTAAGGTAACTTGTCATCTGTAACTTAATAGGTGAAGAAAATACTTTCAGGTGTCTGTTTTATAGGGGGGAAAAAAACCAGCCAAAACCACACATGCTTGTATGATTAACTTCTGCCACATATGGATATTCTTATTTTCAAATTAAATAAGTTGCAATAATAGTTGTACGTATATGAACAGCTTAATGTTTCTATAGCAACTATCTTTTTGCCAAAAGCTTTACAAGCATTAATTATACTTAATAATATTTATTATTCCTGTGCCTAAGGAATAAGCAATTTTACTGTGTCCAACAACTTAACAAGCTAAATTATTGAGGCTGTGCTAGGATGAGGGCCAGCAAATCTTTAACCACTCTGAATACATGCTCCGTATTTTTCCTGAATTTTTCTCTTTTTTTTTGTTTTTTTTTTTTTTTTTTTTTTTTTTTTTTATTACATAATAGGGGGTTTTTTTTTTTTTTGGCAATGACAGAATAAGAAGGGGTTTAATTAAGTTGGGAAGTGATTTAGCTCCTGTCCTCCCCTGCAGCAGGCTCTGATAGGGTGTGCACAGCAGCACCTCTCTGCTTTTGCCCTCTCTGTGCTCAGCGCTGGTCTCTCCATTCAGGTGAAAAATAACAAAGGAATCAGCTGCTGTAGTATATCTCACAGGCCTGAATTTAGTGCAAATTGAAGAGACAAGGTAAGAATTGAAAAGAGTAAGGTAAATCAGATGGAATAAATGGATCTGTGAGACCAGAGGAGGGACAGGTCTGGAAGAAACCATCATTCAGCACAAAGTCCCAAGAAAATTGTTCCTTATCAGCTTACCATTTGCCCTTCCTTGGCTGTGAGATTTGATTCTGCTCTCTGAGTCTCATCCAGTAAATAACTTGATGCCCTTTTCCTGTTTTTTCACACCACTAACTGGAATGTAGAAGGCATCATGGTAGAAAATTAACTGCCAATGGGACAAAGTGTGGGCTATAGTATATTACAGATGTGCCTTGCCTTCTTCACTAAGCTGCAGCATCGCCCTGAGATCTAAATGTCTCAAATTAAAACTCTCTGGTAATGCATACTTTGCTTTTTCTATTTTAAGAACATGTGGAGAAATAATTCTCATAAGCAACTGCTTGTTAGTGGCAGCCACCCAGCTGTCATAAAAAAATGGGAGACAATGTATTTTCAGGAAATGAAAATGGCTCTGCTAATGAGTCAGGCACAAGTTCCATCTTTGGAGCTGTATCTTATCTCTGGTGGTGGTCAAAATCAGATGCCAAGGGAAAGGTATAACAGGGAAATATGTCATATTATCCTCACACTGCTGAATGTTTCAGTGTGTGTGAGAAAATTCTCTGGGTGTTTTACATCTTCCTGTTGAGAGCTCAAGGAAGGTGGCAGCCTCACGTGGCCACACCAGCAGTTTCAGCATCCAGCTCCTCAAAAATCCCCTCACTAATGTTTCAGCCAAATCTTTCATGACAAGAAATCCACATGATCCATTTAAATGTGCTCTCTGTCTGGTCAGCCATGTGAAAGCAAGATTTCTGAGTACAAACTGTGAATGAGAGTTCAGTATGAAATATCCTTTCTAAAAGGGCAATTTTTGTTCTAACTGAGCTGAGATTAGTGCATTTATTTTCTGAATAAACGTATAGTCAAGTGTTGAGGAGAAATGGCACCCTTTCAGATGCTTTATTAGTGGTGGGTGAACTCATACAGCCCAATTTCAAATCCACTCTAGCTTTATCGTCTAGTTCATATTTTGTTTAATACAGACCGTAAAGAAAGAAGACAGAAAGGTTGTGAGCTGGATCATGCCTGGCCACTGAGTGGTCACCTCTGGGGACAAGGATAAGACACAGATCAACTCCCCTGGCTCCTGTATTTGCCCAGTGCTTGATGGTCAGGTAAAAAGCAGCTGCTATGGCAGCCAGAGTTTGTCTGGATATAAAACCAGGCATTGACATTCTGTTCACTTTGTCTTCAGTTATATCCCTGGGATAAAGCAGTAAAGTTCAGGGAAGAAAATGTGATCCAGAGGAATCAGTGGGAGTTTCATCATTAACTCAAATGGTGACTGAATTCCATCCCATTTTCTTTGCAGGGCTTGTGTCTGTGTCAAGCCTTTATGAAAATGTAAAACCTGGCATACAGATTCCAGGCTTCTGCAGATTATACCTGAGCCTGGAATTGAGGGAGCAGCAAGAGTCTCTATGTTTCCCTCTCCATGGACAGTGCTGCATTCCCTAACAAATATCAGAGGGTTTCATATGCTCAGTGTGTTGCTCCTGATCTTCCAAGCCCTGGAGACAGCTTTTGTTTGTGCCTGTAAATTATACAAAGTCTAATTGACTAATTACTCTGTTATTAAAGGATCTAAGCAGTTCTATCACAATTGAGGCAACCAGGGGTTGGACAGTTTTATGAAATTATACCCTAAGTTAGAAAAGTGACTGGTGAACATGTAATATATTCGGCTTGCTTTCTTCATGCCTTAAATAATCATACAGAAATCATAGCCACGTCATCACTTCAGTGATATTTATTTGCTTCGGATAAATAGCTTTGTTTTGCCTATGGTCCAAGAGCCACAGGTGTATTTGTATGGTTTTGTGAGGGAAAAGGAATTGGCAAGTGGAAGCTACAGCACCCTCTGTGTTCCCTTGGGTTACTGGCAACACAGCTGGTGATCCTAAATCTGGTCACTCTCAGCTTCCCTGCTCACTCTCAAATCTCCTGGGTGGAATTATGAATTCTTGATGTGGTGCAGCTCATCATGTCCTTACTCAGAGCTTGTTCATCACTTGCCTGTTTGCTGGCTGAGCTCCACTCACTGTCAGTGTCACTCATGAAACTCCCAGACAGGAGAAACAGCCAGGGAAATTCAACCAAATATGGAGAAAAGCACTACATGGAAGATATCAAAGGTGCAAAGACAAATGTAGGTAGGCAGCATCACTACAGAAAAAGTCTGTCTGCTTAGGCAGTGACATGGAAGTGTTAAAACTCTCTTGGGTAGACAGCACTGGTTTTCACATCTTCTATGTACACAAATAAGGAAGAATTTTCATACAACAAGTTTCCACCAGCACTGCCTTGGTCTGAGTTTTCTTCTCCCCTTGTTCTGACCTGCCTGTTATCCTATGTCTCTTTCCATCTTAGGAGACAACACCATATTTCATCTGAAAAAAAAAAAAAAAAAACGAAGAGTTCTGCAATGAGAGATTTCCATCCTGACTTTTAGTTTTCAGACCTCTGTTTCATTTAGCCAGAACCAATAGCTCATTCCACTGCAAACGGATTTTATTTATGTGCAATTCTGCCATTATTAGCAATTCCAGACTACAGATTAAAAACAAACAAAAGGAACTAATAGCATAGACTGGGAGAGCCTGAGCTAGGAAAGAAAGACAATCCCCCCCAGTAGCAGCATAATAGCAATTATTTTTTTTTTTTGCATGGAGAAATGTTAGGAATGGAAAATCGCATTAGGAAGAATAGTGATATGAGCTCAACTTAGCCATTCCAGAACCAGTTAAAGAGTGTCAAGGAGCAAAATGGATCAGTGAAAGAAGAGGATCAGATTTATTTAATGGAGTTATTGTGATCTGTACCATCAGGAATCCTACCCCTTTCCCACCCACCAAAGGAAATCTTTAATCTTCATATTAAATAGTTTCTTTTGTGTTATGAACATTGTATTTCCCCTTCTCTCTCTACTTTATTCCCAGCACACAGGTGGTAAAGTCAGAAGCTCAACTGCATCCTGAACGTGTAGAGTAGGAGCTGCAAAGAATTTGAAACCTTTCTTCTGGTTAAATAAATCTTCTAAAATTTCAATATTATCTTTTTTTTTTTTTTTTTTTTTTTTTTTTTTAATGAAGCACCTGAAAACTACTTCTGTGCATAGTGTCAGCTCATTGATCAGCAAACTAATCCCTTCCTGATAATTTGGGGGCAGTGTTTTATTTGCAAGAGAGCAATGTATCATAAAAATGAAGAATGAAAGAAGAGAATATTTCAGGAGATAAGCAAAGCTAAATCAATTCCTGTTAAAACCTTCCTGCATAGCTCAATAACTTATTTCTTTGTTCTGTTGTTCCTATGTTCTACCTCCCTCCACTGGCTGCTGGACACCAATGCCTACAGTGATTATATGCAGTAATATTTCCTTAAAGGATGAGCAGGAGTACTGAAATGGCAGGCTCTAATCCACAGACTGCAGGAGTTTTTTTTCTGAGGTGCCACCAATTGTGTGATTTCTCTCCATATACCAACACAAGATTGGTATTCCTTAATCAGTTTTCTAGGACACTGAGGTTAATTTCCTGAAATAATGAAGGTTCCTTTAGCTCAAGTGTCTGCTAAGGATGGGGATTCCATCCTTTCTTACTGCAAACACTTTTTTATTATTTCCACTGTGTCCCATCAAGTATAAGAATACATTCATGTGCAAACATTCAGAAATGGGGTGCCAGTGACTCTGACTCAAAGCAAAATTTTGGTGATATTTTTATACCGTTTCATCAGTGGATCAGATCCTCAGGTGATGTAATTTGCCATTGTTCCATGGAAGCCATTGAAGCTGATCTGATTGTTCCCACTCAGTACCCATGTTTGAGAAACAGCATTCAGTTAAACCCCTGGGATTTGAACACAGCACGTTCCAGAGCTAAAAGCATCT
This sequence comes from Scytalopus superciliaris, assembly GCA_013400415.1. Lineage (NCBI taxonomy): Eukaryota > Metazoa > Chordata > Aves > Passeriformes > Rhinocryptidae > Scytalopus > Scytalopus superciliaris. Next base: position 51,270 of record VXBX01003760.1, on the reverse strand, counting down.
GCTTGCTCTACAGAGTTAAGGTTAAAGAGAAACCATTCAGCTGCAGCTATAAATGCACCCTTGCTGTGAGCTGTCCTGGGATACCTGAGCCACACAAGAGCTGCAACAGATATCTGTGCTCCTTGGAGTCAGCAGCTGGAGGCTACAAATGCAAAATGGCATGAGGTGTGCACATGTGAGCAGCTGAACCAAGCTCTTTGCTTTGTGAGCTGGAGTTGGAAGGAGATCTAAGATATTCAACAACACTTGCTACTGCAGACACTCCTGGTGGTCAGCCAAGGTCCTCTGGAGTTTGGCTGATTTTTATAAGCTGAGAAAAGGATCAAATGCTTGGGGAACATGTGCAAAGCAGAACAGGTCCTGCTACATTGATATTGAAGTTGTCACTGACTCCTAGCCACTGCTCAGTGTGTTTCCAGCAATGTCCAAATGGATATATGGAATTAAATTGCCTTTTTCTCCTGTCCCTACTCCAGTTAAATTTTATACCTTCCTTGAAGAATAACTTCACCAAGAGGTCTGCAAAAATTACACTGTAAAGGCTTCCAGCTATTTCAGTGTCTAGAAAACTCACGCTGACCAAGTCAGGTTTAAATTTGCTCAACCAAAGGGTGTCCACATCTGAAATGAGTACTCTGACTACAAAGTTAATTAATTGAAAGCCTGCTTTTCTTAGGCAGTTCATCTTACTCAAAGATCAAGTTGACCCTAGTGAGTCAAATCCCATTCTCTCATCATAATGTTGTGATCTGTGTCCTGTGTTGCAATCAGCTCTCTGATGCACTCTTTCAAATTATAAAAAAGTCCAGAGTAATGGAAATTAAATTTTTGACTCCACCAAATATCATCAGTTTTACTGTTCCTCTTTCTCAACATCACAAAATAATGGTTTCCTGCATTTCAGTTATATTGTGCCAGGTATTAAATTTTAAAAATTAGGGGGTTTTTATGTACTTTTCTAAACTTCCACTAGTTTAGTCTGTCTTGAGAAGAGGCTGTCTTCAAATAAGGTTATTTTTTTTCCCACTTAGACTTTGAGAGCACTGTTAAAAAATATAACATTTTAACATATCTTTGGTTATCATTCATAAGCATTTACTAGAGTGTGTATCAAGGTACACTTCAAGGAAAATTGTAGTAACACTGTCTCACAGAAATAATAGATGAAAATAGGATTGAAGTAGAAACAGTGAAGAACAGATATTGTTCAATGTGTACATTCAGACAAAAACTAATGGGTTCATCTAACTGGCCTTCTTTAGGGCCAGTCCAGGTTTCTTCAGGATGAAGTGATTCCCTGATACAATTTTAGTAACTACTAACTAAAGTGATATGGGAAAGATGAAGCCAGTTAGCATCTTTAATGTAAAAAAGTTCATTACTTTAAAAAAGAAACAAAAAACCTCCCCACCTATGTAATATATGATTTTTGGTATTTTTCCATCCTCTAGGATTTTCAATCAATATTTTTTTTATGTCACTGATGTGCCATAAAATGCCATAATTTTATTGATCTAATGTCAGGTCGATGGCATAAGAAAGATTTGAAATGACAACTTGAGTAGAGGGACTGTTAAATTTAAACTGATGTGTTTGCCTTCCTGTCAAAACAGTGCCGGATCCTTCAGCTCATCCAGCCACCTGCCTGCCTGAGCCAGGCTGACTTCAAACGGCAACACATCGATCAATATTTTTGGAAACAAGCTCTATTGTTCCTTTGAGGCTTTTTAGCTTTGTTTTCTCCTTGTCACACTCTCTTCAAATCTAAATATCAGCTTATAAAGACACTTATTTCACCTTAACGTGGCCTTTGAGCATAACAAGTGCATGTTGACACTTCTAATCTGTAGTTTAGCTCACCAGCAAATAAACTGAGCAGCTAAAGCTGCTAAGGAGATTTCATTTGCTTAGAGATGGAGTTAAATTTTCCCCACTGTATCAGTTTGTAAGAAATTAATCTCATTTACATTTGTTTGTGATCATCTTGAAGTGTTCTGTATGGCACAGATCTCTGTTATCTTTGAGGTTTTGTATTCTGCTCTCATCAAAATGTATTTTCTCAGATGTTGGTTGGATTCTTCTCTATACTCTGTTTACTTTGGAGAAAATTATCCTCAGTAGCCTTCCTAATCAATGGTGGAGGAAAGGTGTTAACTCTTGTGTCAGCTGGTAACAAACTAGCTAAGAAAGCACAGTTAATTCCCCATTTTTCTTTTGCTTTCAAATGTCAGCAGAGAAAAAAAGAATAAAAAATGTCTTCATTTTGACATTTTTAACTGAAGTGTTTTCATTAGTATTTCAAAATGGTTTTCTCTGAAAATGTATTGACATTAATTTTTAAAAGACGTCCAAAGAAGAGAAAATATTTAACTTCAGCTGGGGAAAAAATGTTCAAACTTACTTTCCATTTGCTAAGAAAACAAAGGAAAAAAAAGTCATCCTTTTAACTCATATTTTGTTTAATTCTTCAAGGCAGCTATTAAAAAAGGAAAAAAAAAATTAAATACTTGTCATATGCCTGAGCATCAAGAGAAACTCTGCTCTTTGCCAAGCTCTGCCTGCTCCTCTGTAGCTCAGCACAATCTTCTTTGAGACAGTTGACCTCATTGGATATACTTCTTTCACCAAGGCATCTAAATTCTGTTTAAGAACCATCTCACCTTGTTAAAAAGCTACAAAAAATCTTTTCCAGAGAATAACCACCATATTTCAGGCTTGAGTACATTGTTCTCTTTGCAGTGCAGAAGATACCCAACAGATTTGTGAGATATTGAACATATGATCAATTTTTTCTGTGAAACTCCACCTGAGAGATTTCTTTGTGTCTGGCAATGTGGCTGAGCTTCAGGTTTTCCCTCTAATTTGTTGTCAAAGTGGTCCAGAAGCACAGGGGTAGAGTAAGTTTTACTTTTTTTATAGGAAACAACTGAAAACCTTCATTTTATTAAGTGAAGGAATGGAAATGGCATTAAATATTTTGGGGTTTGGGAGTTGTCCAGAGTGAAAATAGAGTTATAAAATAACAGGATGGATTGGGTTGGAAGGGACTTTAAAGATCATCTCATTCCAAAGCCCTGCCACAGGCAGGGACACCTTCCACTAAACCAGGTTGCTCAGAGCACCATCCAAAGTAGCCTTGAAAAGTTCTAGGGATGGGGCAGAAGCATCTTCTGAAATTATGTTTTTTAATTTCTTCATTTTCAAATGTGATAGTAAAAAAAACACACAGAAACCAACAACAAAAAGGCTGTAGGACAGTACTGATTGTGAGTGTTTTGTTAATAACCCAGGATGAACGGGAAAGAAACACCTACTTCCAGGCAGGAATAATTTTGAATAGATGCAAAACCAGTTTAGGAAACGGTTCTAGAGAAGAGGCTTCACAGAACAAGGTTAGCCTGTGCCAGCTGCTCTCTGCAGGGCAGGCTTGGGAGATGGGAAAGCAAAACACAGCCTTGCCTACCCCATAGAGTAAGAATGAATATTAATATTAATATTCACCAGGGAGCAGCTGGCACAGGGACTTGTCCTTCCATCAAAGAGTCTGCTGCTATTTCCTGCTCTGTGCACTCCTGTATTTGTCCTGTGCTGTGGGTTATCTGACACAGTGACTTCCCTTTCTGTGAGGAAATAGCAGCTTGGATGATAATGGACACGGTATGGGAGAATCTGGCATTGTTGGACTTGTGACAGGACTATGGGAGAAACCTGGATGAATTCTGGGAGAGAAGTAACTCTGTCCTTACAACTTCCCTTTAACTCCCAAAGCTGTAAATAAAAGTTTCCAAGTCTTGTGTTTGAAGCAATACTTAACAGTGTGCCAGAATTATGACTTACATCCAGCAGCACCTAATCTCACCTCCATGAGATTCTGAAAAGTTTCTGTCTTAGCAAGGTGCACATTGTATTTCTGTTTGAAAGAGATCTTGCTGTTATTTATAACACTGAAACCCTAGAACAAAAATAGACCAAATAAATCACATCTACTAAACCCAATAAATCACTTACATAAAACTCTTTTGACGTATTATATAAGACCTTTTTCTCAATTTCTAATTCTAAAACTAGATCCACATGTACTTGTACTCTTTTATTTTGTTTCTTGTCTTCCCCAGTCATTCCCTGTTTACATGACATATTTTCTAAAGGCTTATGATGACAGGCACTTATAGCAAGAGTATTGCTCATCCAAGAACACAAAGCTTAGCTGAATTCTCCTGCAAAGTTCCTCTTCATGTGGCCTCAGTTCTAGTGGCAGGAAAATGAAAATGGAAGGCAGATAACAGCAATTAGAAATGCAGTGAAAAATCTTGAGGCAGCACTCAGATTTTAGTTTTCAGCTATAAACTATAAATAACAGCAGAGCAAATATGAATGCATGTATTTGGGAGTGGGAAGGAAACAACAGTAAACCATCTCTGGAATAAAGAGGAGCAGGGTCCAAATAAGAGGGGGGATATGGATGGTGTTTACCAGGATAGGAAACCAGTGAAGTTTAATAATCTGTGCAGGGGGTTGTTTCACCCGAGATTGGACAAAAGAAATCTGAGGCACAGAAGCCCCTGTATTTTGTATAACTAGCAGAGCTGAAGGGGAGTCTTCCTAACCCAGCAATGTGAAGCCCTTCTGGTGTTAGGAGCTCTGGAAGCAGGTCTCAGACTATCACTAAGGACTTGGACTGGGATACACAGCAGACACAGACAGTCTCTGGAACAGGAATGCAGATTGATAATGACTTTGCAGTCAAGGCCTGAGTGAGCAGACTTCTAGAGATGAGTGAAGAAAGGTGGGTGCTGTATCAGAGGAGGGGGCAGAAGCAGTAGGAAAGAGAATGGATGGAGGGAGCTTCCAAGAGGTGTTTTTCTTGGTGCCTGCCCACCCTGCCTCTGTCCCCCCTTCACCCCTAACTGTTGGTGAATAGCCAAGTCCTGCAATGCAGAATCACGTTTTAGGTAGCAGGGATGTGTATCGGGTCCTATTATTTACATTGCACAGAAATGGGTTGTAGTTAGAGATTCTCTAAACACTTAAAGTGAAGGGACAGGATACTTAGAATTTTGCCTTTCCCTGATCACTTTTTACCCTTCTTACTTTCACCCTCATCTTTGTAACCCTTTCAGCTCAAGCTGATAGCAAAAACTTGTGGGGTTTCTGGTGTCCATCATCCCTAGGGATCTGATCACTACAACCATTGTGATAGCCTGCCACTCTCTTCTAAGGAACTTGGAGAAGATCTGTACCATGAGAGCCAGCCAGAAGGTGGAAAGGCCACCTTTGGGGCTGTTTGAGGAGTAGGGAGATGGGTTCTTGGAAAGAAATTGGAAAGTAACACATGATAATTGCAACCTGTGCTTATGAAATGGTATAATCAGAACTATGTCATTGAATGTCTTCCCAGGCTGAAACCACAATGAGTGCTGCTCCCATCCCATCCCATCCCATCCCATCCCATCCCATCCCCCCATCCCATCCCATCCCATCCCATCCCATCCCATCCCAGTTGCTTCCAGGCTAATTTAGACACACATCCATCTGAATGGGCTGGGGCCATGCCCTTTGTTGCTTTTGCAGAGCTGCCCTGGATTTATTTGTGCTCACAGCCTTCTGTTAATGCTATGGTCCTTTCCACAGCTCTTGGGGAGTGTGACTCTCAGCCACTCCATGGCTTGATAATGTCCCCTTGTTCTATGGGAGCAGTTCCCACTCGGAGTTTGTGACTACTGAGGGTTTTTGCAGCAGCAGGTTGTTTTGTGTGGCCACATGGTGTTTGTTGTGTGCCAAAGCTGGGCATGGGCTGGAATCTGATGGAGCAGAGAGAACTGCCAGAGGACCAGCCTCTGCTTTCAGTACTCCTGGCAGAAGGATTCAGAGCACAATGAACTGGTTACAGGAAATGGGAACAGAAACAGGTGAATTCATTCCTAAGGTGTCTTTTCCAGTTATATGTTCTTTATTACTAGGAAAAGACATGACTGGTTCTGGAGCTCTCACAGATTAGAGATTATCTGCCTCAGAAGCTTCCAGTTTTGAGCTTCATCAGAACTGCCGGTATCTGTCCCCAGTTATGCCTATGGAGTGTACAGTTTTGTGTGGAGACACAGACAAGCTGGACTGCTGTGCTCAACAGCGCAAGATTCATGAGGGCAGGGACAGAGAGAGAGGGAAAAGCAGATTCATTTTGTAGCCCAGTGTTACAGTGTCTCACATGAGGCTTTAGTCATTGCTCCTGATGTTGTTCACATGTTTTATTCAAAAACTATTTAATTCAGTCTTAGGAAAAGAGTTTTATAATGCCATCCCTAGAAAGGGAGCACTGGCCATGAGGTTCCAGAGTTACCTTGGTTTTGTCTGCAAACTGACTCTCTTTCCCCCTTTATTATCGATTTTTAATATCACTGCAGTACAGGAGGGGTATAATGTGCCTTGGGTCCAGCCCGGTGCCTGTGCAGGGAACTGCTGCATTCTCCTTGCTGGCAGATGTGCTTTTAACTATGTTCAGCCTCAGGGAAATCCTCACCTCAGTGTCCTGGCATTTCTAACCACTGGGTTGGCACAGAGAGGTCTGGCATCATCCCTGCCTGGCTTTGAGAGAAAAGAGGGAGCCAATCACCCCTGTGCCAAAGGGAGATCACTCCTCTTCCAAAGGGAAATATAGATCCCTGAGTCTAGGAAGCGGCTTCAGACTGAAAATGCTCATTCCAGTGCTACATGTGCATGAACTCAAAGTAATCCTCTGTAAATCAGTGGGTCTGCTTATCAATGTATATAGATGCAGTTATGGATTTCAAATACGTTTCATATTATTGACCACTCTGCGCCATTTTCCATAAGGCCCAATATGCGTTTGCATCCTTGTCATCAGTATTGGTATAACTCTGGGAGGAAGGATTTTCAAACTCTACACTAGATGTCAGCCCAGCAGTCCCTGCAGCGTCAAGCCAAATCAAACTGTGGCCACTGTCACTCTGCCATCCCCACCGTCACGAATCCTGTGTGCAGAAGCATCAAAGACCGGCTGTATCCCAGCACGATCCCATGTTCCCAGTTACGGCATCTCGAGAGCCTGCAAGGAGCCTTTCGCCGCTCAGCCCCCGGCTCCGCTGTCCGTGGTGCTGCACAGTTCGGAGACAGAAGCACGGCCCTGAATTGAAGCCCAGGTGCAACACTTCGTACATAAACACACTGCAGTGAGGCGATTCATTCAATTCGAGCTATTACCTTGTCTTCTTTTAAACAAACTTTTCAGTCTTCACCTCTGCAAACTCAAAGGTGTAGAAATTGCTAGTCAGCAGTCAGCATTCTGGATTAGACTGGACAATAAGAACAACTAAACCAAATCTGGTTTAGGGAGTATCAAATCCAAACACATTTTAAGCAGTAATTACATTACAGACTCTCTTGGCTCCTTTCTTTGTGAATGGAAAGTCACTTTCCAAATTGTTACAAAATTAGCTTTCCACTTATCCACCTGAGGACAGACAGAACTACTGCCGGCAGCAGTGGGCTGTGATGGAACTGTTCAGCTCGTTTGTCCTGTATCCTCCAGCTCTGAAAGGCACTCAGGCTACACGATTTGGATCAGAATAAAACTCAGCTGACACAAATCTACCTGGTTCTGCTGACATTCAGTGGTGCGGGTGCATCTGGATCACACACAGGAGATGAGCAGGACCCCATATGCTGTTAAATGACACATGCCATTAACTTCTATAAATATTCAAGGAATGTTGCTTTGTTTTGGAGGAAAAGTCAAACTACAGATTCTGGTAAAAACAGGGAAAAAAAAGAAGAAGAAAAAGGAGGGAGGAGAAAAAGGAAACATCTTAAAAAATAAATTTAAACAATTAAAAAATCAATTTTTTTTTTTATTTAATGTAAATGGAAGTAAATAATCTCTAATGATTGTTAGGTGGAAAACAACAACTCAGGAAATGACCTCAGGAAGGAGGATGCTCAAAGTTTTTAAAGCTGGGTTAATGGGGAGCCTGTAAAACCACCATGTTTGCTGTGTTAGCTCTGCAGATCCCATAAAGGGATTGGCTGTCCCAGGGTGACATTCTAGTACTTCACATTTCTTCTAAATTTATCTTCAAAGCAAGTTAAAAAGGAGTGGGACAATATTTTTAAAGTTTAGTGACTGAGGGTTTTGGGAAATGGATCTTATTAAACATATCCATATAATTTTCTATATTAGAATGATGATACAGATGAGTAGGTTCTTCTCCCTGAAAATGAGGACAAATGAAAGCTGAATGAAATGCACACTTGTTACAAAGACTATTTGCTAGGGCTGCACAGAGACAGGATTTACAGTCACATGCTGAATCCTTTTGAACTTATTCCCTTTGCTGCCAAACCCAGTTAAAGATCAAATCCTCATCTGGGGCACATTAAAGTTTGTTCAGCAGCCCACTGCTTTCTGCAATACTGTAGCATACTGCACAATTTGTATTTGTGCTTTCTGCTGAACGATTGTGCTATGCTTACATTTTTTTTTCTGTCTGAAAGGAGCATTGCTTTTATAAAAGCAACATCTGAGAATCCAGATTGTGTTCAGGCACTCCTTAGTCTGCTTAAATGGAAGTCCAGCTTGTCAGGTATCTGTCTGTCCTCCCAATGTCACTTAACAGACTTCTTCTGTTGTTAAATAGGAGCTTATTAATAAGAATATGGAAGAAGGGGAACTCAGAGAAAAGACTAGATGAAAGTCATCTTCTACACACCAAAAAACACTGTTGATTGCTTAGTTGGTCTTTGTTTCAGATTGTTTCTCTGCAGCATTTGCAGTGAGAATAGGACCAAGTGAAAATACTGTGGTAAACCTTCAGTCTCTGTTACAATTCCACAGGCGAGTTTTCTTTTAATAATGAAAACTGTGTTTGATATTAGGATGTCACCTGCCATGGCTTCTTTCTATGCTGGTTCAAAGTCAAAATTTGGTTAAAGTAACATTCTATAAAATGAGCTGTGTTGTCAGGATAGGAATCAGCAGCACTCATCTTCTACTGTGTGCAAAACCTATTAAGACCAAAATAAATATTTATGCATTGAAGCTAAACAAATTTTAAGCAGTTTCATAGAGATATGTAAATTCAAGGAAGCTTCACTGTTCACAAACCATTCCTGTTATTCCACTGAAAAGATATGTGTGAAGTCCTGAACTGATATTAATTAATTAACATTTTCTCATAATCATTGCATACTTTTTATCTTTATCAGATGAGGTGTTTCATGGAAGCATAATTTGGACCCTTTTTAACAATGCTTCTTCAAGAGAAGTAAAAGAATGACTAAGGTGTGTGCATACATCTTCATGTATATCCCTCTAATACATTATACATTTTTTTTCATAAACCATAAAAACTTCAAGTCTGACTGAAGATTTAACTTAGAAATACCCTCCATACATCTACTAACATGTGATTTTCCCTGCCTTTATTAGGAATTTTTTCCTTTTAATTGTTCAGGATTTTAAAAAGATAGCACTGTCTTTTAGTTTAAGTGTTGATCTTTAACTTGAACTAGATTTCCATGTTCAGAAGGAATGCTTTGGGGCCTGAAATCAACACTGAGTTAACTGGGTTAGTGTGGGAGAAAAAAGGAACCTGTCATCCCCTCATGTCAGTATTGATGCTGCTGCAGTGTGGGCTCTGTGTTACGGGATAGAGGTGCCAAAGTGTTTCCTCCTCTCCTCCACAGAACACTTCACTGTGATGGTTTATTCTTCCTGTGTGTTCAGCCTGCGTTATAAAGGTCTGGATGAATCAGCGATGCTTTCTTGGAGCTGTGATGATGGGTCAATAGTGTCTTTTTTGCAGTAAGTTGAAGCAATTTGCAGCTTTCCTTTTGCTTCTGTATTTTTCCTCTATATGCAGGAAGGACTTTCCCTCTGATGAAAAACAGAGTCCAGGCATGCTGCAAAACATGTTTAACCTAAAAGTATATTGGAGTATAATTTGAATCAAGGACAGATTTTCCTCTCAAGTCCTCTTTCTCACACTAGAAGAGATATCAGGGCAGATTCCCACAACAGGATGATTGTCACTGCTCCTCTTTCCAGCCCTTGAGACTCCTTTGGTCTGCCATTCCCTTCTTCTCCCATCTTTGTCTCAGGTACTCTCTCATATCCCATTTCTTCCCTTAGGCTTTTGCCTCTTTATAATTTTATTACTTTCTCCCCCCACACACCCACCCCACTTGTTCTATGTGCTGCAGTATTTAGTTTTAGTTACAGGTTATCATTAAGCCCAGACTAGAACTTCTTTAGGACAATATTTCTGCCTATATATGGTACTTCACGGTGCCATCCTTCATTGCCAGTTATTAAGCATTATTAGGAACAGCATTGCTATTATCACTTATTTTACTCTCTTTCTTATCACCACATGGCTTTTTGTTTTATTCACTGTACAACCCATTACATCCTGTAAGATTTTCTATTTTCCCTTCTCATTCATCATGATTTATAACTAGATATTTTGAATATATGTTCTCAAACAACCTATCTATCCAGCTGGAGTTGGCACCCCCATTTATTTTTCATTTCAGAGCAGTGTCACTGTCAGCCACACTCTGGGTCAGCTCTAATACACTGAAAATGACAACTACAACAAGCAAAGCTGTCATGATCCAATAGGGACACTATTAATGATTCAATTTTAATAAACAGAAAAAAATTAATGGGCAGAAGGGATGTGGTAAATAGGGAGACTGTAAACTTTAAAAAATCCAGAAAGTTTGCATCCCCTGTAAAGAAGTAAACTAATTAAAACACAAAAAGTGCCTGGAAAGGAACAAATCAGTTTGGACAGCTTGGGTAAGTGTGTAGTCTTATTCCATATACACTGTAGATGTAAAGAAGCAAATTGGTATTTTGAAGTATGGCAGCAGAGAATTAGAATTGAAAAATAGGAGAATAACATCAATATTATGCAATTACTGTGTGTCTGTGGTGGGGAAAGGAGAGTCTGCAGAGAGTTAGGGGAGTGAAACTGTACAAATGTAAAAAAGTTTTGCAACTAATAATTTAATTCCTCTGGAAATTTGAAAGGCACACATTCCAGAGGTACTTGTACACACAGAAAAACAGAAAATTAATGACTATCTATGAACTGTGAGCAGAAAATAGGAAAGAATGGAAGGAGAAATGCAAGGATCTGTAGCTGATGGGAATATAGTTTCCTCCAAGCTTCAGGATGCAACATATTTCCAAATAGTTTATGTACTCTTTCAAGGCGAATAGACAGTTCCCCTTTCCCCTGCATCCATAATGTTCATTTCCATTCCTTCACAACCCACGAACAGCACAACTTTTCCTCTAAAAAGAGAATTCATTCAAAGGCTACTGATTAATGCTGAGGAGGTTACTATTCACAACCTATAAGGAAGAGAGTGAGCAAAACTAGTAATAACTACTGAATTCTTCCTTCCTTGTTATGGCTATATCAAAATATTTTATCAAGAATTGTATAAAACTGGTGGTTTTTTTTCATCCGGATACAGATTTCTCAGAAGATTTTTAGGAATTAAGTTAAACTGCAACCATGAATGTAATAGATTTTAAAGCAAATTCACTTCTCTACTCATAAGAAGGAATGGTGAACTCCTCAAGTGATAGCACCAGCTGCAAAATAATAATTTCAGTTCTATCAGAAAAGAGAAATCTGAAGGAAAAGGTGTCCCAGCAATTAGAAGTGTATGTGTGTGTGTGTGTGTGTGTGTGGAGAGAGAGATACAGATGAAAATTATACTTAAAAATACATTAAAATAATGGCAGGAGTTTGATTGTTCAAATTCCATGAAGATCAAGTCCATCTAGAAGCTTTGATTGACCTATCCTAAACATCTAGAGTCAAAAGGACAAGCATTGGTTTTACTTTTGCTCTCTATGACAGGCCATGAGGCTAAAAATTCATGTTGGCACACTTCATTGGTGTATAAAAAAATGTGACCTTAGAAGAAATTATGACCCGGACACAAGAACATACTATAATAAAATATTCTGAGGCAGATTAAAATGAAAAAGTCTGGGTTTAGAACCCAGGAAAGAGGAAGAAATGAATGTAGTGTTAAATGCAAGGGGTTGTGTGTAGTTCCCTAGGGATAAACAAAAAAAAATCCAAATTGGAGTTATTTAAGAGTTAATGCTTCATATCAAATAAAGATAATTAAATAAATTTATGTGGCCAGCCTTGCATAGCTGCTATTTGAAAAAGGTGTAACGTCATAAGAGTTATTCCCTTAAATAAAAGCCCTTATGGAGAAATAGCATAGGCAGATCTTTACATGAAACTGAAAAAGAGAGGAGACAAATAAAAGACAAAGCCTTGACAGCAAAATGTAAAACCAGGGACAAGGCAAAACTCACCAGAAGAGCAATAATTATCCCAAAATGAATGAAAACTCAGCAAGCAACGAAATCCTACTCTGAAGGATATAGGAGGGAAAGCCTGAAGAAATTAGTGTTCATATCATGTTGTGGCAGCAAAAGAAACATTCTGGTTTCATTAATTCTTTCAGACCCTTTAGGGATCTCTCTTTTTATCTCTCTTGGAGGATACTCTCCCCAGGCTTTGCAACATATCTTTGTATTCTCTGATTCTTCTTTATGAATTGAGTATTAGTCTACATGGTTTTCCAGCAATGCTTGGGTATGTGAGAAAATATATGTCCAATCCATAGTAGGCAGTGCAGTTTCAAAACTATAAACCATGAATGGAACCAGGTTATAGGCAAAACAAGTTGGAAAATTCCCACCTTTAGGTCTAGGTCCCAAGATTACAAAAATCAGGAGAACTTAATTTATTGCCCCTGAGGTACTGGGACATCTTACTCTGGGACACATCTCCCACATTCTGTGGGTGAATTTCTAAGCTTAGGTCAACACTTATTTTCATACCAGTAGATAAGTTGTTACTTCATCCTTAATTCTAATTTATATTGCTTCAAAATGGAAAGAAGGAGTATGTAACAAAATCAGTGAGAGCTTAAGAGCAGAGGGTGTTTCCTCTTGCCTACCTTACAGCTGCTCATACACCCTTTCTGTCAGACTGCTTCTTCGTGTTTGTATCTTTTATAAATTTACCTCATGAGTTTGATCTATTGAGCAGATACCTTAATATTGAATCCAAAAGGATGAATACAGTTTATTGAGACATTTCAGAAAAAGATGTTAAATAATGTCTTTTTAAATAGACACATACAAAACCCTTCCTGCTGAAGCTATAAAATGTCTCAGTAAATGTCAGTACTGGTGTTGGCCAGGTGCACTCAGCAGCCGAAAATCAGGCCTCTGGAAACACCTTTATTGGAAATGCTCCCAAAGGAAGCATTTACTAGGGAAATGCTTTTGCTTAATAGAAAAAAAAAACCCCTTTTCAGAAGGATTGCTGCATTCCTCTGCTGATGAAATAGATTCTTCATTTGGTGACACACTAAAATTCAGGGCTGACTGATAAAGCTAATGCAATAAAAATGGATATAGAGAGGAAAGAGGAGAGACACGGAGGGTGGAGCGAGAACAGATAAAATTCAATTTCATGAATACCAATATATTGGTACATACATATGTATCTACCAAACAGAAATAGAAAGTGGAATGAGTTTTGCATTTTGTTGAGACTACTGGGGAAAAGCCTTAACTGCATTAGCCATGAAAACAAGAAAGAGAGCAGGGGACTTTTAAAGGTGTCAAGTTTGAGGAGCTACAGGACACACAATACCATATCCTAAAAACATCATTACTGTTTTTGTGTCTAAGGAGCTAATCCAAACAGTATTTATAATTATAAAATTAAGTGGAATAAAACTGCAGCTGAGAGTGCTCTTGTTTCTTCCTTTGAAACTGAAAGGACAGGACAGAGATAAATCATGAAGGAGGGCTTGGCCCAAACAGGGAGCAAGGTGCTCAATTTAGATACCTCTCTGAACGTTTTGGCCACAGTCATTCTGACTTGGATAATGTAGAAGAATGGTAGATGTCATTAAACCAATAACTCCTTTCTCATGCCCACATAATGAAGTTATCTCCTGCCATGGCACTAATTAGCACCACAGTCAGTGTAATCCATCCATTTAAGATCCCTGATCTGTAGGCACAGCCAGAGAAAATGCAATTGTATTGTTTTTTAGCAGTTTTGTAACTGCAGTTCCTTTTCATCTACACTAAAAAAGGTTTAGGTTAATTGAAGTAGTTTGCATGAGGTGCTGCTTTGCCTTGTTTGATACTACATACAAGCAAAACAAATGTCTGTGAGACTGCTTTGTCAGTCTTTGTGGTAGTAAAAGATGAACAAGATCTATAAGATCTGATCCAGAAAATAATTGCAATTGTAAAAACAAACAAATTTTTGCACATGGTTGCTAATGTGCATTCAGGCAAATTGATGGCGTGGAAGAAATAAATTATTCTTCTTCAAACAGACAAATGCTTTCTTAGTAACAGTAGATAACAGAGAGTATAGAACTCAGCTAATAATGGGATCTCTGATTTTTTAAACTGTGCAGTTATTTACTCATTGTTTCTGTTTTGCACTTTTCAAAGTAGCTATCTTCCCACAAAAAACACATCTTAGAGCTTACCCAGGGATACAGATATAAGCCAGTCAATGTTATGTTGCCTTGAAGCTGTTCCCTTTTCCTCTATTGGTTATTAACATAATCATAATCAACAAAAAACCCTGTAGGAATATATTTCTTTGGGCAGATATTTTATTTGGTTACAAAGTTATGAGAAAAGTCACAAAATATCCTTTAACATTTGTTTTTTCAATTAAATTTTTGGGAAGTGTCTGCCACTTTGCCAGGAGAGCCCTGGGGAGCTCAACCCCCACTGATGATGCAGCTGGTGGGGCAGAACCCGAGTGGCTGTGTGGGGCTTGGTGACCAGCTGGACTTAAATCCAGCTTTCTCAAGGGCAGAGCAGGGCTGGAGCAGCTTCTCAGACACAGGTGGAGGCACACCCAGCAGGGCAATTTCCCCTCCAGAGGTTCTGCAGCTCTGCACCTCTGTCCTCACTTTCACAGGCATTTCCCCCCATGGCTGGCCATCGAAGTGCTTGGGGATGCCCACTTTGACAAGAGACCCCCCCGGGAGCTCCTGGCTGGTGGCTTGGTAACTGGAGTGATGATTCCCAGAACCCACTGATCTCACAGTGAGTGGTGTGAAGGCTGGAACTTGTTGGCTATGTGATGTGGCTGTGGTAACCATGACATCACAGAAGACAGGTCGTAATGGGAGCTGTCCCTAAGGACAACACCAGGCAGTTCCACTGCAGCTGGACTCAGGCGATCAGTGAGTGCACATGCCTGGGGTGGGCTGGGGTGGATGGGGAATGCAGAAGATGCCCAGGGTGCTTTATAACACTGAATGGAAGTTGAGTCCCTCAGACCAGGGCACAGTTCTGCCCTTGGTACTTGCAACAGAGGTGCTCAGGGCTCTCTGTATTGACAACTGCCCAAAGAGGATTTGTGTGTCCCTGGCTCCATGGGCCATGCTAGTCTAGCAGGAGTGGGGCCCCAGGAGACTCTGCTAGAGTGTCTCTTGCCTTTTCCCAGGGCACAGCCCAGCCAGGGGCTGACAATGAGGGTGGTCCGGGCAGGATGGACCCTGTGCTGTCTCTAGTCTGGGACAGCGCTCCCTTCAAGCCTGTAGCCTTGTGCTCCCTCCCACCCAGACCTGCTGAGTAAATCTTTCTCCCATCTCCTTCAGGCCATGGATAAGGCAATCGTGTTCCTCCTGGCTGTGCTGTCCATCCTTCTTGAGCAGACACATGATGACCAGATCGATGTGGTCACTGCCCAGCAGATGAAGGAACGTGAGATTTTTCTCAATGAGAAGATGACACAGCTGTGGGAGGAGACTGAGTGGATGAGGCTCTCAGAAGAAGTCCCACTCCCCGTTGTGTTGCAGTACTGGCTGTTTTGGGTGCCTGCATTGGCCGTGCTCTGCTTACTGATCTGGCAAAGGAAGGTTTCTTCTCGTAGATGCCATGAGCAGGACACCTCCAGCAGAGAGGAGAAAGAAGACCTCAGCAGACCACAAAGTGGTGTTGGACATTTTGCAGAGGTCACCTTGCCACCGATGGAGGAACTGCTCTACATGGGAAGGACTCTGAAGATGTTTGTGCGTGATCTCCTGCATGTCTGCCAAGTGCTTTCCCAGAACACTTTCATGCCAGAGATACACCCAGCTACCTGGAAGCAAGACACCATTGAATCCTGGAATGACTTCAGGGACCAGATCTTGTACCAGCTGGTTGTGCTCCTGAGGCCACCCCTTGGGCACTCTTTCAGGCTGGAGCTGTCCAAGGGGGTGGATCTGCCAACGAGGTGCTACGACATCCGTGTGGTGCTGGAGTGCACATGCTCGAGGATGAAGGGGCATACTCTGTGCTTTGTCCACCCCACTTACAGCCATCAGCACTCACGCCTTGTACGCACCCTCTGCACAGACTCCTACTTGGACATGGAGAAAATCGCCAACTGGGCGCAGAATTTGGTGGAAGCAGCCTGGGAACGTCTGCCTCAGTGGCACGACTGGGAGATCAGAGTGCTGCCCTCCTCCCGGTCCTGCAGAATCCAGCTCAGCGGCCCCTCTGACGTTCAGCTCTGTGTTGTGATGGTGTTTGCAGTGCAGCAGGGCAGCCCAGGCTCCTTCCTTGTCCTTCACTAGGCAGTGGCAGCTTTCCCTGGTGGTGGTTTGGACCGGGGCTGGCAAAGAAGCACCAGCAGCCACTTGCTCAAGCCTCGTTTCTTCCCTGCCACCCTGGTGGAATGGGAACAAGAATTAAAACTTATAGGTTTAGACAAGTTTTATAAATAGTAATTGAGATAAGTTCAAAAATTGAGAAAAAAGTAAAATACAAGTGGTTAATAATAATATTGATAATTATAAATAATTATTCTGATAAGAAATTAGTTTCAATAACAATAATTCTGTTAATAATAAATACTTACATGTTGAGAAAATTTATTTACATTAACAATAACATAATTGTAATTGATAATGTAGTATAACATTTATATATTTTCTTTGTTTATAAGGGTAGTATAGTATTATAGTAATAGTAATTATATAATATAATAATATTACTATATATAATATAAATATGTTGTTAGTTCAAAGGTTGGACTCAATCTCAGTGGTGTTTTCCAACCTAATTGACTCTGTAATTCTATGATGATTTCAATAAAAATGAAAAAAAAAAAAAAACAGATGAGTGATGTACGATGTATTTGCTNTTTGGTGGAAGCAGCCTGGGAACGTCTGCCTCAGTGGCACGACTGGGAGATCAGAGTGCTGCCCTCCTCCCGGTCCTGCAGAATCCAGCTCAGCGGCCCCTCTGACGTTCAGCTCTGTGTTGTGATGGTGTTTGCAGTGCAGCAGGGCAGCCCAGGCTCCTTCCTTGTCCTTCACTAGGCAGTGGCAGCTTTCCCTGGTGGTGGTTTGGACCGGGGCTGGCAAAGAAGCACCAGCAGCCACTTGCTCAAGCCTCGTTTCTTCCCTGCCACCCTGGTGGAATGGGAACAAGAATTAAAACTTATAGGTTTAGACAAGTTTTATAAATAGTAATTGAGATAAGTTCAAAAATTGAGAAAAAAGTAAAATACAAGTGGTTAATAATAATATTGATAATTATAAATAATTATTCTGATAAGAAATTAGTTTCAATAACAATAATTCTGTTAATAATAAATACTTACATGTTGAGAAAATTTATTTACATTAACAATAACATAATTGTAATTGATAATGTAGTATAACATTTATATATTTTCTTTGTTTATAAGGGTAGTATAGTATTATAGTAATAGTAATTATATAATATAATAATATTACTATATATAATATAAATATGTTGTTAGTTCAAAGGTTGGACTCAATCTCAGTGGTGTTTTCCAACCTAATTGACTCTGTAATTCTATGATGATTTCAATAAAAATGAAAAAAAAAAAAAAAACAGATGAGTGATGTACGATGTATTTGCTCATAACCTGACTGATGCCAGACCCTCAGTCAAGAACCCATATCAGCCCCCCTTTCAGCACAGATCCAAAACCCAGCCCCATCCTGGTCACTAATTTCCCAGCTTTGATCAAGCTCAGCAACTGAAGGATCAAGATGTTGAGATTTTATGGTGGGCCACTTTCATTCTTTTCCCACAACCATAGCCACATGTTTTATGAAGTCCTCAAACAAGGCACTGACAGATTTTACTCTACACTTGCAGTAGAAATGCAGGCCCAAAATATTGGTGCCACTGTTCTTCTAATCCCTTGATCACTTGTGATGATCTGTTCACAGCTTAATTTGGGCAAAGGAGTACAGGAGCAGAGCTAGTTGCAAGTATAACCTCTCCAAACACACATCATGCAGACACTGTCTCCTCTGCACCAACTCTTCCACTCTGCAGGTTGTTCCCACAGAGCTGCAGCCCTGGATTCACAGACAGCCTATACAGAGCAGAGGGAGGTTTCATCTCCCATGCATTCCTGATTCTGCTCACAGCACACAAGGCACAGCAAACTCATCCACAGTGGAGAGGCTTCCAGT
Organism: Scytalopus superciliaris; assembly: GCA_013400415.1. Taxonomy (NCBI): domain Eukaryota; kingdom Metazoa; phylum Chordata; class Aves; order Passeriformes; family Rhinocryptidae; genus Scytalopus; species Scytalopus superciliaris. The sequence continues at coordinate 32,718 of VXBX01003760.1, read as the reverse complement.
CCACCTGGACAGTGGAAGCAGCACTGCCTGACCTGCTTGCTGCTTTAGGTGTTGTGTCCCTGGATTTTAGTAAATTCAAGCATATGATTCTTCCAGACATGCTGGTATGCTTTGTTGATTAGAGATCTGTATCAATATCTTTCTATGAATGTCCCAGAACATCATCCACATAAATTTTAGAATATATAGATCAATAAAAAAAGTGAGGAAAATTAAAACAGAAAAATAAAGAAGAAAAGAACCTCCCAGGTTGTCAGTCTAAGAAGAAAAAGTTGATTGATACTCATGAATATTTTCATGGAATGGCCTGGGTTTAAAAGAACGTTAAAGGTCATCTCATGACAACCCCCTGCCATGGTCAGGGTCACCTTCCACTAGACCAGGTTGTCCAGAGCCCCATCCAACCTGGCCTTGAACACTTCCATGGATGGGGTATCCACAGCTTCTCTGGGCAAATTAAAAAAAAAAAAGAGAGAATAAATTATTGATTAAACATATCACAAGTCAGAATGAAGAATTATTTATCCATCTGTAGAAGACGAACTACTCAAAGTTGGCAGTTCTGAGGTCCTAGTTTTATGACCTACTGTGGAGCACCAACAACTTCTGTTGTGAGAGAAAATGCACATCCATACAAAGAAGAGTGCTTCCAGGCTGTCCTGTGGGTCCAGCCATGAGCAGGTGCTCTGCTTCTGTTCTGCATGGCATTCAGCTACTAGACATAAATATTGCCCAGAGGCTTTTCTACGTCTTCATTAAGTGAGAAAAAACAGGTCTGACAGAAGCTCCCAGGCTGTGGAATGTGCCAGTAAGTCACTAATTGGCCTGTGACAACCAAAACATCTGTAAACATCTGTCAGGAAAAAAGGAAAGGTAAAAGTGATTCATCTATGGCACAGATGAAGGAGTAGATGACTGTCAAACTCTAGTCCATTCTCTTATTTATTAAAATGAAAGTGAACTATGTTGGGGTATATAGTGAAGGATTTGCTTCACACTTGTATTTGTTATGAGCATGGATATTATATCTTATGTGAAGTGGCTATCCCAGTGTTCAGGGTGTTTGTTAAATAGTTAAAAAAAAGGGAAAAAACCCATCTGTAGTTTTTTTTATTATAGTGCAAAGGAACCAGGCATTGTTTTAGAAAGCACTGAGCATAAAGACAAATGTAAAACATACTGGTACTCCTTTCATAAAATTAATGAGAAAGAAAAAGACATTTATTTCAGAAATTCAAGGATTTCTCCAAAGCCAGAGACACAAAACACATGCAACATTTTTTATAGTGATGCATCTGCCTGTAACACAGTTTGCTGTGAAAAGGTGCACCTGCTTTATGGAGGAGGGAAGATAATGAAGTTTCAAATACTGATGCATGAATTTCTTCATTCATATTCTTTTATTAGTCACCTACATAACATTTA
>VXBX01003760.1:17410-31277 GCA_013400415.1 Scytalopus superciliaris | reverse complement strand
AAAAAAAAAAAAAACAGATGAGTGATGTACGATGTATTTGCTCATAACCTGACTGATGCCAGACCCTCAGTCAAGAACCCATATCAGCCCCCCTTTCAGCACAGATCCAAAACCCAGCCCCATCCTGGTCACTAATTTCCCAGCTTTGATCAAGCTCAGCAACTGAAGGATCAAGATGTTGAGATTTTATGGTGGGCCACTTTCATTCTTTTCCCACAACCATAGCCACATGTTTTATGAAGTCCTCAAACAAGGCACTGACAGATTTTACTCTACACTTGCAGTAGAAATGCAGGCCCAAAATATTGGTGCCACTGTTCTTCTAATCCCTTGATCACTTGTGATGATCTGTTCACAGCTTAATTTGGGCAAAGGAGTACAGGAGCAGAGCTAGTTGCAAGTATAACCTCTCCAAACACACATCATGCAGACACTGTCTCCTCTGCACCAACTCTTCCACTCTGCAGGTTGTTCCCACAGAGCTGCAGCCCTGGATTCACAGACAGCCTATACAGAGCAGAGGGAGGTTTCATCTCCCATGCATTCCTGATTCTGCTCACAGCACACAAGGCACAGCAAACTCATCCACAGTGGAGAGGCTTCCAGTCCACCTGGACAGTGGAAGCAGCACTGCCTGACCTGCTTGCTGCTTTAGGTGTTGTGTCCCTGGATTTTAGTAAATTCAAGCATATGATTCTTCCAGACATGCTGGTATGCTTTGTTGATTAGAGATCTGTATCAATATCTTTCTATGAATGTCCCAGAACATCATCCACATAAATTTTAGAATATATAGATCAATAAAAAAAGTGAGGAAAATTAAAACAGAAAAATAAAGAAGAAAAGAACCTCCCAGGTTGTCAGTCTAAGAAGAAAAAGTTGATTGATACTCATGAATATTTTCATGGAATGGCCTGGGTTTAAAAGAACGTTAAAGGTCATCTCATGACAACCCCCTGCCATGGTCAGGGTCACCTTCCACTAGACCAGGTTGTCCAGAGCCCCATCCAACCTGGCCTTGAACACTTCCATGGATGGGGTATCCACAGCTTCTCTGGGCAAATTAAAAAAAAAAAAGAGAGAATAAATTATTGATTAAACATATCACAAGTCAGAATGAAGAATTATTTATCCATCTGTAGAAGACGAACTACTCAAAGTTGGCAGTTCTGAGGTCCTAGTTTTATGACCTACTGTGGAGCACCAACAACTTCTGTTGTGAGAGAAAATGCACATCCATACAAAGAAGAGTGCTTCCAGGCTGTCCTGTGGGTCCAGCCATGAGCAGGTGCTCTGCTTCTGTTCTGCATGGCATTCAGCTACTAGACATAAATATTGCCCAGAGGCTTTTCTACGTCTTCATTAAGTGAGAAAAAACAGGTCTGACAGAAGCTCCCAGGCTGTGGAATGTGCCAGTAAGTCACTAATTGGCCTGTGACAACCAAAACATCTGTAAACATCTGTCAGGAAAAAAGGAAAGGTAAAAGTGATTCATCTATGGCACAGATGAAGGAGTAGATGACTGTCAAACTCTAGTCCATTCTCTTATTTATTAAAATGAAAGTGAACTATGTTGGGGTATATAGTGAAGGATTTGCTTCACACTTGTATTTGTTATGAGCATGGATATTATATCTTATGTGAAGTGGCTATCCCAGTGTTCAGGGTGTTTGTTAAATAGTTAAAAAAAAGGGAAAAAACCCATCTGTAGTTTTTTTTATTATAGTGCAAAGGAACCAGGCATTGTTTTAGAAAGCACTGAGCATAAAGACAAATGTAAAACATACTGGTACTCCTTTCATAAAATTAATGAGAAAGAAAAAGACATTTATTTCAGAAATTCAAGGATTTCTCCAAAGCCAGAGACACAAAACACATGCAACATTTTTTATAGTGATGCATCTGCCTGTAACACAGTTTGCTGTGAAAAGGTGCACCTGCTTTATGGAGGAGGGAAGATAATGAAGTTTCAAATACTGATGCATGAATTTCTTCATTCATATTCTTTTATTAGTCACCTACATAACATTTAGTAGAAACCTGTAATTGTCCACATCTGGAGGATGTTTCTTAAAGAGACCTGAAGAAAATGTTTGCATATAATTTCTTCATAGGAAACAAAAGCACCAATGAAAAGACTCACTTTTTAAAGGAGATCCCTTTCTTTCCACAGGATCTCATAGCAGGGAGTCATATAATTGCAGTTCAGAGAAGACTGACAGAGTGGATTCAAAATTGATTTCAGTCGATCTAAGACTATGAAGGTGCATATAAATCATGCCTACCATGCTTTTGAAACTGATAAAAAACATTTCATTAGTTATTTTTTTCTCTAAATTTGTAGTGCTAGCACTGCTGGGATAGAAGGGGAGACTTGTGTCTTCTGAAAATCCACATTCCTGCTGACAGTATTCAAGTAATGATTAATTATATTCCTGTGAATGAATATACATTTCATGTGAAATGCCTGGGGACATTAAATCCCTTAGTCAGACTTTCTTATGGCTTCCATGCCAGTTGTTTTCTGAAACACAAAATTAGGGATGTGGGGAGGTATTTGCTGGAAGTCTGTTTACATCAGGCAGTTACTTTTTGAACAAAATTACATTTTCAACTCTCATTTCATTGAGACCATGTAGGTGAGGATAATTGCTCTCTTTGTGTTGTCATATTTGAATTTTGTTAAATTGCCCTCTGAAGAATGTGAAGACTTATATGTCTTAAAATTTTAAATTTTTATTCGATAAATAAACTGAGTTACATAGAGAGTAGGGAGTGAGAAAAATTCTAACATGCACTGAGCTGCAAAGCCAGGAATTTCACCTTCTTAATTCACTGGCTCCTGTTGATTATATAGACCTTAATTGTGTAGACCTTTGGAGATAGTTGTAACGTAGTAGATAGACAAATATAAGGATAAATCTACCACAGGGAGAGAATCTGGTACTAACAGCTCTTTATGGCACTTACCAAGCATCAGTGAACTGTGATAGAAAATTGTCTTGACAAAAGGAATATGTACTGAGGGTTAAAAAAATCAAAGAAACTGAGCTAAAAGTCATCCAGGCTTAATTCTGTCTCAGTCCTTGGGACTAATGTTTCTAACTAATTAAACCCACCTGGAATCCTTGTGGCAGCTGACAAGAAGCATCGAGCACAGGGATTTAGGCCAGGTAAATCTGGGAACTGGAAGGAGCCCTGACTGTCCATTCCCTGAGCCAGTAATCGGGGAATTTGGCCTGATCTGGACTTCGTGGTGTTCTTTTCCTTGTCCAGCTATATAGTTGAGCCTCAAGAAAAGGAGTCAGTTGCAATTCTCTTTAAGTTTTTGTGCTGATGAGAAAAAGCTACAAGGTCATGGGGAATAAAAAGGAAGAAGTGTTTTGAGATGTTTGTGTTTTTTGTTTATTTGGTTGGTTTTATGTTTGTTTTTGTTTAGTTTCTTTTGAAAATTAAAATAAAACAAAACTACATAAACTCTGGTGAGGCAGGTGCCTGTGTTAACATTCATAGAAGGTTTCACAGAGTGAGGAACAATGCAAACCATTTTAATTACAGCTGGTGCACTCTGGTGGAACATTCGTTTTACATCATGAAACCTACCGTCACTCTCAAAGCTGTGAGGTTACTGAAACATTACTTTTCTGTTCAATTGCAATTGCCAGGTATTATGTGATTTTCCCCTCCTAATGTAATTTCGTGCACCTTTAGGGCAGCATCTATGTGAAAATTGACCTATAATTTATGTGAAATATTATTGTAATATCAATGTTGGAAATGGAGCATAAAATTGTGCTAATATGTACACACAGGTCACATTTGCTTATTTTCAGGGCCTTGTTTCAAGACTATTGTTTTCTCCACTAGGTATTTTCAACCTGAATCTTTTTGAATCATTTAATAAGTATCTGGAGTTTTGATTTTGAACTGACAAAATTAAAGTCACTATAACTCCACTGCCTTTCTTATATCAAAGTGAATGTCCTGAGGATCAAGCCAAGGTTATAAACCCCAGAGATGCAATTTAAAGTTGTAGTTGCAGATGTGATATCTGTAACAACCAGAGTTTAACTGTGTTACATTCTTTCCTTTTGATGATCTCTTTTCTTTCACTTAGAAGAACCACACACCCTGTTTAATATTGGTCAGTGGGATTCTAGGACATGCACTTTATTTGTGTTGTACTTTTTACTAAAAATAGAAATTTATAATGATAGAATCATAGAATGGCTTGAGTTGGAAGGCATTTTAAATATCATCCAGTTCTAAACCCCTGCTGTGGGCAAGGACACCTTCCACTAGACCAGGTTGCTCCAAGCCCAGTCCAACCTGACCTAGGACACTTTCAGGGGTGGGACAGCCACAGCTTCTCTGGGCAAAGAAATCTTAAATCTGTCAGTAATCAAGGATAAGAGACAGTTGCTCCTCTGGGAACTCTCATCTCCATCCCCAAGCTGCATGAGAAAAATATTCCCTCGTTTCTCAGCAAGCTCTGAATGAATAACTTTTATTCCTAGTATTTAACTCACTAGGGCTGTAGGAGATGAAGCCAACCGCTAGTGTCTAGATCCACAAAAGTGTATAGATACTCCTATCTAGCTCAATCTCATAAATTTTTTAGACTTTGGGTTTGATTTTGTGCACATGTGATTTTTTGGGACAAACCTCCAAGTGATTCCTAGAATGCCATAATTGCCGTGCCCAAACCATAAGCCTTAACAATATATAACTGCGTATAAAAAAAAAAACCCTGATGGGAAAATAAAATTCAGCCTGAGCCATATTTGCAAATATCAGAGATTATATTAATTTTTTTGTGCTTATATTACCTAAAGCTTATATTTGCTTATATTCCTAAATATTCAACAGGAATAGAGACCCAGTGATTTTTTGAATGGTCACAATTTCCAAGGCCTTTTTCTGCCTTCTGAGAAAGTTTCTACATTTTGCAGTAGGGCTGCAATTATTCCAGCACTGCAGAAATGTGATCTTGCTAAAGAAAGAGCCTAAATTATCCTCCTATTTCCAGCTTGTCTTTCTTGGTACAACATTTGAAAGGTTTGTGTCAGGGAAATGCCTGCAATCGTACATGATCAGTTTGGGTCTATCTTTAGGTCTATTAGCACCTGTACTGGTGGGATGTTTTATGGTTCAGATATCTGCAACACTGCGTGTTGAACTTGAAGGAATCAAGGGAGAGAATGGAAGAACTCCACAGTCAGTCAAGCTGGGTAGAAAGGAAATATTTGCAGAAACTACTTGTATTAAGACCATATAATGCAAATTATAATGGGAAAAGAAATTCCATTAAATAGCATAACTCCTTGTCAATGTGAAAGACAAGCTCTATCAAATTGTCCCTGTGGTCCGGGATTGTAACCTAATAGTCCTTAAGGTGAAAATCCTCAAGGTGTGGACATTATTGCCTGTATAAGGAGGTTATCTATGCTCTGGGTCACCTAAATATTTGTTACTCCTCACATTTTTTCCTGTTTCGACAAGATTTGGTGTTAAATTTGGCTAAATTTAAGACACTTTAAATGAAGGAACTTTCTTCTCTATACAAAGCAAAACTGTCACTGTAAGATTGGAGAGTGGCTAAAACACTGACCCACAGACATGAAATGGTACCATGAGAGAGAATTAATAGCAGTGAATTTTTTCTGTCATACTTGCCTCTAGGTCAGATTTCAGGGTTGTCTCTAAATTTCCCATTCATCAACTGGCTTGTGACTAACATAAAAACAAACCTTTTGCACTCATACTGACCAGCTACTGCAGACTTTCAATCTTTAGTATAATTTGGAAGCATTATAAGAAAGGGAAAGAGTTCTTTAGTGCAATTAGGACCCTGGTCTGCCTATATACTTAATCTTTTGCATGCAGTTTATTTCAGCTGCTCCACTTTTTAACTGTTTTCATCCTTCCCCGCATCAGCATCATTATCAAATATGCAATGAATATTTACACCAACACAATATGTTGAAATCAGAGGTCATTTATAAGTTTCATTACGTACCAAAACAGTCTTTATGGAAATACCCACTATGATGAATCTGAGAGCCCTGAACCTTGTTCACAAAGTTGACTACATTACAAGAATTCAGTGGACCTTTCCTGGGGGCAATAAGATTTAAAATTTTACTAGTAGTAAATTGATTTTATCTCTAGTGCTTTAAAGTCATCACTTCTAAATGCCATTTGCCTCTTGAATAGCAAGTGAGATCCTTAACAGGAGTCAGTTAATGTTTGTGGTGAATTATTATTTATATAATGCTCAAATACTATTAGTCTTTAGATAGACAGGGGTGATAAGGACAAGTCCTTGCCTCGTAGAGTTCAAACTGAGAATTTGATTCTGCAAAAACACTCTCACATGAATTTATTGAATCAAACAGTCTTATTGAATCCAGGGTTAAACTTCTTCTATACATGTAAGCACACGCACGATTTTTGTAAATGCATTCAAAAGTATCACTTGAATCTATTTTTTTGTTTAATTACTCTCTCTGTTTAGAACACCCAAACAAGGTTTGGAACACAACCAACAAATTTGTACCTTGTGATTCTAATACTATAATCTATTTCTTTATTATTAAAAAGACAAAATAAGAAGATGTTTCCTACAGTCAAGAGAAATAACAATTACAGAAGTGCTAGTGCTTCACCTTGAGGGTGTTTGTACTTTAAGGAATAAAAGACATTTCTTTGACATTCAAATAACAAAAGTCAATCCAGTGCACATTACTAAATGAGTGAAATCCTGGATTCTTCTCCTTTCTGTTTCTATCCTATCCTATGTTTCTTCCTGTCAGTAAAGGCATACATTTCTAGTTTGATGGCTGGAAACCAATCCTTTTAAATCAATAGGATCCTTGACACTGAATTTGAGAGGAATAGGCTTTGGTCTTCGGACTTTTGAGACAGGAATATATCATCATTTAAAGCCATCTCTGCAGAGGAAGTGGTTCAGGTGTTTTAATGTGCCTGTGGCTGAACTGCCAGACAGCAGACATTGATCCTCAGTACTCTGGATCCAAATGCATGAGCTCTTCTGCCTTAGGTAGGGAAAGCCTCCTCTATTTGCTCACTGACCTTTGTATCTGAGCCAGCCCTTATTAGCAGGGGGGAAAAAAGGCACCACAGGAGATGGGTTACAGAGGCCAGTACCAGGCTAGAGACCGTGGTGAGCCATGTTACATCAACCAGGAGAATTTTGCTTTAAGAGGTAGAGGAGAAATGTGCACCCTGAGAACAAGCAATCATGTAGCCACTGCAGTTAAAGGGGAGAAAGAAGGGGCAGAAGGAATTTTTGGGGGCTGTGTTCCCATTTACTGCAGTGCATGTCTCTTTCCTAGTGGGGTAGGACCAGTGATGCTGCCCTGATCCTCTGGGTATGCAACAGCTTCATGGTTCACCAGTCCCTCTCTTAGTGGTTAGCTGGAAACTGATAAATCAAGAAGTAACCATTGTTTCAGAGGGCACTGAATAAATGGTGGTGGTCTTGGAGGAATGGATATCTCCAAAACTACTCCTACACAGATTCATAGAATCATAGAATCATAGAATTGATTGGGTTGGAAAAGACCTTGGAGATCATCAAGTCCAACCCTTGGTCCAAATTCAGTCCTTTACTAGATCATGGCACTAAGTGCCACGTCCAATCTCTGTTTAAAAATCTCGAGGGATGGTGAATCCACCACCTCTCTGGGCAGGCCATTCCAATGCCTGATTACTCTCTCTGTAAAGAATTTTTTTCTAATATCTAACTTAAATTTCCCCTGGCAGAGCTTAAGCCTGTGCCCTCTTGTCCTATTGCTGACTGCCTGGGAGAAGAGACCAACCCCTACCTGGTTATAACTTCCCTTCAGGTAGTTATAGAGTGTGATTAGGTCACCTCTAAGCCTCCTCTTCTCCAGGCTAAACAACCCCAGCTCCCTCAGCCTCTCTTCACAGGACTTGTGCTCGAGTCCCTTCACCAACCTTGCTCTTCTCTGGACCTGCTCCAGCATCTCAATATCTTTCCTGAACTGAGGGGCCCAGAACTGAACACAGTACTCAAGGTGTGGCCTTACCAATGCAGAGTACAGGGGCAGGATCACCTCCCTGGACCTGCTGGCCACGCTATTTTTGATACAGGCCAGGATACCATTGGCCTTTTTGGCCACCTGGGCACACTGTTGGCTCATGTTGAGCTTTCTGTCAACCAGTACCCCCAGGTCCCTTTCTGCCTGGCTGCTCTCCAGCCACTCTGTCCCCAGTCTGTAGCACTGCATGGGGTTGTTGTGGCCAAAGTGCAGGACTCGGCACTTGGCCCTGTTGAACTTCATCCCATTGGAATCAGCCCAGCTCTCCAGTCTATCCAGATCCCTCTGCAGAGCCCTCCTGCCTTCCAGCAGGTCAACACTCCCTCCCAACTTGGTGTCATCAGCAAATTTGCTGATGATGGTCTCAATCCCTTCATCTAAATCATCAGTAAAGATGTTAAACAGGACTGGACCCAACACTGACCCCTGGGGGACACCACTGGTGACCGGCCGCCAGCTGGATGCAGCTCCATTAACCAGCACTCTCTGGGCCCGGCCCTCCAGCCAGCTCTTAACCCAGCAGAGAGTGCACCTGTCCAGGCCATGGGCTACCAGCTTTTCCAGGAGTATATTATGCCCATTGATGCACAGAATCATTAAGGACCTCTGACATCATTGAGTCCAAACATTAACTAACTCTCCAGGTCCACCAGTAACCCTATTCCCAAGTACCTAGGTGTTTTCTGAGCCCAAAGTAACAATCTAGCCATTTCTAGCTATTTCAGCTAAGGCAAAATTATTTCTTTACCAGTATGGAAGTATAATTATAGGACAAAGATGTGAAGACATTCAAGGCCCTTTGGAGGCATCAAGTCCACTTTGAGAATATGCTATGTAAACCATCTGAAGAAACGTTAGAGGCATTAGTAAGATAATGGGACCATATATGCTAGAGTATGTGAGTTTATGTTCATACACATCTGCACAAACTTACAAGAACACACATCTTTTTTTCAGACTTTCATATGCAACAGATTTGAGAGAATTGTTCCCACAGAATCTTATTTTAAAATAGTGCAAATTATAGTACTTAATGGCCACTTTTAATTTTTGGATGACAGTCTGCTTTCAGTAGATGTTAATGCAAATGAGTGTAACCAAAGCAGAAGGAGAGGATACCAGAGAGACTAAAAAAAAAGTAATTTTTGTGCCATCACTGCAAGGCAAATAAAAATAGTACTTCCTTTCATTTATGAACAAAGAAAAGCATATCTTCCCCCACTCCCGGCAAGTCTAATACTTATTCTGTTCTTCAGTCCAGCTCCTTTGTTCATTTCCTTCTCTTTACTCTTTTGGCTTTGTGTTTTCAGCTGGGAGCCATCCTACCCAGTAGACCACTCACATATTTATGGCCTGGCAAATTGATTCATCCAGGAATCTGAAGTGTTGCCTGAGAGGCAGAATTATGGAGCATTGATGAAAGAGAACTAGAATAGGATACTGTGCATAAACCAGCCTGCTGCTTAGGTAGGCTTGGTAAGATGAAAAGGTGCAGTACCACTTGTGTGTGTGATGACGAAAGAGAAAATTAATTCCATAGACAGCCTTCATTTTCATATGGATTTATCTTCCTTTTTTTCTCTTGTGTTTATTTTTGGCAATTAAAACCCTGGTATATTTTATTTGCTACTGTTAAAGTACATGCATCCTCTGCAGGTATCATGTTCTGCTGGTCTCAGATCTAATGCAAAAAAACCCTCCTAAAAACTGCAATCAAAGAGAACCCACAAGACTTGCTTCTCATTCTGGTGTAACTTACTGCAATTCACAGGGCAAAGGTAAACATGGTCTCTGAAGAAAAGTTCACTAATTGAAATAAAGCAGGAACATTGGAACTGTTAAAATTGACCTTCAGTCTTTCTATTGGTTCCTTTGTTACCCAAATGGGATTGATCCTCCAGGAGGAAAGTTCAAGGCTAAGTGAGAGGATTAGTCAAGGAGCTGAAATTATGAGTGTTTTGTATGAATGAGAATAGTTTATCTTTTCCCCCTCAGTACTAATGGTTTCCATTTCCAGCTGTCTGCCTTGCAGAGATGAGCCAGCTATTTGTGAAGCCATTGCTTGAAATTGCTGTCCCAAATAAAGAGATCAGCCAGCACTAGGGTTATGTTAAAAGTCTGAACTCTAGTGGGTTCAGCATCTGCTCTGCAAATAAATTAGTTTTCTCAGAAGCAGAAATGGGGTCAGTGAATGCTCAGGGGGAGGGCAGAAAAGGAGACCACCACAGATGCTTCATGGTGTGTTGTCATAAAAATGGGTGATATATGCAGAATAGAGATGACACAGCTGAATGAGATCAAATATTATGAATACTAAAGAAAGAGATAAGGACACAATTATATATATTATAGAGCAGCCAGTATCACTGATTCCTAAAGAATGTCAAAGGCTGTAATCAAGTAGCTAAAAGATGCTGCCTTCCTTCCTTTTTGGTGAGATATAATTGCGTGTTTATTTTGCAAAGTTTCATGCAGAATGATTTAGGTCCACTAGACAATAGAGAGAAATTTATGAAGTTTGGTAATACTGGATGAAATGAAACAATGAAATATAACACAGACACACACTTGTATAAATATATTTATACAAAACATATTGCAGTGATTCTTTAGCTGTCTTATCCACTTGCATAGATTAGAAGGGAAGTTTGACAGATAATCATTGCCCACATAAGAATGTGTAGAGTGCAGAATGGGTTTTATAAAGGACTGTTTTCCCCCTTTCACTAAGAATCATGCAAATTTGGTTAATGTAAAAGTCTTCTAAATCTTTAGAAGTGATAAAATTCCTCTCCTCTATCATTTCAGAGTTAACATTTTCTCTAAAACACAGTAATTAAACCACTTAATGAGTCAAATAAATTTCAATTAAGAATTGACAGTGATCAATAAAGACTTCCAAAGATGCGTTGTCTCCTTATGAGGCAGGTACCCAGAGGCCTGTCTGAAACTTTGGGTAGTATGTTTAATAATACAAAGTCTTTGGTAAAGGATTAGGCAAAACACATCCCACAGAAACATTACTGGCAGCTGGAATGTCTGAGCAAGGTCATGACAATGAATACTGGTAGCTGGTACAAGGTATTTTTTGATTCAGAAAGAGAATAGAAGGGATTTGTTTGTGAAATATAAACCGGGCTTCCACTTTTGTGGCATCTCTGATGGTGAGAGAATGTGTCCACCCAGATCAGATGAGATCTATAATTGCTTTGTATCATTGTTTTGATCAGTCTACAAAGAAGGAGCAAAAAACTATATAAAGCTTGCATTGCCCTGTAGTTTTGTGGCAATGTTATGCAGTGCTCACACATTTTTGTAACAAGTGTTAGGGCTGTGTCTTGTAGGTGATAAACACGATCGAGTCTTTAGCACTAGACAAAACTTGGCTTATTTTCCATGAAACAAGATTAGCACTGACATCAGTGAACAGCCCAACACAACAGCACAGCAGCAGTGAAGCTTCTGTTATTGCAGTCCTGACAACGCACGTGTCCTGCAGACAGCAGAAGTTGCTGTGAGAGTAGTGGTGAACATAAAACCAAGATATGGAAACCCCTGTGTTAAAGGTGGTGCATTTTCTATATTCTGACATTTTACACCCACACACAAAAGTATGGTTTATATAATGAATAGATGTAAAGATTCCTGGGAAGAATAATCTGGCTGAGCAAAACAGTTTGAACTTTTGTGTTGACAGCTAATGAGGTTGCCCCATCCCTGGATGTGTTCAAGGCCAGGTTGGACGGGGCTTGGACCAAACTTGAATAGTGGAAGGTGTCCCTGCCCATGGCAGGGGGTGGAATGAGGTGGTCTTTAAGGTCCCTTTCAGTCCAAACAATTCTGTGATTCTGTGAACCGTAAAACACTAAAAGAGAGGGAGGCTCTTATGGGGACTTGCCATGGTGTTCGCCTACCTGTGGGTAAAAGATCAGATCAGGGCAGGAACAGGCTGTTTGAGACAAGGCAAACAGGGACTCGCTCTTGAGGTCTGTCCTTGCTTTGCTACCATCTCAGGCCATAGTAATGATTACAACCTATTACTGTCAACAAAAAAGTAAAGCAGAGTGCACTGGGTGACACATCCAAATAATTCAAACTTTTTAGTACCACATGATGGAATTAAAAGAAAATCAACAGAACAACCAACAGCTTACTGCTCTGTAATTAGTGCCTTTTCCTACCTCATTTATATATAGAAATATATCTATGTAGAGAAGCTAAAATGTAAAATAAAGGATATAATTTTTTTGGTAACTGTATCCATTTAACTATGATATGATGCATAATTTTGAAGTTCTGTTGTGAAAGTATACTTATTGTTCCATTGGCTTCATCAATTGTACTTTGTCTTGTATATTATCATATGTGATAGAGAAAAAAAAATCACATAAAAACTTAACTTTGAAAAAGTAAAAATAAGATCAAATATATTTCTCTCTCCCCTCCAATCCAAAAAGTCAGGAAAATCAACACATTTTTGGGATAATTTCCATTTTGTTGGAATTCTGGCTTCAAAAAGCAAATGATTCTGTCAACAAATTTCACACTGGATCTATTGCTAAATCAATAATTTGAAATTAGAAACTGCATTATGAAGCAGCCTTTCAATATGATTACACACTGACTCTATTTGGGTTTCTGGGTTTGGTTTTTTCACACTGAATCCCTGCCTCTTTGAAGGCTCGAAGTGGAAACTGGCTAATTCAGATCCCTTCTTCTTCATTGTTTAAGTGCATTTCCTGCCTGCTTGGCTTTGGAGGCAGAACTATTAATTACTCTCTAGCCATTTCATGGCTTTTCAACCATCTCACATCTGTGGTTCTCAAACTTGAAAATACTTTTGTGACTTTCTCAAGAAATGAACAATAGACTGTTTTCCCATCATAAAGAACTAATAGACAGATGAAAATATGATTTTTGGGATATTTAATGTAAGGAATGGAGTTTAAAAGTTATTAGCACTCTGGAGTCTTAAAGCAGAGCACTTATTTTGTCTCAAACCACAACTTAGAGGGCACAAATCTTCTGAAAATCAGATAGTTACGAAATCAGACACCAGAAAATGAGGCTCAGAGCACAGTGAAATTTTAGTTTAAGTGTTTTGACAGCTGCACAATTGGTTCCAGGAGAGGGCTCAGCATCAAAAGAAACTCCCTGCTCAAATCTTCTCTCATTGCTTCTCAGTGGAGGTTATGAGTCCTCAGGACAGGCAGGGAACAGCAGAGCAGAGCACACCCTTGCACCACTGACATGACAGCATGTACTGAATGGCCTCAGTCACTTTGTGCAGTAATGTCCTTTCATATTTAAAGCACCCTAAGGTAAACCTAAACTTTATGTTATCACACATTTTCTGATAAAGAAATCTGTGTTTAGTAATAATAGCAATAGCAGTACTCAAGCTACTAATTCCAGTATAAATTTGTGTCTCATCTTGGTTCCAAATTTTCACAAGTGCATTTGCCTTTGAAAATAAGGTTGGCAGACTGTTGTGTCTGTGATGTGTCATCCTACAGCCTCTGAGGACAGGACATGCTGACAGACTGCCAGCTGTGACTGGTGTCTTCCTAAACATCATATTTTTGAGGCACAAAGACAAAACACACAACTTCTGTTGTGTTCATTAGAAATGAAGGTAACTTCAGAAGATGAGAGGCATTTAGTATATGGGCAAAAGTCCATGTTTCCGGACAGTATGAAGACAAAAGGGCTCTCAGTAAAATCAGGAAGATATTGCTTTTAGGACTTCTTTACTCAGCAAGTAAAATGAACTTCTTCTT
>VXBX01003760.1:0-17371 GCA_013400415.1 Scytalopus superciliaris | reverse complement strand
TTTTTTTTTTTTTTTTGTTATAAGAAGTTGTGAAGACAATCTTTTTAGATTCAGGAAAACTTTGTGAACAACAGAGGCTGAAAGAAATGGACTTGGCTGTAGTTTCTAACATCACCAGTCAGCTGGGGAAGGATGTGTCAGAAGTGATCAGACCACTCCTCCCTGAAGGGTCTGTCACGTTGCATAGTCCTGCACCAGATGGACTGTTGGCCTTACCCAGGGACACATTTCCTGTGTTCTGAAGGATACTCTGTTGTACTCATCTTCTGGGTTAGCTGAGACACTGTATCTGTTTGGACTTTCAATGAGTTCAAAAAGGGTGAAGTCCCATGACTTGGGGAAAACTATCTTTCATTACAGACTTAGCTAAGTCATGGTACTTCCCCTCTTCTGAGGGTTTAAGAGGCAGACAGAAAATTACCACCACTCAGAGGACAACTATAACTTATTGTCACGAGGTAACTTGACTGCAGATGAATTCAAACAGAAAAGATCCCATTTGTTGTCTCCAGGTACATTCACACAAGTGAACAATCCCTCCTTCACATTCTGGGGCATATGTTGCTGTGCATTTTGAGCATCCCAGCAATGACAAATCCTTTCTGTTGCACACCATTGAAGGATTCTTAGATTTCCCCCCAAGATTAAGGAATGAGTCCTAGCTCTCTTTCAGTGCCCCTTTTCAGTGCACTGAAATTTGTTCATCCACTCTTGAATTGGATAGAATAAGTCCTTTAGGAAGATATTTCAGGACTCCAAAGTAGAGTGTTCTTATTCTATCCTTAATCATCTGTCCTAGCTAGTGATTATAAAAAAGTGTAGCTAAAATGCTGAAGATTCTTTATGATTTTATAGCAAATCTTTTCTGTAATGACTCAAAAATTTTTGGCCTCTTTTCTTTTACAAGCAAAATACTCCAAATTTATCTGAATTAACCTCATTCTGTTTTGATTGGATTCATCCACTTCTCTCATATACTGATGCAATTCAGCCTTGTTTTCTGCAGTTGCTAGTCACTACATGAGTCCAAGAAGTCAGCCAAAGTACATTTTCATTCTTTTTACTAGATGACGTATAAATAAAGACGTGTGGTTATATATACAGACAATCTCAGTTCTCATACGAAAGACTTATATGGAGGAGTCAAATATGCCTGTGGGAAAAAAAAAAAAATTCTCTAGAGAAGTTTATAGCCTATGGAAGATAGTAATAAAAATTTTGCAAAAGGAAATGGAATTCTTTCTCCTTCTAAGTAAATATTTCCATGGACAATGTTTGAAATATGTTTGGGTTTCTTTGTTTATTTGTTTGTTTGTGGGGGTTTTGTGCCTTTTTTTTTTTAAATTTTATTTTTAATTCCTCCTCTATCTCCCCAAACCTATGTATGAAGCAACACTTTACTGAGTCGTTTGTTGTTCCATTACTTTATCTAAAAACTGAGAAATAATTCATGTCAATTCCTTGCCTTGCCTTTTGATATAACTCGCTATTTCCAGCTTTCACAGAATGAACATACAGCAGGTTCTCTGGCCAGCTCCTGGATCAGTAGTCACCAAATCCAAGAACATTGCAGTGCTGAACACTAACAAAATCTTCAGGGTCAAATTTCTTTAGCTCCATCTGTATTTTTCTCTTTTAAAGGTTTTCTGAATAATTTTGTTGTGTCAGCTACTCTCAATCTAAATTCAGTAACTGCCACGTTAAAATAAAGGCTGGTGCTAAGATTTTGTTGGAAAAACTTGAGAATGAGAGGTTAAGGACAAGAGTCGGAAGGAGCGTGCCTGAGTTTTTGCTCAGCAGATTAATTGTTTCCAGTTTTCTGAACATCCATTGAATACACACAAAAGAGCTGTGGGAGACGTAAACTTGACTTCCCACCTCAGCTATTCTGTGGTGCTGCGATATGTGTTGATACAAAGAGCTGAAATCTCTTCCCAGGAGGGCCATGAGTCTGTTTTCCCCTAAGCTGACAGAAATGCCTTACATCTCTTTGTGGTAATTTCTCCACTTTTTTTTTTTTTTTTTTTTTTTTTTTTTTTTTTTTTTTTTTTTTTTTTTTTTTTTTTTTTTTTTCCCCATGGATTGTCTTATTTATTGGTTCATTGCTCACCGATTCTGCTCTTTCCATGGTTAATAAAAATTAATCTCCTGGAGAACATTCATTATTGGAATGCCCTCTTGGCTGTTTAAAACCATTTCTATGTCTTTTCTGTGATGCTGATCTTCAGGTTCCTAAATACAGTTCTAGTAAAGGACCACCTCTGTCAACAGTCAGGAACACCACTCCCATTATCACGCTGATCTGGTAGCTCTGGAAAGATCATCCTTTTTAGAATTAGAGTATATGCCACCAAGAATTAAGACTTTCTTCCAAAACCAGTGATCTTGTTCTCTTTTCATTTGACAGAGCTGCAATTTTATCTATTTATTTATTTATTTGTATCCAGCATCTGTTACCAGGCATTTTATTACAGTAAACAGGTTAGTCTAAGCAGAGATCATTTTATGAGAAAGATGATGTAATTTTGTTTCTCTTTCCACAGAAAATTCAATGAATTGTAATGAAAATAACTGAATTGCTCTCAGCAATGTGGGGGTTCTCACCCATGAAAATGAAATAAGCTTCAGTCTGACTCATGCAAGGGCTTATCAGCAGATTGTGGCAGTGGCTGAGTGCAAGAGAGGAGTTCATGGTCTGCTTCTACCCCTGGGCTTCACCCTAAGCTGCCTTTATAGATGTTTACTAGAATTTCTTCAAGGCCACAGTCATGCAGTGGGGAAAAAGGTGAAGTCCTTTATTGATTAAAAAATGAGGTACAGAATTTCTTTCCTAGGGATCAAGAAGATGAGAGGTAAAATGTGCATCCTTTATTTGATTTCAGGTGCTGACCAGGGTGTATTTAAAGTATTTTCTGATTTCACTCCACTACCAACAGCTCTAATTGGCTCTGAGAAGCGAACGACCAGCCAGCAGCTTTATCACAGCTCAGTCCAGGTGCTGTACTACCTGCTCTCTCTTCCTCCTGTATCTCATCCCCCCCCCACCCCTGGAGTGTGGGAGGGACGCTGCCAGATACCTGTGTGTCAGTGCTTGTAAAGCAGCAAGGGCACCCTGCATGGAAACTCCCCTCTGATATATCTTCATATTCCTTGATTCAAGCAGGATCCTGGCACCCTGATGAAAGGAGCCTGGCAAGTACAATGTGATGAAGCTTCCTCCTTCACACACCTTTCATTTCAGTTTTGGAGGAACAGAAGTGAGGAATTTTAAAGACCTAACACAAATCTCTCTTTACTTTAGCCTTGATAAATTCACATGGCAGTCTGGCTGCTTTTTGATCTTCAGCTTTCTATGGAAACAGCTGGGCTTTGAA
The DNA here is from genome assembly GCA_013400415.1 of Scytalopus superciliaris. NCBI lineage: Eukaryota > Metazoa > Chordata > Aves > Passeriformes > Rhinocryptidae > Scytalopus > Scytalopus superciliaris. The sequence goes on along the minus strand of VXBX01003760.1, from coordinate 13,997 downwards.
ATTACACAGTAACTTCCAACTTGATTTTCTTCATGAACAAGCAACTGTTACCAAATGCACCACTGAAAGCAAATTACATGAGTGGCATCTCCTACAGGCCCTGAGTAAGTGAAGCTCCTGGAAAATTTTCAGGTATGTCCTAGTGAAGGTATTGCTGAGTATCTGTAGCTACAAAACACTTCACAGAATCACAGAAACACAGAATATTCTGAGTTGGAAGGGACCTTGAATAATTTTATTGGGAATATCATTTATGTGTTGAAATTGTGAAACAAAATTAGGTTAAAGCAAAGAAGCCAAAAAAGTTAGAGGAGTTAACTACACAACTCTCACTGAATATCAAGTCTTTGATGCTTTTGCAATACCATTTCTCATCTCTGGTTGAGTGCAGACTTATGTCATGCACAAGTACTGTCTTTGCAACAAAATATATCTTTTTCAGAGAATTAGCCATCCTGTATCCTCTTTTAATTCAGTGTTAGAACCACATCTCAGGAAAGTTAAAGCTTGACTTAAGTCTGATGCAAAAGGGGCATGGAGACTTAGAATAATTAAAAAAAAAAAAAACTATCAGTTTGTTAAGCAAAGGGGAGCTACAGAAAGAGATGCTACAAAACACACCTTTTTCTAATTGCTTGAAATTATTTTCAAAACCATATGAAGTTCAAATACCTGAATTTATGCTATCTAATTCTTCTATCTCAATAGAAGTTGTAACTGCAACGTTAGAAGGGAGTATTTAACACCACAACTGCCAGTCATTTTCATACAAGTTGCAAACCCTAATATAGACATAAGGAAACCAGCAGAGCAGATGGTGCAAGATTAAGGAACTAATCCACACAGACAGGCTCATATTTCCCTTCCTCTTTTCCATTTCCTTCTACCTTTGCACTTCCACCCTACTGAATTCAAGGGCTAATTTTTTGGTACTAAACACCTCTGGTGTATATAGTGTTAAGCATATCTGCCAAGACATTATAATACAAGACAGAAGTAGATTTAGGGGTATATAAATCACCCTAGCTCTATCAGAACAGTTAAAACTACTAGCAAAGTTTCAAGTTGCTGACAATCTAACCCTTTCATTTTAATATTTAGCTTTCCTTCATATAAAATAATGAAACAGGATGTTTCCTGTATGTGTGACCTATAGAAAATAATTGATGTATATTGTTATGGATTGAAAGTGTCGTCACTGGTTCTGTCTGACACAGAAGTGAAGGAGTTCGAATGACTGAATATGATCAACCTTCACCAGCCCAGAAAGCAAGAGGTTCTCACCTGACCTGGCTCAAATAGCCTGCAAGGCAGCAGCATTTGCTGCTACTGCACCATTTAGGTGTTTACAACTTTCTTCTCCCCTATTTCTTTCTCTTTCTCATCCCTCCCACTCCTTTCCTCCCTTCCCCTCATTTTATTTTTCAAAGTATTAATAGGAAATTTTGCTCATAGGAAATTCAGTAAGAAAATGCCCAAGGTCCAGTTTCCAAACTGGTTTAAAATCTAATCTGAAATTCTACTTTACTGCCTGAGTGCCAGTTTTATCTGTTTGCTATGCAGCCAGCGCTTTACATCACTGCACTGAACTGCACAGCAATGTAAGTCAATTAAATGAAGAAGGTAAACTTTCTTTCCCCCTCCCTCTGCCACTGCAATCAACTCTTTAAGGCAGGATCTTGATTTTGTTGGGTTTCAGTTATCTTCATCTGACACACGAAGGGTACTGTGTATGATGCCTTTGCAGGAGGTCAAACAGCAGCAAAGAGGAAAAATAAAAGAGTAGAAAATAAAAGATATGCTAAGGAATAGCTTACAGTAATGTGTGTACTTTAGTTCGTGACACTTGAGAATTTACATTGAGCAAATGCTTGATAGAATGCATCTTTTTCATGGAGTTAGCAACAAATGAAAGATGAAGCCAGGGATAGAGGTTGTTAATAAATACGTTTCAAATGTTGCTGCTTGGGAAGCTGCTGCATTGAAAAAGTGTATTACTCCCTCACAAACCTTAATGGATATAAAGATTATGAGAGTCTTTTAGAAAATATAGAAAATAACAGAATTAGGCATAGACTATCTAATGAAGGGATTTGGAATAAATACAAGATGACAGCTAAAAGAAAGAGGATATCTGTGAGCTGAAGTTTTAAGGGAACCTGTAACAAGACAAAAACTACAAAGATTTTTAATGTATGGGCAGTGTGAATTCTCTGGCATTTGTGAAATTTGAGTTCTTCTCCTGGATTTACCACTCAGTATAATCTTGCTAAAATTACTTCTTTTTCCATCTAGAACATAAATGTCAATTGCTCCTTTATATGTTCATACAACACCCTACTCAGTGTGTCCAGCATGATTCTAGTACAATAGCCTATCAGAACGTGGGCTTGGTCCACTCAATAACAATAGTAAAACAAATAATTATTTCAGGTGATTTCTATACTTAATTTATTCTTAGAGCATATTTGTCTATTTTAAACCACATTTTTTTAATATTTCCTTCAAAGTTTGGGATTTTTTTTTGTTCTTATTCTGATAGAGTGTCTCTGTGGCTGGAATTGAATATTATACACATCTCATTAAAGGAAGATTTGCATAGTGAACGATGTCAAGTACATTTTGAAACTATACACCTATTTTTTTCCCTCATTTCTTTGATGTTTTCAAATTTTGTGATTCAAAACCTCAACAGAGAAGGCTTTCAGGTTTTCACTGCTTTAATTTTAATTTTTTTGTTATTTTGAGCTCGGACATTTTCCCTACACCTTCTTTAGATCTCTCTCTTCACAATGATCACAGGCAGTGCTAAAGTCATTGTACTGGGATTCTGTATGTCAGCGAAATAATAATCCCACCATTTCCCCAGATTAAATATCTGTCTTTGGTGGAGTTTTTCCACTGCATTCACAGATGCCATGGCCATCTGTACTGAGTTTCTCATGTTGGCTTTGACATAGCTGTCACAGTGTAAATGTGACCAAAAAAAAAAGAGAAATGTTTAGTACAAATTGTACAAACCTCTCAGGACTCTGAGTAAGTCTCTGAAAAGACTGCCTTTAAATCCTTACCAGTGTGGCTTCCACCCTGCTGTGTTTGGGCATGTCCTGCCTGTACCAAAGCTCACCGTGATTTCTGTGTAGCAGGTGAGTTGAGACTATGTAGAAAAAAAAAATAAATCCAGTACCATATAACAGATGAGTAAGGCTGTGGCTCTGGCATTCAACAGCAGACACAGGTTCACTAGTGGGATAGCTCAAGCACTTCTAGTTGTGTTTTGGCACCAACCAGAGCCCTCTGAGCCAGCTGAGGGGAGAGCAGGGAGGTGTCTGGTGCCCACAGCACCGCCCGTGCTGTCCCTTGATGCTGCCCACAGCCCCACATTGGATGGGAGACGTAAAATGGGTTGAGAACAGCAGTGTTAGGGATGAGCCTTGCATGTTCAGGGAGTAGGAGTAAATGTCACTGCCTTGTAGCAGATGGGCCATTGACAATTGATAGAGGCAGAAGCACCAGGTCAGAGCTTGTCATGTCTCTGAACTTGTTCAAAATGACAGTGATACCAAAGAGATTAATTAATGATTTTTTTTTTTTTCCCCTCAAAAAGGGAATTTTTTTCTTTGGATGCTTCTCTCATTAAGGAAATGGGAAGGAAATGGGATACAACCACCCCAGCTGTTATCCAGTTCCTGCTTCAAGTTGAATGCAGGGGACAGGAATGATCACATCCTTGATCTTTAGATACAGAGAATTTTCTACTACAACTAAAAAATAACTAGCAATCAATCTTTATGGATTGCCCAGAAAATTCCATTAAAAGCCTTTTCAAGGAATTATAGTAAAACAGCTGTCAAATCCATAATCCAAAACACACTGAATGTCTCCACATGGCCATTGAGCCAGATGTATTCACAGAAAGCTCTGTGCGTTTTGCAGTCAACCTTCAGGCATGCCTTTGTGCTATTGAAACATCCCATTTTACACCTACTTCAAATACAGAAATGCTCCTTTTTCTGATTAGTAAGTCTTGAAAAGAAATGGGGCTGTTGGAGAAGGTTTCAAGAATAGCAAAAGGCTGAGGAAAAACTTCCTTCTCCTGCCTTTGGTTACAAAGCACTAGAAAGCATTTGACATTGTATCTCAGAGTCAAACCCTGGTATATATATAAAAGGAGGAGGAGATAAAGATGAAGAAATGTAAGACTTCAAGGTGCTTTGTGTTTTAGGAACTCACCAGGGAGCTCTGAATGACAGTTATAAAAAAACACAACTAAAAATTTTCTCTTTACTTCCTACACTTGCTAAATCCAATACTTTTAGTTGCTCTCTTTATACCCTGTGTTGAGCTGCAGATAACTTGGATAGTTCTGTGAGGGAGGTTAGGGCACTCCATATGCAGCCACACTCAGAAACTCTCCAACTTCACCTTGAACAAGGATCCCATATTTTAGGCAGCCTTCGCTGCCTATATTATGATACTGCACTACCCTTGAAATAGGGAAAGGAAAATTTGCTGCAAGCTGATAAGATTATTGCTCCACTGAAGACATAAGAGCTTCATCAGTTTATGCCTTCAGAAGATCTGCATCTATATCTCTATAGTAGTAACTTTGCAAATAATTTAGCTGTAGCTTTTTGTTTTCAATTTCATGCCTTGTATGTCATAATTATGTGTCTGAAAATTTCTGACAGGGTAAGACACAGTAGAGAGCTGGAGCACTCAGAGTAAATTGTGTTCTCTCCTTCACCACGAGCCTATTAAACACACATACAGAGAATAGTTTTAAAGGAGTGGTATATGATATTAGAACATTGAGGTACTTCAGACACATCTAGTACATTTTCTGCGCTAAGGAAACAGGATAGAGAAGTACATTCCCTTCCACCCCTCCATACTCCATCTTTCAGTTGTTCATCCTTCTAATATTTCATGCACTTCTAAATCCTAATTGAAACATTCAAATTAAACCTAAACATAAATCTAAGCCAATAATGGAAGATTCTAACATTAAGGTATAAATATGAGGATGGAGATCAACCTTCAATTTTTGGCTTAAACTTTTGCATTCCACTCTTCAGTAGTCATAGAAGAAAATACCTTCAGATAAAAGACAATAGGATTTATTAGGGTTATGGTTGAACAGACATGGTATTTTTATTTATTTAGATAAATCTGTTCAACTGTCCTCTGGAATTCAAGTGCCCGTGTGTGTATCATTTGGTAAACGGAATAGATGCAGACACTGTGAATAATCCTGTAGATGTAGATTACTTGTGGGGGAGTAGTATAACCAATCCCTATTCAAATAGCCATTATTTATGTTCAGACAATTCCTAATTACAATATCATTTAGGCAGCAATCCTTTCCTTTCCATACCTATACTTTTGATCAACTCAGCTATCTGTGTTTGTCTTTAGTGCTTTGAATATGTCCTGAGAACTTAAAGTCACTCACTCACAGTGGTGAGGCAGCCAGGGCCAGAGAGGTGCCTCCAAAACCATCCTGTGGTGGCTTCTAATGCTTAATTATTTGTATATTACCTGGCACAGTTCTGGCCTGGGTCAGCAAGCCAGTGCCCAAAGGTGGTATGCTTGATAGCACAGCTAGAGACACTGATCAGTACTCAGTACAAACAAAGCAATACTGTTCTCAAACGAGGGAAGGCAGTTTGGCTACTGTGAAATACCACTGGGTTTCAAGGACAGAGGACAGGTTCTCTTATTTAATGGCATAGACACAACCTCAGGCAAGCACTGCAGAGGTCTGGGAATGTGATACTGTTGTGTTTACAGCTCCTGGCTTCAGTATTTCTTTCATAACCTGCTTTGAGCTGCATTGTGATTTCATGCTGAGTAGGAAAGATGAAGTGAAGAATGGCAGGGTCACCACACCTTAAGAGTGAGAGGGGCCCCTAGAATAAATCTGCCCTCATGCAACAGGCTACTCTCCATTTCTGGCAGGGGGGAGCTCAGTGTCACATTCTCTGTCCCCTCATTTTTAACTCCTGTCCTTGAAAGTCTGCTTCAGAAATACATCCTCACCCCCATGTCAATGACATTCCCTTTTCCAGTGACAGCCTGAACCCATATTTTTGTCTATAAAAGCAACTTATTTTGATGACTCACTGGTTATCTGAATAGCTGTTTTCAAGATCAAGACTTTTACATGAATAAGGATGGTCCAAAGGTGTACAAAATCTGATTTTTTCAGACCAAGATGGAAAAGACTTTTGAAGAATATTGCCATAATAGTATCAAAATCTACCTGGTAATATTTCCACCCCACCCCTCCACCCCCCCCCAAACACAGTTGGGAGGGGATGCAGATTAGGTGGGAACTGGCCTAGGAGTGGGGTCTTCAATTTGAATCTCTGCTTCTGATGTATAATATGACACTGAACTGCTCCTTCACCACTTTCTCTACGTCATCTACCTCCCTGGGAAAACTATGGCACTCACTAGCTGTATATTCATTTTTCAGCACAAGGCATTGACTTAAATGAAGCACAAATGTCCTACACAGACTCAAGTTTCAGATGATGTAAAAAGATCTGAAAACGCAAAAATAATAATAGAAAGAAGTGAGTGTCTCATTAATTAGGGAGGAAGATGTCTTAACAGAGGGTGGTGGAAAAACTTTCCTGTTTCTTGTGATTCTAGAGAAATGATACACACTTCATGTGGTGCTATTCTGCACTGCACTTCACAAGGTTGTCTAATACTTAAATAATATGGGGAATAACTGTACAGCCTCGATAATGCAAGGTGACACCCATTTCACGTCATGACACAGTGCAGTGTAGTCATCTACGTGCTATAAAGATGAAAGGTTGCTGGTTTATTTATAAAATCAGTAACGAGCTCAAAAGTGATGGTGTCATAATTGATGCAAACTTGCTCTATTAGAAGGATTCATGCTCATTGTACAAGCTCAAATTGTTATTAATTGAGGCATTTGAGGTTCGTATTCACCGCCTTTTGTCTAATTTTAAAATACAATTAAAACAGCTTAAAGCAGAAAATTAATTGAGTAGGTCTGGAATAAAAAAACAGGCTTGAAATAGAAGTAAAGTTTATTTTAGCAATTCAAATAAATACTTCAAAAGAGACACGAGAGAGAGAAAAAAGGCAGAATTACATTGTTTATCTGCAATTTATAGGTTCAGATGCTGAATAAAAATGGAAAAAAACTATCCTGTCTTTGATACAAAAATAATATTTCATTGTAATGGGGAAAGAAAGGACTAATCTCTCAAGTAAAGGTAGCATTTTTTGTCAAAGGAAGAACATGTTTCGCTTCAAAATAGCAGAGTACTTGCAGCACTTGTCTGAGATGTGTCTAGACATGGAACTTCAGTGAGACGCTCTAATGCACCGTGGCAGTTGGATACCCCAAGGAAGCCTTTTCCAAAAGTCTTCCTTCAGTTTCACTGTGTGGGATTTTACAACTGATGAACTGTTCATGAAATTAAATTATTTTTCTTATCTTTTCTGAGGCAATGCCCTAAGAGGATTTGTAAAAGTAAATCCAGCCTTCATTACATCCTGTTCTTTACTAGACAATCTGGGCATAATTCTGCTCTTGATTTCACCTGTGGAAATGAAATTACTCTGAATAGGACTTGGTTTAGTGGAGGCTGATGTTCAAACTGCAGTTTTTTCTACTACTGGTAAACCAGAGGCAAGTCTCCAATCTCCCCAGATTTCCTTTGAAAGGGGGTCACACTGCAGTTGTCTGTCAGAGAGAGGTTGAGCTGCCTAGAGAAAATAGATAAGCACTGTGAATGCCAATACGTTCTGCTGTGCTCTGTGGGGTGTTTTTCTTTAGGAAGACCAAACTCAGGTCAGTAGAAATACATACAGCAGCAAACAGCAAGAATTTTAAGACAGTCATGCACACATATATATATTTGAGTCATGCCATGAATCAATCCAAATTTGTGTTTTGTGCACATGAAAACCCACCAGTAACAAACAACACTGTCAATGAATAAGAATGGCAATAGCTGTCCTTAGATGAAAATCAGGTGCAATTAAAGTGTAAATCAATAAACCTGGGAGCCTAACTCTGGCCTTTTATGGAACTAAAAGACAGTATTTTTACTAAAAACATGATAGAATAAATCCAAAGGATTGAATGGCTCACTAAATTACATAGTATGTGTAAACATCATATGTTCAGGAACTGCTACTTTAGAAAAGAGGTATAAAAGAATTACTTTTATTGAAGTATGCAAACTGTGGTGAAAGAAAAAAAAATTAACATTTCCTCCCTTTCTTGAAATGTGTGGGATAATTCACTATTAAGCATAGCATATGATACAATACTCCCCAGATGTTCATGGTGAGGTAGGTATTGTTGGAGAGATTAAAATAACTTCCATGAGACTTTTTTGTCAGTTTTCCAACAAGTTTCCATCTGCAGATATTTTTTGCTTCTAAACAAAGATCCACTAAACAGGGTAAAAAATAGACCTTTAAATCCAAATCAACCATCAAACATTCTGACTCTGTTACGTGCCATATAATGTCAATGAAACATTAGAGAGTAGTTGTTTCTATAGTAGGTGTTCATTCCAAGGTAGACCCTAAGTTTTCAGAGAAAAAAAGGCCATTTTATCACTGAATTTACATAGTACCTTATTTGATTTATCATTTAAATTTGAAAATTTCCCTAAATCATCACAGTTTTAATGTGCATATTCTAATCAGGAAGTCATAAAGGGCATAAGGTCAAAAAATTTACTTAAAAAAATTAGTCAGATGAAATGGACTGTACTGCATAAAAATTGAGCATCATAAAAAGGAAAAAAAAAGGTTTTCTTCCCATTTATATTTGAAAGAAGGGTGAAAAAAGAGAACAAGCTTTATTGTGGGACACAGTAATGGCCCACTGATAGAAGTTTTGAAGGTACAGATTAATAATCACTGACAGTGTGGAAAATGAGATACCAAAACCTACTTGACCTCTGCCTAATAATCAGACATCATTATCTCCAATGTCATATCATTTTTTTCACATACTGTGAAACATATACTGTCCCATTTGTTTAGAAAACTCTGTTTTATGGGAGCTTTTCCCAGAAAAGGCAGAAAATGAGGTGTGAGTGCACTGCCATCCCTCAGAGCTGCCATGTCTTCTCTTCCATAGGGAATGAGCACATGGACTGAATTCCCCTCCCATTTCCCTCCATGTACATGCCACTGTCCATGTAGCTGTCAGATAATTTTACTGACATTACAGTTTCATATACTACTCATCAAAACCATTTAGCAGCAGCCTTCCTGCTGTAGGCATGTCAGAGAGCTCCTGAGAAAGCCCAGGAAGGAATAGCCTGAAGTGGGTGACATTTCTTGGTGTTTTATAAAATTTTCACCCCTAAAAAATGTGTTTTCTTACCAGGTGAAGATTGGTTTGTGATTGTGTTGGTGCCTGCTGCCCTCCAGGCTGTGAATAATGGGCCCAGTGTTACCACTGATTGTGCCTGCTAATGCAAATGGGAATATAATTCAAGAGCCAATTGCATATTATTTAATTGAAATTGTCCCTTAGCACATTTCTTTATTTCACCCTTCAGTATTACATAAACATACCAATATTATCAGCTTGTTCCTGCAAACATAGCCTGGTATCTCAGTATAATTCTTAACTTTCAATTTGGTCTGTTCTGTGATTTCATTAGGAAAAAAAATATACCCACCAACTAATATGACTATAAATATAATCATTATGAAAATTAAAATGGTAATCTTTTTGAAATCCAATCTTCTCTTTAAGCCAGTAGCACAGCTTTCCCCATATTTCAGTTCCACCTTTTTTTTATGGTATAAGATTTCCTCTTTTGGCTTATAGTTTATGATAATGACTTTGGACAATGGACAGTCTTTTGTATGGCCTTTTTAAATATTGAGACAAATTGAGACTTGTAAAGTTCAGAATTTTGACTTTGAGATTTGTGATTTAGAATACAGATTTTTTTCCCACCCTTTTTTTCTCCCTAGTGTAACTCAGTGGAACCTTACTTAGCTTCATTTGGTAGGCAGAAGACAGTCAAGTGTCACTGGGAGCAGGACTGAAGTAATTGGACTATGAAGAGAGACATTGATACTGCTCCCCTTTATTCAGAGGGAATGAGAGCTACTGGGAATATTTTTTTCTGAGGTCATCAAATTTTCATTCAGCCTATATCTTATCTTCCAGACCCTTTTCCTTGGAAAAATGCAAGTTCAATCAGGTAATAAAATAACATTTTCAGCAGTGTTGGGCTTATTACAGCTAAAAACCCTGAAGATATCCATGAGTAGTTTGGGTTTATTTCCGAGCTATTTTAAAGAGCTACAGAATGTATCTCAGGCCTTGCAGGTCTAGTAATTCTAGTCCACTTTATGCATTGTCTTCAATCTTGTTTTGTGATACAAAGCATAAAATAGGATTTATGTGAGTGTAACTATGAGTTTGTCTGAACTCCTCCATGATATGACTCAGATCCCAAAGGGAAAAGTGTCTGTGGGATGGAGTATGGCTATGAGTGAATCTCACCAGAAATGCTCTGCATGCCACAGCATGATATTGGTGTTTTATGGCATGCAGTGAAAACCAAAGCCCTCTGAGCTGGAAAAAGGACGTCATCCTTGTGCCAAGTGCAGAAGCTGCAATAAAGCATTTAAACTTTAACTCAGGAGATCCTGAACTCGAGTGCCCTGCTACTGTTCCAACCTCAATCCACACAGTCACCTCTGGGGCCACTTGAACTGTGCTGAAAAGACTCAGGCAGCCCCACAGGAAGGGTCTGGCAACTCCAGTACTCAAGCACAAAAGTAAATACTCTTACACATCCAAAGGCATTTGGAGGGTTTGGTTGCACTTCTAATTTTTGGATGTCTGAGTTTAAGCTCAAAAACCTCTGTTTGCTTGTCCATCATTCTTACAGCTAGATCCCTTGGAGGAGAAAAGCTTTACACCAAGGTGCATTGTTAAGTCACATTTATTTGGGTGCTGTCCTAAACACTGAGCCAAAAATAGCACATGTAAAAGCACCTCTCAACTCTCCAAAAGCATCTTCTCTTCTGGACTTTTAAGTGCTTTATGTCACTCCCTCAGGGTCACACTTCTGTGCCCTTTCTGATGTGGAGCAGAAGTGTGCTCTTCAGCCCCGAGGACTCCGGGTTTCTAAGTGTGCGCAGTTGTGTCAAATCTTTCCACTAATCTAAGGTACCACGGCTGAGATATTTAGAATTTAATTTTACAACTCTCACATAGAAAATAGATGCGTATGTTTAACGTTGTTGATTTCCAAGGAGCTGCTTGAAAAATACCATGGAGTCAAAGTACAAGACTTTTAAATTTTCCATGACACTAAATGTTGCTTTGAAAGATTTAAATAAACCAAGATAAAGTTAAACGCTCCATGCCACACATAAAAGGTGTCTTGTCCTTTCTTCTTTCCTATTACAGGATTGTTTAGCAGTTTGGTAATACTTTATCTGCAGGTACCATTTATTTCATTGATAGGTGAAGGATGAACAGTTTTTTCATCTGTGTCAAACAACAACTTCCCTTTTCTGCATGTAAATGCTGCTGAAAAATCTTGTCAAGTTTTGTGCTTGAAATGCTACTTAAACAAAAACAAGTTAGAAAACTACCTCCTTGTGTACTATAGCTTGAGGGAATGCAGTGGGAATCTCACTGAATCATTACTGGTGATTATAAAGCAAGAGCTATTGACAGAAGAACTAACAGCTGTTTAAAAATACTATTTTAGAGATTAGGGCAAAAATGCAGGTAAAATGTAGGCACTTTGTAAACAATTGCAGTTGTAGAAAAGAGGTGTTATTTAAATATTGTTTAAAAATACTCAGACACTTAGCACCTAGAACTACATATGTGTGCTCTCTCTAGACCTTCTTCATTAGCACAGACTGTTAATAGGAAGTTATGTTTTTGCTTCAGTAGTTTTCAGTTATTAGGCCTGAAAAGCAGGGAGGCAGATGGCTGTGAATGATCATCTGTTATCAATGTTACACTGAAAACAATCAGTTCACTAAAAACTAGAAATAAGAATTTGAAGATTTTTAAAATACATTAACATTTAGTCACAAGTGATAAATTTGTGTTATATAAGTACACCTTTACTTACAGATATTAAAAAAAAATATCTCTGTCATTAGCAACTTCTAGTTCTTAAATATATGAGTACACCTTTACTTAAGGGTAATAAAAAAGATCTCTGTCATTAGCAATTTTTACTTCTTAAAATTATTTTAGTACTTTAAGTTCCTGAAGATATCTGTTAAATTGATTATCTGCAAACTTACACACAGCATCTGAAAATAATATCTTCCTAGGATAGGAAGATACTCTATTCTTAGCAGCCCTGAAATACTGTGTTAATAGGATTAGATTCTTATTAGTCACAAACTATTCAGCCTTTAAAACATGTTTCCAACACATGCTTGGAATTTATGTGCCTTGGAAGATTCCATTCTTGCTTTGCAAATTCTGATGCTCTCTGGTCAGGAAATCCTTGTTCTCCCTGCCTGTTTCCCAGCTTCACACAGATCATGAATACACTGAGTCAGCTAACAGAAATCCCCAAATTTATTGCTCCCACCTTTCTGTACTCTGTTTATCAGAAGGGAAAAGCAAATCCATAGTCTGATTCCCAGAAGGTCTCTCTGTGCATGGCATAGATGAACTATTTATACTGAAATAAAAGGCTTTGCTACAGACTGCTATATATGATTTGCATAAGGAAGGATGCACTGCATGTTCTGGATAAGTGTGGGCCAGCCTTCAGGTAATCTTCAAACATCAGAGCAGACACACTTTTAGGAATATAGACCTCGACATACCCAAAAATCATAAAATGTGCTAAGTTTTGTGAGGCTTTATGTAGAGCAGCACAAAGAGGATTCTCATGTTTTTGCTTCCCTGGGGCATTGGCATCTCTCCTGTGACAGTCTTTTCTCTACATTTCCTACCTCTTATCATTCACAGAAAACAGATGTTTGAGACTGGTAAGTCCTTAGAGGATAAAGGCTTTCCTAAGTAGGTTTGTTTCTCAACAGACATTTCAGGCAGTGGAAAAATGTTGTCATTGTCATCAGAAACAGTTTTCAAAGCCTTGAAAAGTAAGAGACAGAGAGAAAAAAACTGATTCATATTTTCCTGGGTTTTTTCTTTCCTCTGGTCAACTCAAATGAAAAAGAATTCAGTCACTGTAACAGGGAAATACTGATATGGGGTGTTGATGTGGGGCAGACGAAGGTGGCTTGGTTAGAAGGGAAAATTGCTGAACAGAGAAAGACCTGACAGTCCAGGAGCTCAGAGTCTGGAATCCAGCCTGGGAACCGGTAGCACCTTTGGAAAGTGCTGCTGGCCTCTTGGAAATACAAACCCAAGAAACTGTAGCAAGGAAATAAAAAGGGTCTGAAAGAACAGAAAACATAATCTGCTGGCTATTACAGGTGAAAAAATTTACAGCACACATTGGTTGCTTGAAGTGATGGTGTCCTGCACCCTCCTATGTCCCTATGATATAAAAAGGGCATAACTTTGATTCAAAATGAAGCCTCTCTCTGTGAGAACTTCTAGTACTGAATGTACTTCATTCCCATACAGAGACTATCTTTGACTGGAGTCTCTCCTCTTACTCATTTCCCTCTGGACCCTTTCTTGGGCTTGTCTTTTTTCTGGGATGGTTAGTCCCCCTCTGGGATTGATTTGTTCTGCCTCTGAGGTGGTCTGGTCTCTTCTGCAATATAATTCACTTGATATAGATCCATATAAAAATATTTCTTAAGTATATCTGCTGTTAAATCATTGATTGGTTCACTTACAAGTTTGTAGCAATCTGTGATAGTACATACTTGCTTGGTTGTTGCTGTGCCTGATCTTTGCAATATTTGATTGATTCTATGTATTGCATTTTATTTTATATTTGATTGTGATTTATATTTTATTATTATATTTGATTTAATATTTAATAATATATGTG
>VXBX01003757.1:5863-22995 GCA_013400415.1 Scytalopus superciliaris | reverse complement strand
GTTCTTCTCTGGCTGCAATTTTCCTCTGCCCAACAACTTTTTTTTCCTTCTTAAATATGTTATCACGGAAGCATTACTATCACTCCTGATTGGCTCAGCCTTGGCCAGCGGTGGGTCTGTCCTGGAGCTGGCTGGCATTGGCTCTGCTGGACATGGGGGGAAGCTTCTAGCAGCTTCTAACAGAAGCCACCCTTGTAGCCCCACCACCACCAAAGCCTGCACGCAGAAACCCAGTACAACATGTAATCAATCAGCTGACAACTGGTAGATTTTCTGATACAAGTATTAGCGTTTCTACCAACCTTATACTGAAGTCTGTGTCGCCTCCCTTTTAAGTGCATCTCCTTGGCATTAGGATCATTAAAACTGCATTCACAAAGTTTACAGTGAAAGCGGATCACCTTTCCTTCATCATTTCTTACCTAGAAAATAAAAGTTATAACACATTTACTTTTCTTTTTAACAAAAGTTGATGTAGAAATTAATCTAATTCAGTGACACTGGATAATGTCTACCCATCTCAAAACATGCTTAAAAGTTCACACAGTAACTGAAAAAAGGCCATTGTGTTTGGTAACAAAGTTCTTCCACAGCTTTAAACTTGACCCTGAATATAATGAGTTGAATAATTACAAACCATGAAAACTTTACATCAGATTTCAAATACATATCTCATGCCACCAACATGAAGAATGCCCCGCTGAGGTCAAAAGAAACATGCACAATACAAAACCAAACATATGCACAAGCCTTTGCAGGTTCAATGCCTTGTCCCTCTTATCTTCAAGGAGGGCCCAGGGAATTACAGGCCAGTCAGCTTCACCTCAGTCCCTGGGAAGGTGATAGAACAACTAATTCTGGAAACCATTTCCAGACACATTAAGGACAAAGAAAATCATCATCAGTAGTCAACATGGCTTCACCAAAGGAGTCATACTTGATCAACTTGATAAACTTCTGCAGTGAAGTGACTGGCCTGGTAGATGCGGGGAAAGCAGTTGATATTATCTACATGGACTTCAGTAAGGCCTTTGACACAGTCTGACCATAATATCCTCAGACAAACTGTTGATGTATGGGCTGGATAAGCATACAATGAGGTGGACTGAAAGCTGGTTGAATGGCAAAGGCCAAAGGGTAGTAACCAGTAGAATGAAATCTAGTTAGAGGCCAGTAGCTAGTAGTGTACCCCAGGGCTCAATGTGGGGTCAAGTCCTGTTTAACATCTTCATTAATGATCTGGATGATTGGGCAGAGTGTACTCTCAACAAGTTTGCTGATGACACAAAACTGGAAGCAGTGGCTGATATGCCAGAGGCTTGCACTGCCATCCAGAGAGATCTCAACAGGCTGGAGAAATGGGCTAAGAGGAACCTCGTGAAGTTAAACAGGGGGAAGTGCAAAGTACTGCACCTGGGGAGGAACAGCCTCATGTACCAATATATGCTGGGGCCACCCAGCTGGAAAGCAGCTTGGCAGAAAAGTCTGGCGGGGGTCCTGGTGAATGCTAAGCTGAACTTGAGCCAACAACATGCCCTTGTAGCAAAGAAGGCAAATGGTGTCCTGGACTGCATTAGGCAATGTATTGCCAGCAGGTCAAGAGAGCTGATCCTTCCTCTCTAACCCAGCACTAGTGAGGCCACACCTGGAGTCTTGTGTCCAATTCTGGGCTCCCCAGTGCAAGAGAAAGGACATACTGGAGAGAGTCCAATGACAGGCCACAAAGATGAAGGGACTGGAGTCTCTCTCTGTATAATAGTCAAAAAATAATCCACATTTTCATATCAATACCTCCTCCACATAGTCATGGCCCACTGGCTGAACATCACTCTGCAGGGCAGCAAGAGTTGTAGGAGTCACTGGTTCAGCTGCTGTGTCTGGTTTTACTTCCTGTGTTTGTACTGTAGCAGCAGTTGTTGTTTTAACACTTTCAGCTGATTTCATTTCTTCCACTTTACTTCCTGTTGTCTGAAGTTTATTACCACCTGCAAAGCAGAAAAGTTAAATTGCTAACTTTCATAAAATGAGATGATTATCCATGATGTGCAAACTGAAGACTTTATTTGCAAGCATCAATGTTCTGGTCAAAGCATTATCAGCCTTTTAAAATTTGTTAAAGCAAACATTTTAAATACTATAAAAGTTTTTTAAAAAAGCTTAACAAAAACTTATTTAAACACCTAGTTTTTTATTTTAGCAAACAATCTTTTGCTTTATATATTTACAATTGTCATCATTCATTTTCATGCTTTTTCAAGAGATAGGACTGAATGGGAACAACTCAGCAAATATATTTTAATTTTTTTTTTCCATTAGATTTATTTTCTCTTTTTGCAAATGGATCCAAGAAAGTACCTCAAAACCTTTTAACATTTGTACTAACAAGGGTAGCATACTTTCAGTCTTGCAATTGCATAGGTCTTTCCTTCAAGAACAGGTTATCTTACTGTTGAACAACTGCTCTCTAAATGTCTGTCATGCTTATTTCAAAAGTTTCTACTGTTAGATTTAGTGTTACAACAATGTTTCAGTTTCCCAGCTACTAAGTGCCAACCTACTGCAGGCTGTCTTAACAGCCCAGGCTGTGAACTGAAATTAGGACCAACTGGACTACAATCTGCAATACTCCAACAGCTACTACATAAGAAACCAAAGGTGGGAGGCTTCTTATGAAGGTGGGAGGAGCCTCCAGGAGAGGTCAGGTGGAGACAAAAGGGCAGAAAACAGTATAAATTGTGAAGCAAAGTTTTTATACACATTCTTATTTTCCCCTATCAGTAACTCCCTTAAACACAACAGAATTACTCATGCATAAAGTTAACTAAATACATTTGTACTTGTTGCACTAAGATCTTTAAAAAATATAGAATAGGTTAGGCTTCATAATAAAGACTGACTTCTGTACTTGCCAACAAAGTTTATTTTTGGTGTAGATATTTTCTTTACAGCTATATTAGCAGCAGTTGAAGACGTTTTGTTGTTGGACACAGTGTTAAGTGGAGCATTTGCCATGGGAGTAAGAATTTTCACTGCAGAGGATGCAACAGAGGAGTTCACAGTACTGCTGCTGGTTGCTATATTTGAAGCAGAGGCAGTTGCTTTTGAAGCAGATGTTGAAGTAACAGCTTGGGTAATCACATTTGGTTCAGTTGAAGGAATGGGTTTGCCAAGTTTTGTGTGCAACTTTACTACCTATAAGAATAACAAGAAATTCATAATATTATCTCTCTGGGTTAGCTATAAAAAAATTAACGTGTTATGGGTTATTGAAGCTTTAACGGAAACATCAATATCAATAGTTATATTGATATTTTTATGTTAAAGTTATTGCCTCTACAAAAACTGATCTTGGGGAAAAAAAAGGACATATAAAAGTTCTTGTCATCTGTAACAAGGAAGTAGTTAATACTTATCTCAGGTTGCTTATTTCCCCTAGAAATTCAGACATTTACTCCAAAAGTTGTGTAGATGAGAACAGAAAGCTAATAAACTCACAAGCCAATAAAACTCAAGAAACGTTTTGAGCAAAATGTTTACAACATGACTGTTTTGTTGCCTGGTTGCTTTTTATTCTCCCTCCAAAAATTGTAGGACATTGAACTATTTTGGTTCTAAATAATATTTGTAAATAAGTTATTTATTTGAGATTCAACACTGTTTCTTTTCATCACTACATTTTAAGAGTATTTATATTGAAAGACTTCCCAGGTTACCTAGAAAAACTGAAGATATTCCTTAGACAAAAGCTTTCTTTTCTTTTTGTTAAAGCACATCTGCAGAAAGAGTTAAGGAGGATCCAAGAGGCATATTTCAGAACCCTTTAGTATCTCACTGAAAGTTAAGAGGTATGTGCTTATTCTTAAAAGTAATAAAGCAGAGACCTTTTTACAACATACTTGAGATAGAGTAATATTTCTTTTTGGTGACAGCTGACCATCACTAGAAAAGGCAATGCATGTAGTCCATAAGAACAAAACATGCAAAATGAAAACTAAAGACTGGGTGTGAAAGTAGCAATAAAAACACCCCCAACAAATCTGCTAGATATGTCTTTAATGCAAACATATGTACACAATAAGGTTCAATAAGGCAAAGTGCTGGGTCCTGCACTTGGGTCATAACAACCTTATACAGTGCTACAGGCTTCAGGCAGAGTGGCTGGAAAGTTGCCCAGTGGAAAAGGGCCTGGGGGCATTGGCCAACAGCCAGCTGAACATGAACCAGCAGTGTACCCAGGCAGTCAAGAAGGCCAATGGCATCCTGGCTTGTAACAGAAATAGGGTGACCAGCAGGACTAGGGAAGTGATTGTCCCCTCATACCTCAGCACTGGTGAGGCCACACCTTGAATCCTGTGTTCAGTTTTGGGCTCCTCAAAACAAGACAGACAGTGAAGTGCTGGGACATGTCCTGAGAAGGGCAATGAAGCTGGTCTAGAGCGCAAGTCTTATGAGGAGCGGCTGAGGGTACTGGGGCTATTTAGCCTGGAGAAAAAGAGGCTCAGGGGAGACCTTATTGCTCTCTACAACTACCTGAAAGGAGGTTGTAGCAAAGTGGGTGTTGGTCTCTTCTCCAGGTAACAAATAAGAGGACAAGAGGAAATGGCCTCAAGTTGTGCCAGGGGAGGTTTCGATTGGATATTAGGAAACATTTCTTCACCAAAAGGGTTGTCAAGCACTGGAACAGGCTGCCCAGGGAAGTGGTTGAGTCGCCATCCCTGGAGGCATTTAAAAGATGTGTACATATGGTGCTTAGGGATGTGATTTAGTGGTGGACTTGGCAGTGTTAAGTTAACGGTTGGACTCGATGATCTTAGAGGGCTTTTCCAACCTAAATGATTCTATGATATGCACACAAGTGTATACATACACTTCTTAGTTTTTTGTTCTTATTTTAAGCATGTTCACCATCAGAATACAAACACATTGATGTCACATAATACTATATATTTAAGTTCAAGCAACTCTTCAAAATTATTTTTTTCCACTAGCATGGACAAGATTCTTCAGTATACCAAAGAAAGAGTCTTTTGAGATTTCATTTTTACACTGATGACAACCTAAATTAACATTAGTTAACAACCATCTATGAGGAACAGAGAGTGACACCCAAACATATAAAGATAGCATATTATTGTACTCCATATACCTATAGAGTTATGGGCACAACCCAAAAATTTAATGGCTCAATTTCATTAATGAAAGAACAAACACAAGGAAAGTCTATCTAAATTATGATTTTTGTTCTTCTATGAACAAAAAATAATATTGGGAAAATTATTTTAAATTTGCTATGAAATTTATTTTTTTAATAGGAATATTACTGATGCTGCTTTGTACAGTGTTCTGAGATACAAAGGGCTATAAAAGCCCTAATATTAATACTGTTATTCACATTAATCACTCCATAATTATGAGGAAAAAACACACATTCTACGCTGTCCCATTTCATTTACTGTTGTATGGCCAAATTTAGAACACAGGTCACAGAGGCTCACAGTGCAACTCGCAGTCTTTATTCCACAATGCTCACCTAACTGCACTCAGATATTAGGGAAAGCATGCTTACCAAAACTCTTCAAACACACTCATTATAAAATCTACTACAGGGCATTGTTCCTTGCTTCCATATGTCAATTTTCTTTGCAAGAAATACCAAAAAGTAACATCCCTTGGCACTGACTTAGTTCACAGTGTTTCAAAGTGCAGAGAGCTTCACAGCATCAAATCAGAAGAATGTCAAGAGAAGTCTTGAAAAGTGTTAGGGGGCACAAGCATGTTACTGCATGTCCTCATTGACACTTTTCCCCATCTTCTTCCTACAATTTATATACCTTTTCCAATACATCCTCTTCTCATTGATGCTGTGGCATTATGTTTTCTCCCAACAAGGCCCTTCTAAGAGTAAGCTTAAAGATAAGTCTGAAACAAAAAGCAGAACTAAATGTATTTAAACAAAACAATTTGAATTATATTGTTTCTGCATACTTTCTCCTCTCTGAGAAAAAAATAATGGGAAGAAATATATGACTGACTTGTATAATAAGGACAAGAGAAAGTTCTTACTTTCTGATGCTTGGCTCCACGGATATGTGCAGCATAAGCATCTGCTCCTGTACAAGACACATCACAAAGCTCACAGCGCAATTGATTCTGAGTTCCACGAGCAGAAATGCTGCTGCTATTGGTGTTCTGGGAAGCTTTTAATGCTGCTTCTTTCTTTTTGTGTTTCTGGCCTTCTAAGTGTTCTTTATAAGTCTGTTTAAATAAACAATACAGTTGGTTTTGTACTGTTCCTTCATCATTCATGTGTATACATGTAATATAGAACATAGCATAAAACACATGCTTTGTATGAAAAATACTTCCTATACTGAACATTTCTTCCATATGACATATAATAAGGCCAAGAAATTTTCTTCACCACCAGGATTACACCTTTAGGTAATACAATATGGTCTTTTCTCCTCTACATTCTCACTTCCTCAGTCAAGTACTGGTCAACATATATTACCACTGAAAGCTTGATAAGATCAGAAAACTGTGTCTCAGTTGCAGTTTCCTACATTGCATTGAATTATTCTTGATTTTGAATTTTCCTCAAACTGCAAGACCACAGTTATTAAATGTATTCAGACAACTAAGAAAAGTAAGTTCAAAAGAAGGTAGTGCATAAATAAAGTTGTGCTGAAAATAAAATACAGAAGTTGCTATTTGTTCCTATACCAACACTGGCAATCTATAGAGCAGACAGGGTAGGAAATAATGACAAATTTACCTAAAGAACTGTTTTGCCAAACACACACACACACAAACACTGCATGAATGGATATCTACTTTTTATGCACTTGTACCCACTGTGAAACTAAACTGGGATGCTGGAATACAATGAATACATTTTCAGGCTTACCATTCACAAAGTTTTGAAAAAAGTATTTTCTAAAAAGTTTACTATGCTAAAAAAAAAACCAAATAAAATTCAAAGTTTAGAATACTTCTGGAGTCCAAAGCACAGCTGAAGCTTCTCTGTACAAGCTAAAGGGATGCATCTTTTTGTCTTCTCATATGACCTCCTATAATAGCAGACATTTTCATTTAATTATTTCTTTAGTATAAGTATAGAATCAGGTCTTTAAAAATTAAGAAATATTCTTAAAGGGGCCATTTTTTTAGCTGAAAAAATTATGACTTAAGTGTATAGCAGAATATTACATAATACAGGTACCTGTGGTCCAGCACAGCTGATCTTACAAACATCACAGTAGTGGATCTGGGGCGGTTTGGGAGGTTGCTTCGGTTTCAGTTGCTTATTTTGGAATGATGCCTTTTTAGTAAAGGTGGTCCCTGTCCAAGCAGCTGTTGCAGCAGCAGCAGCTGCTGCCACTGCCTGTTTCTGCTGCTGCTGCTGCTGGTAATAGGATGATGCAGCTGAATACACTGCGGCTTCATAGCCAGAATAAGAGGTACCTCAAAGAACAAAATAAAATAAATATTACATCACTGTACATCATGTATCAATTACATAATACACTAATTCCAAGCATATTGCATAATAGAGTTGGGAGGAGGGCAGGATATAAATGATTTATTGAGATCTTGTCAGGCAGTCTGAATTTTTCTTGATGTTTCACAGTACACAAATACATAGCATATCACTTGCATCAGGAATTTTAGACAAAACTTTGCAGACATGCTGTTCTGTTAAGATATATCAAAGCATCCCTAAAGGAAATCTGAAATTTCCTGGTACGTCTGGTAAGACCAAGTATGATGCAACAAGAATTTTAATAAAAGATTTATCAAAGGCCACTTGAAGTAAGCAGTCTTCCAGAGTCAGATTTACTGTTCAAGTTCCAAACTGAAAAGGACAGATATTATGTAGAGGAAGGGGAAAAAAAAAAAAGATAAAAGATAGCAGGTCTAGTGCCATTATATTCATTTCAAGAGGGTTGCTTGCCTGCTAAAATCTCTGCAGCACACCCTCTCTAGACACAGCTTGATTTCTAGTATCAAAGTTTAATAAATCAAGGAAACTGGGCTTTCATACTTTTTGAGTCAGTTTTCCCATAAACTTTATACATCTACTGGTTCAACTATTTTAATCCTCTGATCAAGCTCTGTTTCAACCAAGTCTTAAAATCCCTTTTTAACCAGGAAACAAACCAAAACAAATAGTTCAAGGTAGCCATAATATGCCAGTTGATTACCATCTGGCCATAAAATTAACATCTTTTCACCTTTAACTACTTTTTTGGATTTCTAATGCTTGGAGGAAAGTATTTTTTTGTAGCACTGTTATAGTTTAGCTAAATGGAGATTTTTGGTTGAATTTCTTCATATCATCATATAGTTTTGGAGGGTGTGAGGGACACCCCCCTCTCTCTGCACAAGGTGGGAGCGGTGAGGGATGAAGGGGTCCTGGCGGAAAGTGCTACGAGAACTGAGGGGGATAAAACTTGCTAGCGCTACCGGAACTCACTCTCTCTGGTTCCGGTAGAAAGTACAAAGGCAGAAGCGCGGTTGGGCTACTCTCTCGCCATGATTTTACGGCTCTTGCTGGTTTTTGCCGCCTCCTCGCTGCCGGCGGCAGCAGCTGCCACCATCCCGCACTCCAGCTTCACGGTTCCCATGCTGAGCAGTGACCACTGCGGTCTAAGGGGGTTGCCGGCGCCTCTGATGGCTGCGGCTGCAGCTGTGCTGAAAGAACTTGAGAGCTCCCCTTTGTGAACTTTCACGTCACCCGCTCATGCAGCTACGACTCTGCTCCGGCTACACTGCGATCATGTGACCCTGTCGGGACTGCGCCACCGTCTCAGCAGCACAGAACTGAGAGTGTGGTTTTAGGTGACATTTCTTTCTGTTATTGTTTGGTTTTATTTTGTTCTGTTTTGTTCTCCGCTTTTAGTAACACTGTTATTAATTTTCCTACTTCACTCAAACGCCTTGTAATTTCAAAAAAATTTTGTAATTTGGGGGTGGTTTTTACTTCATTGGAGGTCCTGCCTCTTGGGACATACTGTCATTTAACCAAGACAAGCACCTATTCTCCCGTCTTGAGTCAAGACAACACAAACTTACAAGATTTATATTGGACTGCTCATCCTTGTCTCTGTAATTGCTGTTTGATGGCAGCATGCTCCAAATTTCCATGGGTTATATTTGTGTGGATGTGTTTCCTTATTTTTTCTATCCCCCATCTATTGTCTCAAAACTTTACAGTAAGTCACAACAAAATTGTGCACATAGCAATGCTAACACTTTATATATATATGTAACAAAATAGGCACATACAATCATCAAACCTCTTTTAAAGATACATAAAAACTTTTTGCCATTATTATAATTTAACTGGTTGTGATGGGTTGTGATACTTCTCAATAGACTATGATGTAATTGAACACAAACTGCTAAAATGCTGAGTATTTAAATCCTCTCCTATAACAAATGCAAAGATCCCAGCAACATCATATGCAAAATTCTTACCAGAGTAAGTAACTGCTGTTGTACTGTATGTTGCACTTTGAGTATAGGATGGAACAACAGTAGCTGCAGCTGCTACTGGCTGTACAGTAGAGGATACTGGATATATAGAAAACGTAGTTGTTGCTGGACTTGGGGTTGCAGGTTTTATAGCTGTCACTTGTCGTGTTTGCTGGGCTTGGGTATACTGAGTTGCCCCTTGGCTATATCCTGCTTTTGGAGCTAATTAGGATAGAAAATAGAAGTGTATAAACATTGATATGCTTTAGTTGAATGAAATGCAGACCGTATTAAGTGATACTTAATGATATGCTAGAGAATAAAGACATAGGTGGGTTTTGTTTTAGTTTGGTTGGATTTTGCTTTTTTTGGTTGGCTATGGGGTTTGTTTTGGTTTTTTTACAGTAATGGTTATGCATGATCTACCATATATCACACAACTGTTTAATCGCGTCACAGCTTACACTAGTAACCCTCAGATTTATTTATGTATTTTTAACTGTGCTGCCATGTTTTTAAACAACTTTCTTGTTCAATGGTTTTACTAAAGTACACACTAAACCAAAGTACATCTAAACTTTCCTATTATTTCTAATTATAGTAAAAAAGTAAATAGTATTTATGCTTTGTAGCATTTATGATACCAATAATTAAAGAACTATATATGCTAATAAAAGAATCTTAAAGTCTTTCTAACCAAGTTATCATCTGAACCCACCACTGACTTTTTCAACCTACTTCAGCAAAAATGATGGCCTAGAAGTACATTTTGAGTGTATTAATAACAATCCAAACCTCAAAGATAGTTACTTATAGCAATGCCACAATAATGTTCAAGTTTTAGGTGCATCAAATTTTTCTACACATTAACAGGGATTACATGTCAAAACAATAAATAAATCTGATAACATGAAATATTCAAAGACATATTTTTAAGCTATTAAAATAGTATATAGACTGTATATAATGACAGGAGTTTGAATTATGCCACCTACCTGTCTGGTAGTATGATTCAGCTACTGAAGGTTGAGGCTGGGCAGCAGCAGCCACAGCTGTTGCTGTTGGTTGTTGATAGTATTGTTTGCTGTCATAAGCTACAGCTGGGGCAGTAGATCGAACATAAGAATAGGAATCCTAAAAATTAAAAAAAGAAAACCCATAAAATTTCTCCTTAAGTATATATCTGGAGTAATAAAAATCATTACCAGAGTTAAAAGAATTTTCTTCTATTTTACTTAAGTAGATTAAAACAATATTTACAGATACACTGTATACTAATATATGCATTAAAGAAATTAAATTTATGTTTACAGATACTTCAGGCCTGAAGACAACCCTGATGGTCTTTTTCAGATATAATATAGGAATTAATCTCATGCTATTAAATCACTTTTCCCCTTCCAAATTATTTTTGTTACCAAAAAGCAACTCATTACACACTAGTTTTTCATAATGACTGTATCAGATTACATTCTTCTAAATTATGAAGGAAAAAAACCACTAAAGATCTCCACAAACCATAATATATTCACAAGTTTACAAACATGGAACCATGCTCTGCCCTCCCTGAGACAGGAAAAGCCACCAGAAAAAAAAACAATATCAAGGGGGTCCTGTGTATCTTTCCCTTGGGGCAGGCAGAAGCTCAAAGAAAAAGGGTGAATGGAGGCAAGTTCTTGCTTGGGGCAGCAGGCAAATCCCCCCCTGCCCACCTCACCCTCCCAGGTGCCTCTGTACAAAAGGTATGAGGATACAGAAGGCCAGTCAAAGGATGATGAGGATGAAGGTCCATCTACACCTGTGTGTTCCTCAGCACAGGAAAGACATGGACCTGTTGGAGCAGGTCCAGAGGAGGGCCACAAAGATGATTAAAGGGATGGAACACCTCTCCTATGAGGGAAGGCTGAGAGAGTTGGGGTTGTTCAGCCTGGAGAAGACTCCAGGGTGACCTTATTGTAGCCATTCAGTTCTTAAAGGGGGTTTAGAAGAAAGATGGGGACAGACTTTTCAGTAGGGGCTGTTGTGATAGGACAAGGGGCAATGATTTTAAACTAAGAGGGTAGATTTAGATTAGATATAAGCAAGAAGGTTTTTACAAGGGTGAAAAACACTGGAAGAGGTTGCCCTGAGAGGCAGTACATGCCCCGTCCCTGGAAACATTCAAGGTCAGATTGGATGGGGCTCTGAGCAACCTGATCTAGTTCAATATGCCCCTGCTCATTGCAGGGGGGTTGGACTGGATGACTTTTAAAGGTCCCTTCTAACCAAAACTATTCTATGATTCCATGACCCTTTATTGGCTTTAAAAATCCCATCACCGACAATACTTTTCTTGGTTATATTTCTGAGAGTATGAAAGGGATTCCATGACCCTTTATTGGCTTTAAAAATCCCATCACCGACAATACTTTTCTTGGTTATATTTCTGAGAGTATGAAAGGGATACTTTTAAAGCCTTCTCTACTTTTTGGCCTATCAACTATTCCACTGGGGAACCATATCCAGTTTATAAGGGCAAGGCAAGCAGCCCATTTGAAACCTCCAGAACTCAGGAGATAGTAAGCTTAGAAGAGGAGGACTTGGAATACACCATGTACATATATTCTCCCATCCTCACTGTATTTATAGCAAAGCACAAAGAATTGATCAACTGGGGGGTAGCAAGGCATTAACTACATTAGCTGAAGTGTACTAATGTATACAATCTTTTTATTGCAAAGAAATATAACAATAAAATCTCTTTTCTATCCAACTTATGTAAAGTAGAATTATTTTTCTTTCATTTAGGGGACTCTTTTCTGTCTGAATGCATCTAATAACTGACTAGTTTAACAACCTTGTAATTATGAATAAACATGCT
This sequence comes from Scytalopus superciliaris, assembly GCA_013400415.1. Classification (NCBI taxonomy): domain Eukaryota; kingdom Metazoa; phylum Chordata; class Aves; order Passeriformes; family Rhinocryptidae; genus Scytalopus; species Scytalopus superciliaris. The sequence continues at coordinate 10,658 of VXBX01003757.1, read as the reverse complement.
ACTGGAAAGACTCCTACATTTCTATTACCATATGAAACAAATTACAAAGCCATACAAAGGAATTTATAACATACAGCAACAGTATAGTAGCTTTAAGCAAATAAAAATGCAAATTAGAATCTAGATAATGCTTTGATAAAATTAGGACCAAAAGTTAAAGAATTTTTACAAGGGGCATACTATTTCAATGTCCTCTGTCTCATAGTAAATGCACATTTTGACTATAAGTTACACCATAAGAGTTTGATAACTTGCACATAAAACACCAGCCTAGAAATATCCACTGAAGACTGACTAACAAATGCTAATGTAGCAAAAAAAGCTGATAAAAATACAAATAAAGCTCACATTTCTAATGGGAAACTACCTGGCCATGTAAAACCCCTCATCTTTCTGCATCTAAGCTGTCTGATTGAAACCTGGGCTGGGGTTACTGATGTGTACATACCCTTGCATTGTGTCAATCTAGACAGACAGAAAAGAGTGCAACTTCTCACTCTTTGGAGTAAACACTTATGTTAAATAAATCCAAAGATAACCTCTACAGACTGAAATCTTCCAACTGCAAAACTGATGCAGCACTCTGATTTGTACTGCTACGTTTCTTTATTTATGAAGAGGAATAAAAGTCACTAACAGGATGTTGTTTCATATGACATTTAAGCCGGTTTAAGAATGGGAAGTTGTCTGAGGTACCATCACATCCTACATGATCCCACCTTCATCTCTTGTATTGGCACCACATCTGTGCAGAACCAAGGAAATTCTGCAGAAGCCTGTCAATCCCATGGAAAGCTGCTATTCCTTTTTGAGTTGGTTAGCTTTCTGTGGAATCCTTATCCTGAACTGACCCACTGAAATGCTGACAACTGCTAGCTGCAACATGAAGAAGTGTCAGTAAAGGTCAGAGCAAGATGAAAACAGACAACAGTTTCCTTTTATAAAAGCCTGTAGCCACACAAAGTTAGGCAGTGGTCTCACAAAGGGTACCCAAAACCTACCCAAAAGACAGTCCCTCTCCTAGGGTAATCTTCTATCCTCTTACATTTAGTGCTAGAGCTCCTGTAGCAAACAGGAATCTGACAAGGAAACTACTTCTATCTCCCAGTGAAAAATTTTATTGGAACAGTTTCTTCATCTAAATCAGTTCTATGACCCATTTAACCTCATGCCACTTGAGCATTTAGGCTAGCTGAGACAAGTATTTCAGCAGTAGTTCACAAAATCATTTGGAGATAAATGTCAATTCATTGCTTATTGTGTGAATGCCTAAATCTTAGCTCCTGCAGTATTACTGCTGATAATCTTCTATATGCACCATATGAGACTGCAGTCACTTCACATTCTATCAGTTTTAGCTGTGATTCATGGAAAAAAAAAAAATAATATCACATTCTCTTATCCAAATAGGCCTCCTCCTTTTAACATATCATTTAAAAATTACACAAGTAACTGTTTGTTGTTTGAGGGTTTTTTTAAACACACCTGGTAATTCTGCGTAGTGACAGGAGGAGGTGGTGGTGGAGCTTCTTGTTGCCTCTGTGTATAACCATAATCTGTAGCTGTGTGCGCTGTAGGATAGCCCCCATAAGCAGCAGCTGTTGCAGCAGCTGCAACAGCTACTGGAGCAGGCCTGGCTACTGCAACTGTAGCTGCTGCTGGAGCATAGGCTGCAGTGACGGTGTGCGCAGCAACTGGTGCCTGGTGGACAGTGTAGCTGGCAACTGTAGTTGGATGGGAATAAGCTACACCCGAAGCTGGCTGCTGGCTACATTGGAAAAAGACAGTAAGTAAATAATTAAATTAATTCAACATACTAAGCTAATGCCTAAACATTTCAAACTCGCAGATTTGATTAATACTTGTCTGTTCTACAAGCAGACCTGGAACAGCTATTATATACTTTAATGGCTTTTATTGCCTCTCATCCACCCCCATTAAAAAGGCTGTATCATTTTGATGTTTCTGTGAAAGCAGATATATCGTGCAGGTGATGACTTTCTTCTTAGCAAGGAGTGGTGGTGGTGGTTGTGTTCCACTGCTTCAAAAGAATACAAGTCTTTCATTCAAAATAACACAGAAGTCTTACACAGTTATCTTTTAATGAATGATAAGTTTTTGAGTTTTAGTGGTTCTTCAGTAAAATGATATACCTATCAAATTAAGAAAAATACTACTTTTCTGTGAGAGCTCATTACTGATATGCACTTGCATGATGTTTTTCAGTAAATCATATTAAAGTAATGAGAATTTCCATGAAAAATAACTCCAAACTCTTAAATTTAAGGCAGACACACTTTAAATATTTCTGATACGGAATTTTTCCCACAAAAAATGAAAATTATAAAAGCTGGCTCCGCTCACTCATACAGAAGTCCACTGCCTCACAACATGAAGCATCAAATGAACAGTCAAATCTAGCAAGATGACTGCTAGCAGAGCTCTGACAATCTTCCAGGCCCATGCTGAGACTAATTTGCTTCTCTTAAATATGCAGGTAGAACATTAATATGTGGCTGGCTATTTAATAAGTAAATATTAACAGTGGAAATAAAAAATTATTGTTTCAAAGGCTTAATTATTTGAACTAAAACTAATATTGTTGTCCTATACTGATCTATAACTGTGATTATTATTAAAAGCCTACAATAGCTATTTTTATTTTTAAACAAATAAAGTGAACTGGGCAAAATATCACTATCTGGAACAATGACATGGAGGGGTTGAGTGATTATTATGAAATTTTTAGTACACTTCCTGTACTGCTTTTCAATATTTAAGGATCTCTATAGGGTTTCACATCTCCATAGCACTATTAAAAAAATATTCAAAACCAATTCCATGCCTATCAGCTTTTAGAAGAAAACAGAAAAATGAAATCTCACTGGAAGCAAACATACTCAGTGGCAAAGTGGAATTTCAGCATTGCTATGCTCAAAACCAAAAGGAATGAGTTATAGTATTTTTTCCTAAAGACCGCAATATTCTCTCTGACATAACTATCAGAAACAAAGCACCTTTTAACTATAGTTACTATTATTTTTGCAAAAGACATTTCCATAACTCACTTTTAATAACTTTTTTTTTTTTGAGAAAATCTGATTTTGTAATTTTAATTACAGCAGAACCCATTAACCTCAATATATTTTTTTAAACTTCTTACAGCAGAAACACAGAGAAAATGTTATTATTGGACTTACACACCTTCTTCCCATCTTAGGCCCTTGTTTGCTTAAAAAGCCACTTGCATTTATTTAATCTAAATTTAATTCAGTTGTGAGTTGTTCATTTAATTTTCAACTTTTTAGCATAAACAGTGGAAGGAAAAGACCTGAACCACTTTGGTATAATTCCCACCACTGCTTGAAACAATTCCTTCTACTTGATGTATATAGACAGTTTCTCTGTTTTATCAGTTTAAAGTGAGAAATCAGATTCCATCAGAAAATTCAGGAAGACTATTTTATGATGGTAAAAGTGAATGACAATCTATAAAATTAGGCTGTATTATCTACATAACTAACAGTACAGAAGTGTAAAATATTAAAACGTTCTGAGGTTATTCACATCATATGTATCTACTAAAAATACATTACATTGGGAAAACAGGCAGCAGACTTTATCTCAGACTGCACTTGAACACATCAACAGTCTAATACTGCCAACAAGGAAAAGTCTTGCTCCCCACTCTTATTCTTCCCTCCTCCCATATACTAAACCTGGCTATGCCATCCTATTCCATCCCTAGTGCTAGTTCTGCTACTTGTCAAGATATTCAGTGCACTGATTTAACTCAATCTAACAGAAAATTATGAGATTATTTTTTTTGCGGAGCTCATTTTCTAATGTGGTAGAAACATTAGAATCATTGTAGCTCACAAAACAGTCTGCTGAGTGCTAGAACCCACATAAGTTATACATATGGAAGCAGAGGACAATAATGGGAGAGAGAGAGAGAACAGGGACATGCGCAGGAAGCATTAATTTGGCTCAAATTTCATGAAACCATGCTTAAGTTACTACTTGTGGTAGTTTTTTTGTAGGCCTTCCCTAGCAACTGGGGTCAAAACATAGGAAGTATTCCATCCCATTTGCTTTATGTAATCAGGTGTATATAAGCCAGTGGAGAGAGGTGCTCTTCTCTTTTCCTCCTCAGATAGCTCAGAGACAAGTCTCGGTGTTTTGGCCTCGCTTATGTGCATGAGCAAGGCCTGTCCGAGAGCTGTTGTCTGGGCCAGCACGGAGGTGAAGAATTTGCTTTTCCTAAGGGAAGTGGTGAGATTTTTATTGTGTAGTTATTTTATTGAGCTAATTCCTGAGTTTTTATTGTGTAGATCTGTTTGGTTTTACTCTTTTTGTGTCTTTTCCCTTTTCTCCTGTTCCCTTTTCCCCTGTTGGGATTGTTTGGGATTCCTGTTCATATGTATGTATTGTTTAACTGTATATGAATGTAATATATGTAAATATTTTTTTTTCNAATAATTTGATTTCTAAGGCTAATAGAGTTCTATGACCATGTTTATTTTAGCAAATCTGTTCCCCTTGCTTCTGCAACACCATGCAGAGCTAGTGACCAAGTTTGCAAGACTACAAGAAAAATATTCTAGAATTGACTGCTACTTCCTTTTTAAAAGATATATTACACTATGTTACAGAAATTCATATCAACGTGTTTTCAAAATTTATGATGTTTCTTTTTCTCCCCATGGTCTTACTGAGAACCTTTTAACATTAAGATTACCAGATACTTTCAGGTAATTAATTTATAATCAAAATATTTTTATGTCAACTTCAA
>VXBX01003755.1:3253154-3396536 GCA_013400415.1 Scytalopus superciliaris | reverse complement strand
AATAAATAAATAAATAAATATATTTACTTTGGGCTAGTATAATTCTGTTGCTAACATATCACCCTCAGGCAGAATTTAGATATGTGATTTGATAACCTGTTGACATTTACATGTCCATAGGTGCTAATGACCTACATCAGCTGGTGCTTTGACAGAGGCTTCCTCTGCTCTCCCCATTTCATACATAAATACCTAAATCTATTATACAGATTTCTAACTTTCTGAATTGGACAATAACACAGAAATAACATTTAAACAGGGAGTTGGCCTTACATATACTTTGGTTGATTTTCCTTGCAGTTATTCTATAAGCCTCACTGTTGGTGATAGAATTAAATCTGCCACCTTGCTGCCTGGCAAATCTAAATAAAGAGTTGCAGCTGGGCCTGCTTGTATCCTCTGCTACCCTGGTATTCATGTATTATACTGGCATATCACTCGTGGTAAGGGAGAGGGAAAAGCAAGCCTGTTAGCTTGTTTACATTTACTAGCTGGAAATATTTCTGAATAATAGAGTTCAGGAGGTTTAGAATAATTCATGTGTTTCCAACTACAATGTTACTAACCTTCAGTCCTGGGCTGAATTAATCATGCCCTTTTCAAAATGCAATGCAAACAGAGGCTGCAAAACTTTCTAACTGACTTGGAAACCTCTAAACATTTGATTGTATGTTCCAAAGTGCTGCAATCCACAAGATTTTGAAGACACAGTTGCTGATTTGTGAACAAAAAAAGAGTTGTCCCTTTGTTACACAAATGAGTAATGTGGCAAATTAGTAATGTACAAACTCGGTCAACCTAAATTCATATGCACAAAAATGTGTGCTAATTTAGATCATGACTCAGATCAAGAAACTATTCACCTCCTGTGATGCTCATGGGAATCCTTCCCTTGGTACCAGTGCACTTTAAAGCAGCTATTTGACCAGTGTCAAAGCAAGAATTATTATAATATTAGTTGTGAATTTAGTGCATAAAATCAGGTAATATATAAATCTATACTCTATCCTTAGTTATAGGATAGTGAATATACTTCACAGATACAATCAAAACAATTTACCAAGGATGAAATTCTCATTCTGGAAAGCAAAGTCAATCACACACCATCTGCAGACAGTAAAGTATCATGAGGACAGATTTAGTGGCACGGTGGTTGTTCCCAGGGAGCTCCTGCTGCACTGAAATGGTAACATGAGAAAAAGGGCTAAGATAATTGCTGGAAGATTGAAAAATTATCATTTGTATCACTATCAGAGAGGTGGGAGAAGCAGATGTTTCGGAGTAGGCGAGGCGATGACTAAGCTGTGGGGTACTTGGACAGTGAAGAGGGCACGTTCCTCAGCAGCCATCAGAGCCCAGGACAGCAGGTTTGCTTTGCTAGACGTGGCTGTGAAAAACGAGCCACAGTGACAGGCTGGACCTTCCTCTGGTGAGATCCTCTTACACCGACAGCTCCCTACAAGAAGTGATTTCTGTTTGCCACAACATAGAAAAATATTAATATAATCAAGCAGTATAAACAGGTCTCAAAGTCAAAATAAAGGCTTCAGACAGAGCTCTCTATCACACGTTTATGCCTCCTCAGTCTCACAGACTGTGATGCAGAGAGGCTTGACAGAGAACACTCAGGCTCCTGTTCTGCTTCAGACATGCTGACAAACACTCATCACCAGGACCCAAAGCTGGTCCTGAGCTCCTGTTATGGTGCAGGGTACTTATAAACACATCCCACAGAAAACTCATTTCAGCTGCTGGGTTTCTTGTCCTCTTACTCCATGCCCACTGCAGTTGGTAGCTCAGGGATGTTGCATTTCTCAGCTTGTCTGACTGAGTACTCCTGGATTATTATTCTTGCTTTGATTATCTCAGTCTGCTAAGCAATAACATGTGGCCTGACTTGTAAGCTTAAGAAAGAGCCATGGCAAGTGGCAAATGAGAAAAGAAGTATCTTAAAAGATGTCATTTGTCTGCCTGTTTTAACAGAATTCTCATCCTTTTACTTCTCCTTTATTTCAGTAACATACTTCATATTTGAGATTTCCATAAAGAATGAGTCTCTGAAATTTAGCTAGATCCATAATTACACACACACACACACACACACAAATAAAGAAAAAATTCAGTGCATACTATTTCTTATTTCCTTTTTCACTGGCTATTGCAAGTTCAGCCTCAGTGGGGGCAGCAGCAGCATTGCAAGTGCAGGTGGAAATAGGTCTGTTAATAGAACTGTTATATGTGTCTGCAGGAGGTTTATTCCAAGGAACACTGTACTTCTGCATATGTTCCATATTAAGGAAAAGGAGCTCCAAGCTGGAGCCTCTGAAGTATGAATGTCTTAGGTTGTATCCCAAAGAGCATCTTATCTGACCTAAGAAAAGTGGAGGGGAGTTTTCTGGAGCAACCATAGCATGACCCCTGAAAACAGGTACGGTCAGATATGGCTGTGGGGAGGTCAGTGCTACCTGCACTACAGTGACGATCTAAACTGAAATCAGAGCTTTTGGGTCAGCCTGCGAAGGAATGCCCATAATGATATTTTAATGCGTGCTCGGGAAAGAAGGAAAGGGGGGTAAACACACAGGGAAGTTCAAAGTTTGAATGACTTTCCTATCTATTCTTCTAAATAAGGGACAGATTTTTCTCATTCAGTCAGGGCTTATGAGAATATCACCCACACTAAAAGAGACAGGCATATTATTTTCACTCTCTATTCCACCAAATATGTAAAATGAAAAACAGGTGATTGCAGTGCATGTGTGTGCTTTTTTTTTTTCCTTTTGGGGGGCAAAGAAACTTTTGATCTTCAGTCGTACAGAAGCATCCCAACTTGAAAAAGAGCACTGTCAGATTTATTATAGCACTGAAAAGTACAGATATTATGCTTACCATTACTCAGTGACCTCTTTAGGTTTGCCATCATGGTCCAAGATTTATTGTCTTCTGTGTTTAAAATGCAAAAGGATATGTCCTGTTAATATTTCTGGGGTTGCTGTGAAGCGATGACTTCCTGTTTTCTGGTACCACAGGTAAGGAAGACACAAACCACAAGTGCCAACACTATGTAATTTTTTTGGTCCTGAGTCCCTAATTTCTCAGTCATCCGATGTGTTCTGTCAAAATGCAGCCTGAAAGTCTAGACCAAGAGATATCTATGATAGAAAGTGTACATCAGTATTTCAAGCCCTCTAAATTTATTCTAGCCATTTGACAGTTGCTTGGAGATACAATCTCAATTTTTTTGCAGTAGCCCCTTCAAGTGGATATTTATGGCAGATACAACTGTAATTATTTACCTGTAACAAAGTCCAGGTCTGCCTGCTCCAGGTGATACAGACAACAGAAGAACACAGAGAAAATATTAATCTTCTTTCTGTCTAGATTTTGACCTTTTGCACCCAGCTTCTTGGATCATTATGGAAATGGGGCTGTGTTTATTTTTTTGTTTACAAGTTTTGTTTCCTTACTCCACCAGTCTATCAGTTATCAGGCTCAGTGCCTAAATGACAGGGTCTGAATGTGCTTCCCTGCCTTACATTTAGTGTTCCTACTCACTAACATTAAAAATGCTGAAGTCAAACAGGACTATTCATGTGAGTTAAAGTGACTCCTGAGTGAGAAATTTGAACATTTTGGGACACAGAGTTTTTATTAGCGTAATTCCCATTTTACATAGAAATAGTTTATTTGAATAAAAAGAAGTGAAAGAAAAGAATGACAGAGAATATAGCTGAACCACAAATAATGGGAATCAGTATCTCATTTTGGTAAAGATACTAAACCTGTGACTGTTTTTAAAAGGATAAATAATCCTGTTGATTCAGTCAGAACTATTTACGCCATCAGGCATGTGCTGAAGAAGCTGAATGATTCAGAGACACGGAGACTAACAGTATTTATATGCATTTAAAATGCAACAGCAATAAAACAGAATACTTTGCCCGCTGCATCATGTGGAGCAATGAGGAAGGATAATAGGAGCAACAAATTCTCATTTGCTTTTATTCCTTCAGCAGAAACACAGCGTGTTTGAATTGGCCGCATTCCCATCGTGTTCGTGTTGCCTGTTCACAGGAAAGGCTTTGCTGGGCTTGGTGCCATTTTGATGTGTCTCTGTGTGGCTTGGCAGAACCAAGCCCTTACCACTCTCAGAAGTGCTTTTCCCATGGCTGCTTGTTGAATGCACCACACAGAATTGCTTTCATAAATTATTTCAGAATATGGAAACTATAGAAAATGGTCCTTCTACTTGCAAGAACATTGCTAAGAAGAGGGCTTAATTATGTGCACTATTTTTCCTTAACGCATGTCAGCTGAAAATGTATTTTTCTTTGCTGGTGGTTTGGTGATTTTTTATGTGAAATTATTTAATCTTTGACTTTCATAATATTAATTGAAGTTTTAATGTGCTTTTCCACATTATCTGTAATTTGATCAGCCCCTTTTACATAACTTCTGATAATCTGCATTCTCATATTTTGGTATAAAAGCTCAGAGATATTCAGAATCAGAGTAAATCATTTGAGGGCAAATATCACTGGAACAGGCATATTATCACTAGCAGCACTTAAGTCAGTAATCCAAGCACTACTGAATGATCAAGTTACATTTGAAACGTGAAAATATTCATGTGAGTAATAATAATGTTCTAAATCACTTTTTAGCCTCATCTTTGTTCTTATCTCTATATAGCTACTACATCTTGCTTTAGCTGTATTTTTCAAGTGTACTCCTTCTTGCAAGGTCTGTAAAGCAAGAAAACGAACCCGATTCTGTGTTATTCCAATGAAGGCAACACAGTTACCTGATGGATGAATTTAGTCTATATGCCACATCCTATCAAAGCAATTACCACTAATTCAATTTGAGTCGATTCTTTAAAAATTGTTGAAAATCCATCTGATTTATTATACACTTACCATCCACTAGATAATGTGCAAGGTTACTAAGAGCTGATTGCTCTGCTTTTGGTTCACTGAACTGTCATTTAAATCAAAAAGTAGTTGTCTGAAAGACTTTTTCATCACCTAGTAGTCCCAATGTTAAGGAATAGTTCCCAGAAAGCATACAGTCATTTTTATTTTTCAGTGAAAAGTCCTGCTGCCTTAAACACCAATAACCTGCATGACTGTAGAGGAGCAGGATTTTTGCAGCAGGCTGGATGTGGAATTTACAGGAATCAGCAATACTGCCTTGCAATCAAGTCACCAAACTAAAATGCTTTCCAGAAGTCATCCTAGTCTGCTGAGAGTTTTTAGGAAACCTCCCTGCCATTCCCACTGCCCATTTTCAGGAGCAACCAGTCTGCATCCTTCCCATATCCTGGGGTATGGCATAGACTCTTTAGTGCACCTCTAAGAATAGACATATTCATATTTATCATGAGTGCCTTGGACATCAAACACAACTGCTGAGTGCAGAGGATGTGGATCCAGTGCAGGCAACATTTCCACACTGTTATCCCCCCTACATTAGCAGCTGCAGAGCGATATGGAATTTCATTCCATTTCTGGTATGCAGCTTCAACTCCTGAAAGCTACGATGAGATGTTCATCTTTACTGAACTCATTTCAGCAATGTGTCCACTGCTTTGAACAATTTGACACACAGAGATGCTTTTAACAAGTTGATTTTTGTTGCTTTCCTTTTGTTGACATGATTCACTTGTCAGGCTATGTACTCGAGTTTTCAGCGCCTCTTCCCAAGTGGAGACTGCATATCTTCATTTTGGCAGTTTCTGGATTCCATCTCAAATGTAACTACTGTACTTTGTTGCCTTCAGTGCTGGAATCTCTGGAGATGATTTTTTATTGCTGTTTGGGAGGAGGAGGAGGTTAGTGATTTGGCAACAGCCCTGCAGCTGTGACCCAAAGCTTCCTATTTTGCTCTTTATAATATTGTGTATTATTATAGCATCCAGAAGTCCACTTTCCAGCCCTAAGACATGATGACAACAGATACAATTAAAAGCAGCACTTTGAAAATTGCGCATACTAAAATTTGACAGGATCAAGTTTGTTTGCAAACTTACATAGAGCTTGTTGAAATTGACTGAAATAAAGAAAATAGTTTAAATGAAAATGAGCTGTTTAAAATCTGACTCTACATGTTTTGGATGGCACTGGGAAAAGAGAGGAAACTTGGTGATACATTTGAGCTCAGACTTTTTAAATTAGTGCACAAAAAATATGTGAAGATAGCTCAAAGGCGAAGCAAAAGAGGAGTTTGACTGCATTTTCATGATCCTGATTTGTATGAATATTCATGGAGCTGTGGGCAGAAGTGGCTTTAAATGATTTGGTTTATTCTCCTGAGTATCTCATTCAACTGGATTTCATCCAGTTACTCTTCCACTGAGACCAATCACTTGAGTCTGATGAAAGCATTCTATTTTTTTCCCTTGGCAAAGCATCATTTTGAGGGTGGAATGTAGTTGTACTTTGTAGACGTCAAGAAATGAAGAACCCCTCAGTTCTCATGGCTTTCATGGCCAAGATGTTTTGTCTGTTTGGGGGTTTTTATCATTCATTTAATAAGAGGTTAATTTAAAAAGGAGCACGGCCTTCTCCTCACTGTTGTTAGCTTATTCACCCCAGGATTGCACTGGCCATCTCTGACACAGGGTTTTAATGGATGTTCAGGTGCAGTTGCTCATGTATTATCCAAGAAACTTCTCAGAATCCTCACTATCCAAGATACTGGTCCTTATTTCTAAAATCATATTTGGTCCCTGGATGTCTGTCCTTGCATTTGGACCTGTTGATTTGAGCTTTGTTTGGTTTTGTCTTGTTTGCCTGATTCCTCTCAGTGACTGTCTTTTCCTTATAAAATGAACTATTCCACCAATCTTTGCATAATCTGTGCATTTTATCAGCAAATATTTTTTTTTTTGTTTATCCTCACAACCTTGATGAAAATTGTATATAATTATTTGTAGAAATTATTGCCCTGAAATCCCTATAAAATATTTTTCTTCAGTGGTGTTTAAGTATTATTTTTTCTTTAGCTTTGAATATGTCCACTATTATGTCAGAGCAAACTCGTGATCTACCATGCTCAGCCTCCAGTAATTCCAGCTGATGCCACCAAGGTGTCCATATCAGTAATTTAAGGCAACCTAGAATAAGAGCATACAACATGCTCTTGTTGCCTATTCAATGTTTGTTCTGTCATTCCAGGCCAACTCAGTAATCCCTAGTTTCAGTGGGTTCACTGGAATGGTTATACACCATGCCAGAAGGTATTTCCTTGTGAGTCATACATTTCTTCTAGACTGAATGAGCACACTGAGCTCTGGCATTCGGAGGAAGAGCAAATTTTACAGCCGCGGAAGGAAATTTGTTTGTAAAACTCAGACTTGGTGCAATAAACTTGCTTGACTATATCCTGGTGGATATTCCACAAATTCTGGGATGTTAAAGGCCCAGAGGTTTGGTGCAGACCCATCTCTAATGTTAATCTTACAGAGGGGGTCAATTATTTATATATCACAAGGGATTTATAGTATCTCCTATCAGTGCAGTGTCTGCCCAATGTCTGTTAAAAATCCATAGCAGCAAGAGTCTCTTGTACTCTTCATGAATTCTCATTAATTTAGAAATCTACTTACTGTAAGACTCTATTTGATTATGATTATTATTACCATGTTGGTTTGGGAATTTATTTCTTCGGGGGTATTTACTGGCTCATTTCCTTCAAGTCTTTTGTGGGCAGTTAGGTGGAGGAAGAAAGAGAAGTCTTGATTGTGGCCTGGAGAAACTCAGAGTGCTGAAATAGCGAGGCTGTCTTCAAACAGAAGATGAGACTGATGCAACTGGTAAAAGGATCCAAATGGAAAAGTTTTATCTTGAGCACTGAAACTGTGATGAAAAAGGCTCACTATAACAGGAGTTAGCAGGTACGGGTTGCTGTTTTTTTCTCTAAAAATTTCCTAAGTATTTTATCAAAGCATCTGATTTTTAGCTGGCTGTAGAATAGTATCATGTGAAATATTTGTGCCAGATAAACATGCAAAGTGTGGTGAGTCACAAACATAAAATATAAGTGGGTAGCAACAACTAAAGTTTACATAGAGACTTACCTTCTGGAAAGGGGTACAACCCAGCTTGGGGAGAAAAAAAATATTAAAAACTGTTTGTTCTCTGTTTCAGTAGCTGCAGATTATTAATAACAACAACAAAAACAACAACAAAATCAAACCCAACCAACCAAAAACACACACACGAAAAAAAACCCACCAAGAAAATCCCAAAACAAATTCCCCCACCCCCAAAAAACAAAAACCAAACCAAACCACCCAGCCAACCAAACAAACAAAAAAATTAAGGAAATGAGAAGCTTGGGCAAATGAACTTAAAATGGGGAGGTAGTTAAATAACTATCATAAGAGATGTCCTGTTTTCTCTGTGCAATGTTTAACCACATAAAATGCTATAAAGAGGACTTTCAGCTTTTTCCCATTTGAACTTTAGGATTACTCAAGAGTTGTGCCTACTTTGCTTGTATATTAGTGCTTTTCTGGTTTAGCACTGACAGTTTTCAGAGACATGTCACATTTCTCTGGGAAAAATCAGCTGCTACCCACAGCATGCTGTGATGTGCAGCTTCATATTCAAAATCAGAATTAGGCCTGAAATTTTTTCCTCAGAAAATAATAGAATAGCTGAGTCAGGACTAAGATAGTTTTCCTTGGGTTTTGTTCCCACAAAGACCTTTCTTCTTTGTTATGTGAACAATGTAAAAGAGTCTGAGGCTGATCTTTTCTAGCTTGAATTACTTAGACTAGTGAGAAACAAAATCATCTCAAGATCCATACTTTCCATACAGCCTAGATTTGAAGGTTCAAATCTGATTCTAAAGAGTATTTAAAACCTTTGACTAAAAGCCCCTGAATTAAAAAAAAAACACTGGAACCAAGCACATTTTCTTCAGCAAGACTAAGGTGCTCAACATCTTTTCTGAATTTTCATCTTTCAAGTGCTGACTACTTTCCAGCAAGACATAGGCTTGCAGTTAAATTGGAACATGGAAGTAGTGTTGTTCCCATGAGTATATTTTAGATCATCTAGACCTTCCAGTGAGGGCAAAAAGAATTGTTCATGTGCTAATAATTAAACATGGTCTTGATTATTTTTTTTTTTCTAGACCCAGATCTGATGACATCATTTTGCAGAAGAGAATTTGGCCCACTGTATTGAGAGGTTTCTTAAAAACAGATTATTTCCATTTTCTCCTCTTTTTTTGCAGCTCAATGAGGAATCACTCTCTAATAATATTAATACTAGTTTTGCAGTTTAGATTTGTATTGAACTTTTGTGTTGAGAAAATGGGTCTGGGTTTTTTGCCATGGATAACTAGATGGGATGAAAGTAATAAGTCAGTGTATCTGTCCTGGAATTATGAATAGACTGGGGAAAAAGGTATGCACAGACCAGTAGAAGAATTAGTCTTCCATTAACAAGGGGGAAATGGTCTTGAGTTTGCTTCTGTGCTAAAAGGCCACTCTCTGAAGAATGGCATTGTAGGGTGCACCTTTCACTCCAGATCAAATTTGCTCATTTTTATGGTGAAAAGATCATTTTTCTATCCAGCACTGCTTCCAGCTAATCCTGCATGTGAAAGCTGAGCTGTGCTCTGCCTGATTCACACTTCATCACCTGTAGTAAGGACTGGGCAGCTGGAGCAGGCTTTTGTTGCTGATGGAAGAGTCTCAGTCCTGTTCCATTACCTGGGTTGTGCTATGCTAAGTACAGTCATAAAAACATATTTTTATCAGGAAATTCAGTAGATATGGCTCGATTTAAATGAGCCCCCCACTGAATGGATCTGTTGAGTCAGTATGTTACTAACTACAGCTGGATGTTCTTGCAAAGGCAAAGTGTAATGCCAGCCCTGGGCTTAACTCAGTGAATTTGAAGGGTCTAGGCAGCAAATTGTTTCTAAGCTCTGACAGATGGACAGAAAAAGTCAGTAAAAGCAGTGGGAACCATCCTGCATTCTCATTCATAAAACAGAGATGTGTGGTAGCATCCAGTCACCTCCTGAAATCAGGGAAGCCCAGAATTAATTTCCACTGGAAAGAGTCCCACTGAACTCACTCAGCCTGGATCAGATCCCGAGTGGAAGCAATTCATCTTCTCGCTGTGGGTCAGCTTTACAGCTATGCAATACTTCACTTGAGCTCTACCACTTGGAATTTCCAGTGTTTACCTTGTGCCGAGCTGACAGCGAGGGGCTGGGTTTCATTCAGGCCCCAGCACGTTTCTTTCATCACTTAGGCACAAGCCCCTTTCAGCACTTGGGCACAAACTGTACAGCAATAGAAGCCTGATCATCAGGAAGCAGAATAACCTGCTCAGTGCCTGGACTGGTGATCCTGAAACTGCCCATGCAGATTTGGGTTAAAGGAAATGAAGTTGAAACGGATGAAAAAAGCTCTGATAAGGGGCCAAACTCCTCAAGTTGTAGCTGATTGACAGAGGAAGTGGACATGATCAAAGACTTCAAGTGTAGGCAACAATAAGGATTACAAAACAGATGACAGATGGATAACCATTCTTTAATATAAAGTTTAGATGGTTAAACTGATCTCAGGTTAGAGTTTGTTTCATAGCTTGCTTTTTAAAGAGACCCCCTGGAATCCAACCTTGTTTTGATTTGTTCTCAAACATGTATTTTGTGTTGCCTTTTTCTAAATATTTCCAGGCATCACAAAAAAAAACCAAAGAAAAAAAAAGAAAACCCAAACCAACAAACCCAAATAAAAACAAAAAGCCATAAAACCATTGAAAGACAGCTCTATTTTGCAATATTTTATAATACCACATATGGGCAGTAGCCACGGTTGGAAAACCCTTGTACTAGAAGCACCACAAGTTTCCTATGGCCTAATGACTTTCTAAATTTCTGTGAGAATTTCATTGATTTTTAACAACTTTCACAACTCAGTTCACAAGAATAGACCCACATACTGCTAGAATGACACAATTTAAATGTCTGAAGTGACAGAATAAAGTCTTCAATTTAAAAAGAGGCACAACAAATGAGAAAAGAAAGTGAGCTGGAAGAAGGCTATGCAGTTTTTACCAGTAAGAGTTGGGAAATGTCCTTGTGTTGTGGCTCTAGGGAATTTTTCCACTGAAGGAACAGGGCCCCAGCTTGGTGGGTCTTGCAACACGTTTAATGCATTTCTCATTTAAGTGTAAAAGCTCATTCTAATGGCATTTCTCACCGTTTCCTTAAGTATTTTCCTGTGCCAGTGTTTGGATGAAGTAGTTTTTCTATAGACTGGACACTACTACATTTTAACTAAACAAAGGAAAAAATATCCTCATTGGTAAGTAGGCTTGATTCACAACATGGGTTTGTAGTGCCTAATGTGTTCTTAAAAGACCAGGTTGAGGAATTTTTCTTTTTCTTTTCTAAGATATTTATCTCAACTGTGTCCCTTATAATCAAAGCCCTTGATTAGAGGCTCTCTTCATGAAAGACCAGTAGCTGCTGCAATTAAATATATAATACTTCTGTTCTTGTTACAATTTAGGCTTTTATTTTTCCTTAGGAAACATCCTTATCTGATATAGAGTTTGAAGGACAGCAACTCATCTTTCTTCTTCCCTTCCCCCTTTCCCTGACAAAATACTTCCTCAGTCTCACTATCCATTCACTGAAGGGATTTTCATAATACTTTATACCAATGACCAAATATTTGGGGGGGAAAAAAGCCAAAACATGTTGATGCTTGTTTTACAACTAAAGGCACACCAAAAAAAAAAAAAAAAAAAAAAAAAAAAAAAAAAAAAAAAAAAAAAATAAAAAAAAAAAAAAAAAAAAAAAAAAAAAAAAAAAAAAAGATAATTATCAAGAGGAAATGTCAAAGAATCGATGACTTTGAACTATTAAGTAAAAAAATATGAGTAAAGATGGTCTGGGGAGTAAGGTGAGCTCAGTGGGCAGGTGACATTGTATGAACCAGCATTACCTGCACAAGGGTATCTCAGTACATATGGGATTAATTCTTATGGATGAGATTGGATTTATGCCTTACAAAGCCCAGCTCTGGTAAGTCTCATACACTTAGAAACACACCTAAGAGCAGCTAACTGAGTTATAATGTATGTAGAGCCCATGAGCTGGTTGGGTGGACACTGAACCTCCCTGCACTGATCCCTGCAGCAGCTTCCTAACAAGAATGCCATATCCGCTTGGGAATCTGGCAGCAAAGCCCAAAGCTCAGCTACAGTCATATTAGATGTTCAGTTTAACTTCATTCCTACTTGAAAAGGTGGTCAAACATTTATTTATATTCATTTATTTGTGTGAGAGACAAAGGAGGACACCTAATCCTAGACTGTGTGATTTAAATACATCTAATCCAACAGAATTTTTTCTTTTACTTGATGGAGAGACAGAGGCACAGTAGAAGGAGAGATATTGTCCTTATTCTGAAATTAATTTTTTCGGTCATAGGGTAGAAAATGCAAGTTCTGACATTGTGGCAGTGAAAGCTGACCGTTATCTTGGCACCAGAGAGCACATCTTCACTGATGTCTGAGCTACTGATGTAAAGGAGGAAGGGCTGAGGGAAAATAATTCATTTAATTGTTTTACTCATAAAAAAAAGCAAAAGTCACTCTAAAGTGATTGGAAAAATATGAGAATTTTTGTTATTCCCTTGAAATACTTACATCTGTCTGCTACAGTCTAACATTATCAAACTTACAGGTGCCCCTCATTACTGCCCACATACAATTCCAGATGGAAAACATACTCTGTAGAGGTAGCTAGCATGTCCTTTAAAAGAGAGAGAAAGAATTGTCATTTGGATTCAGACCATAAGAACAAAAAGAGAAGGAAAAAGAGAATTAAAGAGGAAGGAGTACTAGGTGAGGAGAGGAAAGGGAGAGGGAGAGGAGAATTGTTTTCTGCCAAAAACCTGCAGCAACTTATTTTCATATAACTGACTTGATTAATTTTATTATAAATGCTGATTTATTAGAGACCAATATTGTTGTTGTACTATATGGCTTTGCAGTCACAAATTTCTTGATTTCCCATAAGACCAGGATTATGCCAGGGTTTGGAACACTACTCCTGAATCCTCAGTTGTTATTGCAACTGCAGGCAGCTCTGTGAAATACAAATGATTTTGTATATGAATATATGGATATGGGTACATATGTGGGTATTTATAGTGTGTGTGTGTATATATATATATATATATATTTGCATGTGCATGGATATATAAATCCAATTGTCAGTGGAATATTTTTCAACAGGCTTAGTGATGCAGATGCACAGAAGCATCTAGTGCAGCAAAGTCTGTACTCTTTGCCTTTGGGGAAACTCAGAGGTTTCAATACCAATCTGTAAAGTTTAGCTCTTAGGTGTCAGAGAATCTGTTTCTGCCTCTGCCCCACAGTGATCTGGGCTGGCTGAGGTACCTGGAGCTGATGGTGCCTCTGTTTATATGACTGACAAGTATTGAAAACACATTGTCAGCAAACCCCCTCAGTGCTGCACTTTGCTTTTCTATTTCTCTGAGCGAGGCTCGCTGTGATCATCTCACCATGCTGCGAAGCTGGAATGGGTGAGGCTTTCAGATGCAGTGCTAATAGCAAAGTTTACAAAACTGAAAAGCAAAGCTGAATTACTTGGGGAGCTGTACTGATGGCCCTGTGGATTCATTGAATTCAACAGACACATTTTCAGTGACTCCATGGACCCAGCATTACACCACAATGCAAGGTCGGCCCTTTAATTATGCAGATTACCTTAAGTCAGATTTTTACATGCACTCAGAGCCCTGCAGCCTCACAAAGACTTCTGTCTACAGTGAGACTGCACAGGGACGTGCCTGGGCAGTGTTCGCAGCAGGATCTGGCCCTAAGTTTCTGTGCATACACTTAGTGCCAGGTAACCAGCCTGGAGCCCATGAATCACACATGGGCCATGGGATGCATCTGCCTCCCTGTGTATATGCTTTGTGCAGCTGCTGCAGCTGTAGGCACCAGTGGAAGGAAAAGAGTCGTGCCTGTGCCAGGCAGGAGGAGCTGCCCTTGCTGCTCCCAGGAGGCCCAGGAAGGCAGGTTCAAAACTTGCATCAAACTTCAGGCATGGTAATAATTTCCATCACTCGTCTAAAATATGGGGTGATAATTTTCACACAGAACAATAAAGGAATATGTCTGTATTTATGAAATGGTAGTCAGTGTCTGAAACCTAGGTTTCTCTAAGAGAGAGAGGCAGAGGATACAAAAGAAAATCTGTTTTGATTATCACACCTGATAAGCCTCATTGGTTCATCATGTCCAGCATCTGCACAGCTAAAACCTAATGATCATGAGGGAAACCTTTCTCCCTGACCCATAATAAATTGTACTTGAAAGGTGATGAATTACTTTCTGCTTTTTGCATCTTGGACAAAAGGATTGTACCTCCCTTTTGTGCAGAAGTCCTACAAAGGAACTAGTCCATTTTACATTAATAAATCTTAAAAAAAAGAAATTAAAAAAAAAAAAGTAAGGAAACGACTATATGGACTGTTTCATGCTCTTTTGGGAAAAATCAGTCTAAAGAGATAAGGTACATTTCTGCCAGTTAAAGTGAGGATTTTTTTTTTAAGAACAGCCTTTGCTGTTTCATCAGTTGCCCTTTACATGTATTGCAAAGCACAACCTTTGGTTTCCACATTGTTGTGCCAGTGACTTTCCAATGGCCAGCCTGGCTGCCTCTTCCTTATGCCAGTAACTTGCTACTCACAGGAGTAGTTTTACTGAAGGCATACAAGCACCTGCCTATCATGGAGGTTTGGGACTCACAACCAGCCCCAGGACAGCGAGTAGTCCGTCCGAGAACAAATGAGGGAATTTAGCAAAATGTATAAGTCCTTCCCATGCTACCTACTGAAACAAGCAGATCTATAGTCAATTTATTGAGCATAAATTACTGCCAACCTTCGCTGGAATAATTTATACTCCTGAGCCACTTCAGACAGGAAGGCAATAGGGAACTGTCAGGATACATGAAGTTTTATATAGAGATGAACGAATAGCTCATTATTCAAAGTCAAATGATATTCATATTTAGGGGTCAGAGAATTTGGGAAATGTTTAGACCCTCACCTGAGATTACAGTATGAATCCTCTTTCCCCACAAGGTCTTCTCAAAATAAGTGCTGGCTTTTCCAATCCTATTGCTTAACCACAATAGTTAACCCAGGCAACAGTTGGGTGGGGAGAATTAATAACAGTAAAGGAGCAGGAAAATGAACAGAGGGACTCAGTGGGCATAGGATTAAGGAAATGAGTGAAAAGACAGGGAAAGAGGAAAGTAAAGATATGGAGATGAGATGAAAAAAGTGATAGGAAAGAAGAGCAATAAACACTCAAAAAGAAAATTATAGCACAGGGTTAGTTTGCAGAAGGGCATTGCCCATTTTTTGGTTGTGTTTGATTTTTTGAAAATCTTTGAGCAATGCAGTAAAAGGTGGAATATTTTCCTCTGCACTGCTTTATGTATCAGCCTAGGATGCTCAGAATTTATGAAGTAAAATAACATCTTTGCTATCTCTTTTTCAGTTTATCTTAAAATAATAAAGATTAACATATCAATAAGCAACAAATCAACTTCCTTTTTAACTAAGTAAATCCAGCTCTACTTTAAATCAATTAAATCTCAGTTCTTTGGACTAGAGGACTTGCAGTAGAAAAAGAACCTGGTCCTGTGTTTCAAGGTCTGACTTTCCAGACTGCCACAGGTTTTGTTGAGCATTACTTACTCTGTGAGACTGAATTTCAATAGAAGGAGCCTGGCTCTTATTTTGGCCCTTACTCAGTTGCATTTGGGGCATGGTGCAAATGCTCAGCCAGCACAACTGTCAGTTCGCCCAAAGCCAGGGGGGAGCAAGAGGGAAAGAGCTTTGCATGTGATGCAAAAAAATGCCAAAATGCAAGAGATTATTTTCTCTAGAGTATCTCCATTAATTCTAAGGAAATACTCGTGTTCAGTGAACTTGAGTGGCACAGTCACAGAGAAGGTTCAGGGTATGTTTCACTACAAATTTCCCCGGTGCTGCTAATTCCCCAATCAGCCATTACGTTAGTTTACTAAGTCATCTGTACTCACCTACAGTTCCTTCACTTCATTACTCCCGGGCCAAAATCTCTTCCGAAGGCTCCTCTGACAGATTTATATTCTGAGCATCAGAAAGGAATGTGGTTCTCTGTTTTCCCTTTACCTATACTACATAAACATGTCCAGGTTACTGCTCACAGGGCTTGCCTGAATCAGCTAACAGAGGATCTCAGGCTGAGCAATACACCTACCTACAGAAATACCCCTGAGCTCCCAAGCTCCCTGTGACCATTGCAGACCACTCAGGGCTTCAGCTCCAGTCTCACCTCCATTTCTGGACCCATTTCTTGACTGCAAGGGCTGAGGTCAAGGGAAGCCACGACAGACAGATAAACATTTCATAGCAATCTTATGGTCAATAGGACTTTCAAAGTTTACTACAGTACAACATCTATTCAGCTAAGTGAGGTCTCTACAGCTATCTGGGTAATTTCATTTTGTTCTACAAATCAATGGGAATTTTATGGGTACACGTTTTACAAAGTAGTTTCTTATATTGCATAGGAATGACTGTACAAAACCCAACCCTCCAACTCTGTTCTGGCAATAGTGGCTTTTGAAAGCCTAACTCTTACGCCATTTCCCCCAAGAAGATAATGCATACAAAAGTATTGCTAAGGATAAGAGCTTTTTCCTTTCATAGAACAGTCATCCTGTCTCTTGAGAACTTCAGCCATGAGAATTTATATTAAATGAAACTAATTAGCTAAAGGTTGCATCAAAACTCTCACAAAGACCCACTGAGACCAGATTCCTTTCCTGCTAGTTAGCTCCCCCACAGATCCCCAAACAACAGAAGGCATTGTAGAGACAATTGTACAGATGCAGGTATGAAACCATCTCCGGTGATGAGGGCTGCTTCAGTGGTGCAAGTATTATAAGAAAAAAGAAGGGAAAAAACCCACATTCTCCTCAATCACTTTCTGAAAATACCTCCAACACACCTTTGCAAAACTCTATTAATAGGGTGTTGAGGCTCCACAGTCCTGTGAAGGGCTGGAAATGGTACAACCATCACCTTAAGTTTTGTTCAGCCACATTTCTCTCATGTTTAGTACATTACTTACCTGGAAGCATTATTATAGAATTACAGAATACGCTTAGTTGGAAGGGACCCATCAGGATTATCCAGTCCAACTCCTGGCCTCACAAAACACCCAAAGAATCACACCATGTGGCTGAGAGCATTGTCCAAAAACTTCTTGAACTCTGTCAGGTTTTGTGGTAACCACTTACCTGGGGAGCCTGTTCCAGTGCCTGAACACTCTGTGTGAAACACTTTCTCCTGATATCCTGCCTAAACTTCCCCTGAGTTATGATCCAAAGGGGTCTTCAAGAGATGTAAAATTCAGGCAGAGAAAAGGAACCTCACCTGGTTATTTTGCTCTTCCAGATACACCCAGAGGAGAGACACAAGCACCAGTTTACACACACATTGGCCTTGGGTTGCCCACACGTATATTGCCAGCAAGAGCACCAAGCACAGCACTGAGCTCTGGTTTGGAGAGTAGAGGCTGCTCAGGGCTGTACAAAAAGTACAACTCTTTCCATCCGTTTCATTGTGTATATAAATGGGCATGATGCTATTGAAAGTGTCAGCTTCTGCCTGCTGAACTCCACTCCTCTCAAACCAGCTAACCAGGCTGAGAGTCAGAGCATGAGGAATGATGTTGTGTTACCCCAACCACTCTCTGTGATGGATGTGAATCATACTGGTAGGCTCCTGAAGTATTTAGTCAGGAAAATGAACCTGTAATACACACATATAGACCTGAAGAATTCTTTCCTCAGCTATTTCAATATAATATTTTTCTTGTTTCATTTACATTCTCTCAAGGAGCGAAGCACCTTAGAAATATGTTCTTCATACACAGATGATGCCAAGAGCAATAATCTGAAGATCATAGCATACTCTGGAGGACAGATTTTGTTTTCTAAGACCAAAGATGGAGTGATTTTGGTTGCAATTCCTTAAAGAAAATTAGAGGGTAAAAGGGACAAGGAAATGGGAGGATTTCTGTATATTAAGCACTCTAACTGGGTTTGTTAGCTTGCTATTTTGAAGAAATATAGGTAAGCAAGGCAAGATAAATCATAGCAATTTGAGATGTCATTTTGCTCTCCTGTAGCTTTTGAATTTCTTCCATATTAGAATAGATCTTCTCTCCTTGTGCCAGCTAAATTGAATTCCTTTTTTTGGGCTGTTTCTTTGAAGGGCTTTGGATGAAATGTCTCATGCAGTTCAGTTTGGAAGCTTCCCAAATCAAAACCCCAAACCCTACATTTTGTTTCAGTTGTGGGGAATGGGAATTCAGTTTGTTTTTTACCTGTTCATAAGACATCTGCTTTCACTATTTGGCATAGCGTGGGGCTGAGGTTAGTGGGGGAAGGCAGCCTGATTAGCCTCAGAGGATTTATTACATTTGATACGTTGAATGTCTGATTTTGCCTCCCTTGTTCTCATTCATTCACAGCCTGTACATTGAGATACACTGAAAAAAACCAAACAAAAAAACAAACTAACAAAATTAACCATTTAGATTTAATTCTCATCTCTTATTTAGCATTAAAATATCCAAAATACGTCATTGGTATCTGTTGTCTTTGGAATTTTTGCCTGGACTAAACTTCTGGACTCAGCAATGGAAGTCACAGAATGGGAAGTTGATTTACAAACTGCCTTTAAATCCAGTGACATAGGCTAAAGTGCACTGAATATTCACAAGCTCTATATTAGCAGCCTCTACCATTTTGTACTCCCCATGGCTCTGATTCAGCTGAGGAACACCCAAAGTGATCCCAGATTTTAAAGTCCAGCTGATCCTGAACAGAGCAAATTTCAAATTAAACCAGAATGTTTTCACATGCCTCCTATGTACAGTTAGCACTTGACTACATATGCTAATATTTGTGCTTTTTTTGGTATGAGATGTTTTATACAAATTTGAGTGAGAATTAATCCATTGGTTTAATTCATCATGGACCACGATGTTTTATTGGAAGTATTTCTAAGTGAAGGACATTTGAAGATGATGCCGTATCTCTTTGTAGGGGCAAGGAGACTTAAAGTGTGCTGTGAAGAATAGCCAGAGCTTGCCAGATGTTGAGTTGGGCTGTAAGAAAGGTTGGTCAGATACCTTCTAATGACACACAGTTTCAGAAGAAATGGTGACTTTTAATTGAACTGGTGAAGTTCACAGTGCCTGTTAGGTCCGAATAAATATTGCCCAAACCAAGGCAGGATTCAACTCACAGTCCATGCCCTGGTCACCAACAAGAAAAAATCCAAGCAGAGGTTTTTTGCTTTGGTCTAATCATGAATCCAAACTGTGGAAGGAAACAGTGAATCTTTTCAGGTCCAGTTGTGCTTAATATACTCATTGCAAAGGTTTTCCTGTAAACAAACACACATGTGCACCCCCCAGATATACACACACGAAAATGTTATTCCCAAGTTGCATTTTAGCATCAGCGTGTTATTTGCTCTATTACCCTTCTGGGTGGCCAATAAACTATCAAACAGCAATCCAAGAAGGAAACAGATAACTACACATAAGCGAGTACAGTGAGCTTTCTGTAAGCTGAGCCCAGGATAAGCAGGCAGATTTATACACTTCAATTTGAGGCAAAAGTGAAATAATAACAAACAATGACTGGTTGTTGTTTTTGTTGTTGTTGTTTTTTTCCCCAAGCAATAACTGCACAGAATTTACCCAAGGTGTGCAATAGCCACCTTGATTTTAAGAAGAGGGCTTGGATTCTCACCTGGTGAATATCAGCCTAGATCCATCACTCATGATTGCTAAATCATTAATATTATGCCTCAAGCAGAAGGCACTTGGCCAGTTCCTTCCCTGTGTTAATGATTTTTGTACATTGTGCAGATTTACATCAGCCGCAGATCTGGCTGAATGCCTCTTATTTTTGCTGAGATTGTAAATACAGCCCTGGTCTGTGTATTCTTCAGATATTTTCACAACTGGAGTCTTCAAAACTTTGCCTGGCCTTGTTCTCTTTTTCCAAACTTTTCAACCCATCCCCTCCCTTTATAGAACAGGTAACAGATTTATAACTGCCAGTTCCTCTGTGGTAAGCAAATATAATGGTGCTATATGCAAAAGATGAGCAGACTACTAGAACACCTCATCAATATGTTTCTGTTAAAGACAATGACAGAAGAATAATTAAGAGGTGCCATTACCTGAAAGTAAGTTACAACTACAGCTACTGAGTTATGCATCTTACCACTCTTACAGGCAAGCATTATTTGTTTCAATAACACCCCAAAGGGAGAGCAAAGATGGAGAGGGAGATGAAGACATGCCCTACCTAGAAAAAGAAATGCTGCCATGCAGTAAATTAAGAGGGAAAGCGCAGCATGATAAAAAAGAGGAGGAGACTGGGGCTTATAAAACTGCTGGTAATGTTATACTGACAGAGGGGGAGAGACAAATGGGCCTTGAATAAGTAGGGAAGGTTTTAGCTAATGAAATAATATCTATCTCTGGCCTCAGACTTTAAAGATTCAAGATCTTGATTTAAAGCTGAATTTTCAAATTCAATCCAGTCGTTGAAAACAACAACAACAAAAAAAGTAAAATTCACTTCATATAGCCTAGTATTTGTGAAGCGAAAGGTAGCTCTAAAAGATTTAAGTTCAAACTCCATTGAGGACAGTTTTTGTGTAGATTTGCAGGTCAAGACGGATCGTAGGTTCTTCGTTGTCTTTATTTGGACGTGCTGACAGTTGTTCCTAGGAAATGGCTTATCTTTATTAGGGCTTTTCATACTAATGCTACCAAGAAACACACCTTTTCTCCTCTGAATGGAGAACTCATTTCTCATTCAATCCAGAGGAATTAAATCTCTCTGAAAAAAAAACAGTTTTGTGTTTGCCAACAGTTTTGCAGAATCAAAAAGTGTTTCACTTTGAAAAAATCTTTCCAAATTTAAGAATTTTTTTAAAGCAGCTTTACTTTTTAAGTGTATTAAAGGGAATTTCAAAACAAAAACATCACTTAGATTTCAAGCATTCTGGTTTCAAAATGATGAAATAAAACATTACAGCATTTTCAACATTATGGTTTTGTTCCAGACAATTTGGCAAAGCTACAATGAATTTAGAAAGCACTTCAGGATTGCTAAAACTGCATTTTTTTCAAAGAAAACAAAAACCAGTCAGAGTTAATGTGAACCCTTTGTTATGAATTAAACGAATCTGCATTATGCTTTGAGCAAGCTCACTTTTACTATATTAACCTGGGTAGAGATTTAGTTTAATTTCAAACCACCTAACTCAATATGGTTTTGTAAGCAAAACTTGTTTGCACGTTCATTAACATTCCCAACTCTAGGGCTTTAAGCCAGTGTGAGCTAAAACCTTCTTTCTCTCAATTCCAAAAAGAAAGAGTATGATAAATCACAAATTCATTGCAGAACAATATGGCATTATGCTTTCATGTATTTAACTGAGATCGAGTTTGCCTTTCCACTTCTTAGGAGCTAATGGTTGATTTAATCCAATGTTGAAACCATCGGACCTTCACTTAGATTTTCTTTCAACAATGTGCCTCTGATGAATAAACTTCCAGATTGAGCATCCCGACCTAACAGAGGCTGCTATTTGGGATGTGCTAAACAGTGGCAAAAGTGTTTGATTCAGAGAAATGGAACTACATAATAACAATGAACAAAATTTTGATTTCCATCAAAGAATTAAAAACCACATTCATTTCTGGTTTATGTTTAAACATACCTAAAATCTCTCTGTGGCACATTGTGGTTGCATCCTGTTTCATTTTAGAAATACCTCAGATTATCTTTATAATTATTGAGTCAAATTTTTAATCATGCTTTAAATAAGGTTCCCCCATTTTTTTGGTTTTTTTTTCATATGCAGACCTAGGATCTTATTTTGTGTGTTTCTTTCTCTTGCTTCAGAATTATCAATGTTGTCTTATTTTTTCCTATTCATTACCAATACATATTTTTTCTTCACCTGAAACCAGGCACTCTCTTGTGCTAGCTGCTCTGCAGTCATTAAAGCCAAGAGAAGTTTCTGTCCCAGAAAGATTAAAAATTGAAATGGTATTCTCTAACCAGCAGTCTCAGAATTGTGGGGACAAATTTGAGAGCTTCTTTATAGAAATATTCCCAGAAAAACAGAGCTCATTGTTTTATTCAAAAAATCATATCACTAGCATATTTTCTAATGGCAGAAAGGGCAATGACAAATCCTCTGTAGTGTGAGGACAATATCAGATGTCCTTGGAGGTTGGTGTAGTTCCTCTGGATAGGGAGGGAGTAGCTGGGTACATGTACTTTGGGTTTGGGAGCTCTCCAGGCCTCCATCTTGCAGAAGCAGAGCACTGGAGCATTTTCTCCCACCAACAAGCTTTGAGGATGTTTACTGCATATTCACATTTTCTTCCCAGAGCAGTCAAACTTGGTTTGGCCACTGGCATTTCACAAGTAGGGTTAAACACAAATCTGCCTTGAATTGCCAGAAAGAGGCTAAAAATCCTACTGCTGTGGTGCCTGTTAGTAACAGATATTCCCTTGTATTCCTCTGCACCGCTGACTGACAGCAGCTGGAATTTATGAAGCACACTTGTGCTTTGCACATTCCCTGTTTTTACATTCAGGAGAGAGAGAAAATTTCTGCTTTGTTCAGTTTGTCAGGCTGCTTCCTCCTTTGTGCCCAAATATGTGCTGTGTCTTACAGCAAGTCCCTTCTTAAATTACATCCCAAAAGGTGAACTGGATATGTGCAAAAGTCATTTTGCCTTCAAACAGTATGCCACACCTGTACGGGATATGTGACCTTCTGATAGAGAAAAATGACCAAAAGTGCCTGTGCGATTCCCATCTGAGTTCCTGCACTCAGGAATTTAGGATGGCTACTTATTGCACATGTATGGGCCAAGCCCTTTCGCACACCAGAGTTGACAGAAGGCTTCATTTTGATGGCTGCTGCAGTGGGCAATATGACTGAAACCGGACATAAAGTAAGTCAGAAGTATAAATATTGTATTTTCGCTACATATCTCTCTGCACCCCTAGGAAAAGTGATACTCTTTTTTCCCTCCTTGACGTCATTCCTCATTCCTAAGCCCATGCGCGCGCACACACACATGCGCACACACGCACATATTTCTACAACTGCAAATGACTGAAAGCCATCAGGCTTTCATGATGGAAAGGGAGGAGAGAAGGGAATCCATAGCTCAGCAGTATTATTTCCCCTACTTCCTTGCAAAACGTCTCTCACTGGAGTTTCATAGGCTCTCTCCTCCAAATTATTTATGGGAGAGGGGCAACCCACTTGACGCTGTATGTGCCATTATCCCCAGCTATTATCCAACAAGTAGTTAATGTTGTTTGAAGCAAGCATGATTCCTTCTGAGCTCCTCTGTGGCTGCTACTGCATGCCTAGGGCCTGGTTGTACTCCCTTAAAGTCGATGCTAAAACTTCCCAGCCTCACAAGGTGGTTGTGAGGATAAGTTCATTAACGTTTGCAAGGCCCCCAGATATCATAGTGCTGGGAGTAATATAAGTATCTAGATAGCTAGTTCTCAAAGACAGCATCTCTGAGGGTCAGATTCTGCACTAGAAATTCCCTTATGCCCATCAATTAACATTTGCTCTTGAATATGTATGTAACATGATGTTTTCCTATTATACATGTTTAATTATGACTTATTCTCCAATAGCTACATAAGCTATGGAAAGAAACATCACAGATGCTAGAGTTTTGCTGACTACCTTGAGAAAAATAGGTTCTGAAAATCTGAAAGAGTCTTGGGGGTTTTTTTTTGTCTGAATAGCTCCATTTGAGTTGCCATTTCTCCATAGCAAAGTGTGGCTTGTCGCCATTGTGACATGCCCATGACTTTAAATGTTTAAATATCTCTTATTCCCTTTTGGTTTCCATTATTACTTACTTCTGTTGCAAGCAGAAAGATGTCTGGGTCATCTTTTTGGCCAGGATGAAACATGCTAAATAGGGCAAAGCAAAAGAACAGTAGTATTCTAGAGCAGTTTGCTCAGGGGCATGTGTTGGGCAATCTTTTGACTGAACTGGAAAGTCTTGAGTCCATTTGAATTCTTAAAAGCTTTTCTCACCTTTTTTCAGCAGTGGGTCAAATTCACTGCTGGCCCTATTGTCAGTACCAAAATCATAAATCAGTGTTATAATCAAATCAAAACTAGTGTTATAAAGCTTAAGCCTTTCCTTGGTCTGGAACATAGAAATGAAAGTCCATATAAGCAATTGCATGCATAAAATTAAATACACAAATGTATTTCATTGGATTGATGTTTTAATCTCGTTTTATGACTTTAGTAGCTAAACAGAGTCATTTTGCTAAATTAAAATTAAATAGAATTGTTGAGAGTGAAAATTATTGCCAGATACAGTATCTGTAACTGGCATGAGAAACACACATACAATGCAGTTGGCTGTAAAGACTCAACTTCTTAATTAATTTTCCTGAGGCTTAGCCTTTCATTTAAAAAACAGCTATTCCAGTTCCAGGGGGGAAAAAAAATAAAAACCACCCTTGGAGACATGGCCCAAATGTAACCAGCTCAGCAATGCTGGTTTCAGAGCCTGAAACCACATCCATGACACATGAATTTCTCTACCAAGTATATCCTGAAGCCAACAAGAATCACGCTGTTTCAGAGACATTGCTAACTAATTTGTCATTCATTACAGCATTAAGAAATGCAATTGTATTTTGAAGATCTCAGCATTTTCAAAGACTAGATGGGGCATCTGCTGGAGGGCAGTGCAGGAAAAGCAGAACTCAAAAGACAGAAGGTGAAGGCAGACAAGAAACTGAATATGTTGAGCAGCCCATTATTTCTTTGTAGCCTGCCATAAGTCCCTGTTTTCTGTCTTCTACTTGGACTCTAAGTTCTTTCTGAAAAGAAAGGACTTGTTGTACAACACATGGCAAAGTAACACTCACTGCTCCTAGAAGGCCCAAATCTAAATCAAACAATAAATAAAAGTAAGACACTGTTTTCCCAAGGGAATGGACTTTGCTTTCAAAAGTTTAGAAACTGCCCCATTTCAGCAAATACATAAATCTCTATTGTAAAAACATTATGCCCATTTATATTTTTTAAATTAATTAATTCCGTTTGATCACTTTCCTTTCAAATAGTTTGGCTGTTAATTGGATACAGTCAGGACACACAGAAAGAGCAGTCCAACTTCCCTGTTGGCTTCACGTTTCCATGCAGATATTTTGAGAGACAGGCATTGTCTGTTAAATGGGAGTTGTGAAACACAACTAAACTGGACAGTTTTAAAACTTTTCAGTTGCCTTAGGTAACTAGATNTTTTTTTTTTTTTTTTGCAATATTCCCTAGGTATTTACTGCACTGTATGCCAGGGAAGAAAGCCCTGGAGGGAATATTAAGGTCAGGATGAGATGGAACTAACAATATACAGAATATTTCTGCTGCACACAGCCATCAGTACAGTGCTTGCCCTCAACTTCCCTGGTGTTCCTTAGTTACCACTGCTTCAGTATTCCCTGGGTATCTCTTGTGTTATGAAAGTCCCCTCTCTGCTGTGGGGAGGAGAAGAGCTGAATAGAAAACAGAACAATGGGAGGAGAGGAACAAAAACTAGACAGTTATTCATGAAACTGTGCTCATAAATCTGGAAAATGGTTCCTTGAGCCATGCTGTACCCTATAGTGTATAGGCTTTAGCATCACAGAACCCATATATATGGCCAGAGGTTGTCCAGCACCCACCTAAGCCACAGCTTCATGCAGTTGCAGGACAGACTTGGAAAATTTCTTTTTAAAGTGGATGTTTTGCTGGGCAGTGTAAGCTGTTCCACCTTTGCCAAAGCCCTGCAGCTGCTGCCCTTAAAGCTGATCAGGTTGCTGTTCGGTGTGTTTTGTGCAGCTCATCATTTAAATGTGCTCCTCATTTAATGCCTTATAGCTTTCATATGGTGTAAATGTTTTTGCATCAGTTGAAAAGAACTGTAAATGCTATTGTCAGTTTGGTACAAGGGTTCGTGTTTGTTTGACTAGAGTAACTCTGCTTCTTATTTCAATAACCCAGCACAGTAGGGACAACATTCTGCCATTACACAATAAAAGCTTTTCCAGGCAGGACTGACAGACTCTGAAAAGCAGAACAGATAGTGCAGTCTCATCCTGATGAAATTAGCAGGGGAGAAATATGAAATCTCCACCTTCCATTACACACGTTCATGGACATTTGGAAACTGATCTGAGTATGAATCTGAATTATTTTTTTTCTCTCCTCTCATCTTAGAGCATATATATTTCCTAAATAAAGCACAGTACTTTCTAAGATGAAACAAGTGTTGTATTAGGAAGCAAAGAATACAATATACATTTTACTCCCAGGTCAATAATCATATAACAAAAAAACTTGATTAAGTGCCCTCTATACCTTTTTTTTTTTTATGTCAGCAGGAATAAAAACTACTTTACTTTTTACCTCCACTACAGTACTTTAACCCAAGCTGATGGCAAGAAGCCTAGAGAATATTGCTAGCAGCCTGTTCTCTTATGACACCCACCCTTCATCTGGATGTAATACCTCAATATTGCTCCAGAAGATTGGATTTTATTTAGTCTTTTAGCATGATATGGAAAAATGAACCAAATTCTTAGATGGCAGGGGCTTTGTCGATTAAAGGAGTCTAGTTTACTGGGAGCCAGCTGAACAGTTGACTTTATCATATGCTGTAGATTAATGAATGCTACTGCTAGTCAAGAGAAACAAGAGGTCATCCAAAGACTACTTTGTTTGCTCTCTTGGTACATTTAAAAAATGTTTCTTTAAATACTTTTAAAGCAGGCCTGTGCAGTGCTATAAGGAAAACACTTGCCAGTAAATCTGTGATGTACACCAGCATCAAAGATCTTTCCTAGTTTTCAGCTTTGCATCTGAAGAAGCTTTTGTGACATCCTAGATGGCCAGGGTTGTATTATTTTAACACAAGCCCTGTTAGGAGAGCAGAGAAAGAGAGATGTCTTCTGCTCCTTTTCACTGCCCTCCTGTTACTAGACACCCAACAGTTTTGTGGTTTGGCACCTGCCTAAACGCAGAAGAAACTTCAAATTAAGTCTTTAGAGCAAGGTTTTGAACGAGGGTCACTTACTGTACTAAAGTGACATGAAAACCATCTGTTTGGTTTTTCTGATACCAAAAATTTCTAAAAGTCTCAGGTTCATTCAGCATCACAGTGAAAACAAGAGCTGGAATTTCAAATATTTCAGCAAACTGGCAATGTGTTCATTTTTTCCTGGGCCTCCTTCAGCTTGAGGAATGATCATATTGAGCTTGCACAGCGCCCACCAATCCCACTCTGGCAATGGCACAACAGAGAACTGGGACTTGGGAGCAATTGGCGCCTCCCAGGATAAGCTCATTGGGAAGCTACAAGCAAATTAATTCCCTGTTCCTTCTTATGGAAATGTTGTTTTTTAAACTCCTATCTCTTACTCAGTGGGAGACAAATTTCTGGTTCTCCCAGAGGAGGAGGAGTTTCTCCCCACTTTGTGGATGAAATCCTCCCTTGAAGGCTCATGGATTCACAGCAGGGTTACTGTGAAGGCATCATTGCAGCCATGAGGTAGCAAAGGAAAAAGCATAAAACCACAACTAGATGTATAAAACAGAAGTTCACAGCTCTGACTGAAGTGATGCAGAAAGGATCCCAAAGTCGCTCATTTCTGAAAGTCACTGGAGTCCTTTCAGCTCTTTTCTTTATTTCCTGCCTGGTTCAACAGAGCAGAATCCAACAGGCTTGTATCTCTCAGGTGTTCCCTCCCTTCTCACTCCATCTTCATAATAAAGAATAAAATGACTTAACACTGTATATAAAACTAATTCAACATTGCCTAACCTTTTCACAGCCAACAATAAGTGCTTAGCTACAAAGACACTCCGACTATAAAGGTGCAAGGGTTTCCTTTAATTCTCCAAATGCAATAACAAATCTTGGCTGCAGTACATTGATTTTTCCCATCTGGATGCACAAGAAGTAAGAGACAAGTTTCTTAACACTTACAAAGGAGAATTTACCTCTTAGCTGGTCAGATACTTATGGAAACAGGCCATGTAAGGAGAGGGCAGCAGGCTCGCTTTGCTCTATTCCCACTATTACTAAAGGAATAGCTAAAAAAAATAAATTCATATTTTATCATTATTTTTACCTCCCAGTGTACATCACTAAAAGGGTTTATGTGCAGCCCTCTTAATTGGCACAGCCCCTGCTGGAAATAGAAACATGCCAATGAATTGCTCATTCAGATTAGGCTCCCAGGAATATATTGTGCTGAGAGACACTCACTTTTATTTCCTGAATTGCTTTAACAATGAGCACTGAGCAACTCTTCCTCTGCTCCCTCCCTCTCAGGTACCCTGAGCTTCATGGCAAGGCAGCTCACAGCCAGCTCCCCCAGCAAGAAATACCTGCACATAAATACCAGAGCACACCTGTGAACAACTGTGAGTGGGCCTTCAGATATTGTGTTTGCCAGGTAAACACATAATTCTCAATTAAGTGAGCAATTACCCATTATTGTTTAGCCCTTGAAATGCATTGTGTTGAGTCTATTTCCTGACAACAATCCCAGGGAAAAAGCCAGTCATGTCTTCAGGGTACAGATTTATATTCTCTAGTAGTAGGGTCACTAATAACACTTTGAAATAGGATTCACAGGTAAACTCCAAAGACTTCAGAAGGCCTTGAGTACCTTCAGCAACTACTGCAGAGGGGCTATGTTTCCAGAAATCATGTTTCCTTTTCTTCTAACTATTTATTCATTCAAGAGTGTCTTCCACAAAGTTAGATGGTTACTTTTTGTTGCTGTGAAGAGTGGGAGATGAAAGCATAAAATTTGGCAGGTCTAGTCTCTATAACAGGGCAAAAAAATGCAGTGTCCCTGAGAAACATCTTCTGAATAGTGACAGTGAAAATAGCATTATAGACAAGGAAACCAGGACAAGTTCATCTTATTAAGTGTTTGTTCAATAGACTTTAATTGCAGGACGGATAAGGCTTTCTTCTCTTAAAAAAGTGTAGTCGTGGACATTTTAGTTGAAGACTAAAGATCTGTAATTGATAACCCCAGACAAAGATGTTCTGGCTTTCAAAAAATGACAACTATTTTTTTCCAGCTGAAAACCAAAAGGTTGATGTCACACAGGAGTAAGTTCAGTATAACCTGTAGAATGGCTTGAGGTGACTCTTTCTTATTCTTTTTGGATACTTCCTAAAACACTGAGGAGAAGAATATCCAGAAGAATCTGATGCTATCAAAAAAACTATGACCCAAGATTTTCAAGCACTCTCAGCTGGAATGCAGACCTGTGAGCAGTTTTATGCAGGCCACAGCTGTTTAATACCATGTACGTAGGATAGATGCAAGGTTGACTTCAATCTAATGGTATTTTAACCCATAGTTTCTGGAAAACAGATTATTTGGGTTAATAGGTTGCTGCTTCTCCTCTTATAACAAAGTGAATCTCTTAGATAACTTTTTATCCCCTCAGTCCTGAAAAGGAGAGAGGAGGAGGGCAGTCCCCTGCGTGCAGGTAGACTGAGGACAGTGAGGTTTGTTAGGCTTTGGAAATGCTTTGAGACAGGATTGGGAAACATTTCAAAACCTGGAAAGAGATGGAGCAGGGAAGGATTTTAAGCTTTGCTCAAAGTTAACTTACACATTGGGTTAGATTTTATTCAGTTCTATCTGCAACAGCACCCAACTTTGGCAATACAAATCCAATGCCACTCGTGATGGATTGCACATGGGACCAATTGGAGCCCTACGAGCTTTAAAATTGATAGTACATAGAACAACGGCGGCGGTGCAGTTTTTCATCAAATGAAATGGAAAAGTGATTTAATAATTCTTTCTGTCTTAAATTGCTTAAAAGAATTTTAGACAGTTAAAAATTGCATGGATTTTGAACCATATGTGTGAGAGTGGAAAAAAATAAGGGTTTTGTTTTTCCTATTTTTAATATGAGCCAGATGAAACTAAAAGATTGTTTCCTTGCAAACTATAGGTCAAGTACCTATGTAGGCTTTGAGATGGCTCTGTAAGTTATCATGTTATCTTTCTTTCTTGACAGTATACCATTATGTGGTGTATCATTTCAGCATTTACTATCTTTCATGTCCTTTTATCTTCACACTAGGATTTCTTTCTAAATTCCAAACCATGCATTTGGTTTCATTATATAACACTGGCTTTTACAAAACATTGGCTCTTCATATTCTTTGGTTTCATATTTGTCGGCATCAGGCTGAAATAGTAAACCCGCTACGTCTATTTTATCTTGTTAAAGATAAAAACAATATGGCAAATGAACTATTTGAGGAACACCACTTTCAAATTAAAGGAGAGGAAAAAGTATTAAGTGTCACCATTGAGTTGAACTATATTGAAATCTTGAACTGAAGTGATTTTTTAAAAAAACTGAATAAAAAGGTGACCCCAAATACTACAACTGTCATGCAGGACTCTGTTATCTTAAATTATTTATTTAACATCTGGTAAATATTATCCAAGCTATAGTACAGATAAATTGAATAAAAGAATACCAATGCCAGGGGAAAAGAAGAATTGCTTAATACTGTAAGTATATAGAACTGTTCCACAAAGCAGCTCATTCTCTCTCTGCAAGGGGAGATGAGAAGCATGGTATTGGGGTAAAATGCATCTGCTTCGTTTCACCCTAAGTATGAAGCTATCAAAGCAGTTTTAGAGATTTAATTTAATCTCAAACACAAATTCTATGAAAACAGTCTGACAGCGACATGAAATTTTACATAACTTCTTTTACCCCTCCCCCTTTACAATGCAGCTTCCCAGCTGATTCATTTTATTTTATCCTATGCGTATTGGGGATCAGATTGAATTTTCTTTGAGAAAAGAAAATAATTAAGCCATCTGTAAAGCTCTGGCTGGGCATGAACATAGCAGCACAGGATAGAGTTACTTGAGGGGGGAATGAGGTCAAAGAAAAGTACTGCAGGGGGAAAAAAAATCAAGTTCTGTAACTTGGGGAACAAAATAAAAAAAGGATGGAGTCTGAGAAGGGGGAAGGGACCTAAATTCCTTGTCAGTTTGTGGCTTACAAATGGAACAAAAGGCTTATCTTAAATATATGCAGGTTTAGAGATTTTTTTTCTGGAAGCTATTGAGAGCTAATTAAATTATGGTCAAGTACTAAGCATTTCTCCGGTGCTTCCATGGTCAGTTTCTGCTGAGCTTGTCTTGGTTACTGGGTACTGCTTATGAAATAAAGAAGATTGATTCCTAAATATTTGTTCCTATTCCCCCTTTGTGGATTACATTATACCACTCTTCACTCTTACAGTCTTTGCTTAAACTGCAGGCTACAAGAGCCCTATACTGACCTCCAACTACAGCATCCAAGATTAGGAGCCTGCTATCAGGCCTAAGTTCAAGAGGGCAATGAGCAATTCCGACCACCTAAGTGTCTGCAGCTGCCAGATCCCGGCTCCACACTCTCAGCAGTGAGGAGGAGTCGTGACACCCCAGCTGTACATGCACAGCTTAAGCACCAAGGTTATTTCTCCCCACTCCACTCTCACTGTATTGAGAAACAAAGTTTGGCAGCCTGGGCACCAGCCACTTGGGCTGGCTCAGTGCTGCTTTTTTCCCTACACAGCCATGACAGCTGACACAGCCTGAAGGGCCTCAGTTCCCACTCCAAAGGACACCAAAGTCAACAGGCCAAGTGTGATTCAGTATGCTGGTGTGAGGATCAGGTTATTACACCTGGAAAAGGCTTCCAGTTTCATGCTGTTTCATTTGGTTTTTTAACCCTCAGTTCTCACAGGATCACACTTAAAGTTATAGCACCCACCATCCCCTAGTAAGTCCCAGATTCACCCCTACTTTCTGGACCTGCTAGCCAGACTCCACCTCCTCTGCCACGGGCAGAGAGGCCTTAAAGAGATTATCCACCCATGAACTGGTGGAGAAGGGATGGACAGACATATCTTTCGATCTACTGGGGTTTTTTCATAGATGCATGGGGTACTGTATTATTGACCCACTCCTAGTGGGTTGGAGCAGTTGCCTGGTAACTACTCAGGTTAATGACTTCTGTTTCAACATCCTGGGCTGTGGATGCCAAATTGGTTTTTCAGAGCATGCCCTCCTAAACCCTGCCACCATCAGTGAGCAGCAACCACCACCCTGTATTGGTCTGCCCCTCAACCTGGGGAGAGATATCTGGACATGAGAAGAACCTGATGCCTAATTGTTATGAAAGCCCATAAAGGAAAACCAGAGGCCAAACACACAAGCCATAAGAAGTTCATTTGATTATTTCATGGGCAGCGTGGAAAGTTTAAACCTACTCCCAGTTTCTGAAAATGGATAATCATAAAGATTAAGTGAAATGCCACTGAAATCTATAATTCACGGAGCCAAAACCCTTTCTCTATAGTTGTTCCAAGGTAAATCTCTTCTTGTAAGAAATAATTTTCTGCCATACCTGGATTTTTCTTGCAAACATGGTTAGTAGCAAATCTGAATCTGTCAGCACAGCAGTATAATTTAAATAGTACAATTCACAGCTGACAGGGGATTTCCACCGACTTCACTTGGAAAATATGTCATTTGCTAACTCTTGTTAACAAGTAGTAAGGCATCTGTTGCTTGCCCAGGGTTACATGGACCAGCAAGAGACATTGCAGAGGAGAAAGATTGGAGAGAAGGGTTGACAGCAGCAAGCCAGGTGCAGAAATAAAGCTTGCAAATTTGTATAAAACTCAGAGGAAAGGCCTGTTAGTAAGTTGCTGACACCCCAGTTTGTCTGAACTGTCTATTGCAAAATCTGTATTGGAAGTTCTTACTCCAAATGCCGACCAAGCAAAAAACCACAGATCTTGGGATGACTCTCAGCATCATCTGAATCACATTAAAAGTGAAGTTGTCAAAAGACTCCTACTAAAAGTCAACCTGGGCAAACACAGTCAATGCATGCTTGAAGGGGAGAGACAGCCAGGATAGTTTGGCACCTGAAGTATTATACCAGCATTCTTATCTGGTGTAATGTACCCACCATAATCTTATACCCTCTTGGTGTGGCACATGCTGCCTCTGCAGTTCTCAGATTATCTGCATTAATGCAGCCAGATAGCAGGATTCCTCTCTTCTTCATGGTCTAAGTCACAAAATGACGGCTTGAGAGAAAGTGGATGGTAAGCTCTTTGTAACGTCTTCCTCCCAGTGGATCACTACTGAAATGAGTAAACAGGATTCTTCCCTTGCAAACAACCCTTCTTTCATGCAGTCTCCTTTATTTGCAGGGGTAGTATTATAATCTTCTCTTTTTAAATGCCAAAGAAGCATCAACAGAAGGCAATTTGCTTGATCAGAATCTTGTAAACCTACCTTTCTGCTTAATTCAATGTCCAAGGAGCCCCATGTCCCTGCTCCTTCCTCAGATAATCCTTGCACGTACTTCACTTGCTGACTGTTTCTCACTCTCTTTCCCCCACAAGCTCAGATAATTGCAGTTACAAGGAATGAATTTACCAGTCTCCTCATCAGTCTTTGAGTATTTTTTTCAGGTGATTAGGTGTGTGTCTTTATCATGCAACCCAACACTAAAAGTTTTGTTTGAACTATCAGTGTACAAGAGAGCATGTAGCTGCTTCTTCAGCTGGATTTGAAAGAAGAGTGTTTCCTGTGATTTTTCTGTAAACCTGTAATTGTTTATAGATCAAAGTTCCATTTGATAACAGCTATAAATATCTTTCACTATAGCACTGTTAATACTAGCATTTGGGGATTTTTTCCCCTAGTGAAATTAGACCAAAACTTTTCCCTTTATTCCAGGAGTTTGTTATGATGACTTTTTAAGCAATACTTTTGATAGGTGATGTTTAATATGCCTGAACATGTGCTTACAATAATGAAAAAGAGTCCTCAATGATTTTCATAGACCCTTTCACAACCTAAAAGTTTAGATGAGCATTTTTTTACTGATTACCCCCACTAGCTGTATCCCATCTTTCACCTTCAGATAGGTCTATACTTTATGGTGTCAAATACTGAGATTGGGAATATATCTTTATTATATGCCATACACTGGGAAGGTCTATATATAATTCAGTGGGAAGGTGGGGATGCATCTAAAACAGTTAAATAGGTTTTAGGGAATTTATTTCAAAAAACAGAGTTTTTTTTTCATTATGGACAGTTCTTTGTTGTGCAACTGCACTGTAAAAAAAACCACACTGCAAGGTCTAGTTTGTGAGATTAGAAAGGCAAACTACAATGAAGATCACTTCCCAATTTATCCCTCTTTAGATCCAAACCAAGTATTTTTCTAAAAAAATATTACACAATCAGTACAAAGAAGTTATGAAGTTAAATGAGGGAATAGTAGTCGTTATTTGGTATTTCTCTCTAAACCAGAAGAAATTATTAGTAAAATCTCTTCCAGCATTAAAGTTTCTGGGCCAGGATAATGAGGTTTTTTGGAGGGGTGAATGCTGCCATACCTGCAAGACAGGATTTTCTAAATGGTCTAAGTAAATTAATTTATATAGAAAATATGTTTACTGATTACGTACTGATTTTTCAGTCAGTGTAATTTGGTTTTATTTTTTGCTTTAATTTTTTTAAAAATACAGAAAAGTGGAAGCTGGACTCTTGTTCCTGAATATGCCTAACCTCAATGTAGTGGCAGCTGTGATATAAACCACCTGAAGATAATTTCTCCCTATATTTAGTCTTGAATGTTTCGTAAAATTAGGGGCTTTTTAACTTTGCTTTTGTAAGTCTTTAAAGCAAAGCCCTATACTTATAACTTGTTCCATCTTCACTCATAGGAATCACATTTGTCTTCCAAAATCAAACTTTTTAAGAAATCAAAGATCTCCATAGATGTTTGTGAAGTTTATCAAACTGCTATACTGTAGTAGGCCAGTTGTGTCAAGTAAATCACATAAGTCAACTTTCCAGAGTCACTGTTGCAATTCATAAGACAAAAACACAAGTATAAAAAGTAACCCAAGACTAACCAAGGTTACTGATCAGGGAGTATGGAAAGAAAATGCAAATTTTCCTTAAAGAAACATTCCTATTGGCATAAATTAAATCTTACTAAGGCTGTTAGATAGTGTTGTCTGGTGCTTAATTTTTCATTATGGGGCTTGAATCTGTTCACAAGTTTGTATCTTTATTTTCCTTCAGGTGTAGGATTTAATCTGTTTACCCACCTTATTAAAGGACATACTAGCTTTAGAGAAGGATGCCATGACCTTAAAATCACAGATTATATTATTGTTAGGGAAGCTTAGAAGAAAGTTGGAAAAGTGCATAGAAATGACAGAACTTATAAGTCTGCCAAACATACTTGAGTCTGAAATCTGTTAGAATTCTCTCCTATTCTCCCCAATAATTTACATCCTTAGGTGGATTATCATCACAAATCATTACAAAGAGCTTATCTTGGAACATAGGCTGGAAATATTTTTCAAGTGCTTTGTAATAGAAAAGACACAGATGATGAAACATCACAATGGAGGTTGGATTATTAATGTTACCAAAGAAATACACTTTATTAAACTTCTTTAAAATTTGTTCCTCATTTATCACCTGTTAATTGACAGGAATTTTGCTCTTCAGGTAGTTTCATATTTCTTGTCCTCGCTGTGGAGAGAGTTGTGGTTGTGCTTGTTTCCCCCTGCATCATATAGCAAAGTCTCTTATACAAAAACCTTAGAAGACCTTCCTAACTATGTCTCCGAATGCTGAAAATAAGTCAGGATTGATTTTTTGCAGATTTCCTAAGCAATATTTTATTATCTCTACCCCAAGTACAGAATGCATTTGCCTTACAGAGGTGACAGTTACATCTTAGAAAATCCTAGATCAGGAGTAGTCTTTAAGACACACACACACGAAGTACAAGAGAGCCTTCCCACAACTGTGATTTTGTTTACCTTGTTCAAAAACCCTGTAATCACTTTTGTATCTTTGAATTTGTACTGTCAGATTCATGGCAACATTAGATAAATACTTGTGCTTTTAACACTGATGGCATAACAGGATTTTAGGAGTGGGCTAGAAGATTAAGAGGTGAAAATACCTATTAGTATAAATATGTAGAGTAGGAAATGAAAGTAGGGGTTTCAGTTTTGGCAAAGGATTTTTCTTTTTAGAAAAAAAAATTAAAAATATTGTCCTGGTTTGGCAGATTCCCACAGGGAGAAGGTGTGTACCAGGTTAGATCTGCACAAGGCAGCTGCTGGAAGTGATGCAGGATTAAATGTGCTGTCCTTGTCACTACAGTTCCTTGCCTTC
Organism: Scytalopus superciliaris; assembly: GCA_013400415.1. Classification (NCBI taxonomy): domain Eukaryota; kingdom Metazoa; phylum Chordata; class Aves; order Passeriformes; family Rhinocryptidae; genus Scytalopus; species Scytalopus superciliaris. Next base: position 3,360,032 of record VXBX01003755.1, on the reverse strand, counting down.
CTTGTGAGAACATCATGGAAAACACAGTGCAAATGTCTTACTGTAAGCAAAACATATAACAAAACTGCCTCTTGCCTGCAGAAGAGTCCCAAAAGAAGAGTCTGAGGCTTATAGTCCAGCCAAATTAACATTAATTCCTGGAATAATGCTGGAACAGAGTCAAACAAAAGTATGTATTCCAGGGAAGAATTTGGAATACAGCAAAGTGAATAGGATCCCATGTAGCATATGGCATGTGTCATATCACAAGTATGCCAATTCAAGTCAACTGCTTTCTGTGGCAGAGTAACAGCCTTTGTGGATAGGGAAGAGATCGTTATTGTCATATATTTTAATTCTAGTGACAATTTTTACATGGCTTCTGTGATATTCGATAAGAAAGCAAAGTAAAAGTGATATTAACATAACTCCTAATGAGACTCAAAGAAGCACAGTCTATAAGGTAACTGACGTGGTTCAGTCAGAAAGAAGGACTGAACAAGTGAACAGGAGTACAGTCTTCAAGCTCCTGTTGCAACTAATCTGTTCTCCATTTCCATCATGGACAAGACAAGCACTAATGGACTTATATTTTAGTTATATAGTTATGTGTCAGCAAAACCTCAGAACACTAAGGATAACAGGGCACATGAAGACTGGGGTTTCCCTTGTGGGAGGTCTCTAAAAGCAGGCTAGACAAATATCATTAAGAATTGCAAAAGGGTCACTGATCTTGCCTTAGGGTGAGGAAAGGTTCAGAAAACCTCTCAGAGTCCTTTCTGTCATATGATAAAACAGCGTTCTTCTTCCCAGAGCAAAACCTGTTAGCATACGGGGACCCACAGGACGGACTCTCCCTCCTCTTTCTGTTCAGATGACCTCTGACATTTGCCCACCAATTAATCAATCATAGTCTGAAGAGCAAGCATATTGCCAGAAAAGGACTCCTGGGGAAGTGACACTAAGAGAGTATCTGAAATACACACTCAGACACACACAGAGGCACAGATGCAAGGTAGAGCTACACCCAGGTATGATCTTTATAAGTCTCTGCAGAGTTTTATCCACAGTCCCAATCAATAGTTTCCTGTAGGATTTCTCACTGTTACTGTGCTTAAAGGCTCAACAAATAACTGTTCCATCTGCAGCTGGTCCACCTCCTACTCCTGGGTGGACCGTAGCTAATATGGACTGCACAGTCCATGTGTGAAACACGTGTTCTGCCCCAAGACTGTGGGAGCTGCATAAATATGTGTGAATTATGTCAAGCACATGTAGACATGCCCTGAATCTTCATGAATTCTTTGTATGAAATAACTCCAAGTGTGTTTATTTCAACTATTTATTTATAAGGAGGGACTTCAGGAGAATCTGTGTAATATTCAATTTGCAGAAAATAGAAGATATTATTTATCACTGTGCTGTCCAAGTATTAAAGTTGGATGCCAGTGTTTCCTTCCCTCCTGTGACTTTTACTCCCACATATTTATTACTGTGTAAAATTGGAAGCTCTTGACACAAAATGTAAATTAAGACCCCACAGTGGGAGCTTCTGGAGATAACACAACCATTTTGGTCATCTGAATGCTGTTTTTGGCTGTATCTCTACTTATCAGACTATTCAGTAGCCAACAATTAAAGCCAATCGGAAGTGAAGTGTCTTTAATTCTTGCAATATATCAGTTGAGTTTATTCAACATGTCACTAGAGAAGAAAACAAATTAGAAGAGCCAAGGCTGAATTAATACACTAAATCCAACCCTCAGTTCTGCAAGACTCAAAATCTGAAGCCACTACCTTATACCTGATGAAGTAAGATGTTGAATATAAACTCTGAAAATATCAGTTTCACATTTGAGAAAGGATTTTCAAGTCACTGCAATTGTCACTGGACCAGGCACAGGTCTTTTAACTACCAGCTTTTTCTGTGCATTGTCTTCCTAAGAAGGAAGGTGGGATTCCTGGTTTCCCAAGTTGGTGCTTCATGATGTTGGATAATTACCCTACAACAGAATATTTTTCTTTTCCCCAGGAAAAAAAAAAAAAAAAGGAAAGAAAAAAAAAATTGGCTGAAAGAACATGCAGGACAAAGAGATCACTGTGTGTAAAAGAATGGTTACCTTTGGAAATTACAGGTTCTACATACTACTCCTTGCAGGATAGAAGTCAACTGAGCATGGAGCCAGCATAACTCCCAAAAGCAGTTCTGCAGTCCTACTCCATGAGTTCTTCAAATCCATTAAAAATGGCTGTTCTTACAGAACGAGTCATAAGCCCAGCACTTTTTTCCTCTGAGACTTCTTTGTATTCTTTGTTTCTTTCACTTTAAATAAAAGCTATCCATTCTGTGTTGACCTTGTAGTGCAGGACTTCCAGTGTCCCCTTGCAGAGTTTGGCCTAATACAAAGAACAGCTGGTACCACTAATACTAATGGATTTCCTGGTTTTAGTTCAAATACAGTAAACTTTTAGTTTCATACGCACTAAATCTGAAGATAGGGTTTTCATATTTGTTTTTCTCCAGTGAGAATCATAGGCTTTAAATGTACTTTCAGAAATAAAAATGGAAAAAAGGTAGAAAGAAATTACTTTTTAATATATTGGCAAAAGAAAAAAAAAAGTGTGCCATTTTCTTTCTTCCCTGTGTTTTAGTCCACTCCTGTGAAAGATCCTAATCAGGACCCCAGAACTGATCAGATGATTTGTGAGACCCCAGTGAAAACATGTACTGCAATGGAAGAATTTAAAACATAATTATATATGTTCAAGAAAATATCTGTCAAAGCTGTTTCAAACTTTAAATTAACCGTACATGGAGTGTGAAGGGGCCAAATCAGTATTAGCACAGCACTGTATGAAGTTTCATTTCCCTGTAAAATGGGAGAGAGCAGAGGAGCGGGCAGACCTAGGGCCAAATCCTGCCAGGGCTGAGTGGCAACATGAGACCAGTGAGAACTGGGGGCCCTGGGTATGCCAGAGAGAGGACCGGCCCTTTACAGGACAGAGACCTGCCAGGAGAAGGCTTTGGAAGTTGTTTAACACATCAGAGGTTCAGGAAGGTGGGAATACACATTGATGGGCTGGCAAATCTAGAGCACTAATTCTATATGTTTATTTTTCATGCACAATGTTAGCTTGAAACTCACCAGTCTCTACAGATATTTTTGCCATTATTAACATATTTTTGTGATGGCACCATATAAATCTGTAGTCTGTGGTCTTGCTCCCAAGCACAGTAGGGTTTACTTTTAGCCAAAGGCACACATGCTGACATGGCAAAGATTAATTTGTAGGCTGGAAAACTACCAGAATGGAAAGTCAATAAAAACAAATATGTTCTCAAAGGAATACGAACTGTTGAGGGAAATTTTAGCACCTGGAAAAGAATTCTTTATATAGTCAATAAACTAAATATAAAAATATATACAGAAGACTCAAAGCATAAGGTTAGTCACAATAGGTGTGTTAAGGTAAGTTCTACTAAGGGATCTTCAGGGAACACTTTTGCAGGGCATTGCTGAAACTGAACCTAATGACCCTCATTCCATACAAACATTGTATTTCTGCCATGATGCCCTTAAGGATAACAGTTCCTCAACAGTATTAAGGAACTGGTTTACTTGATGTGAATTGTTCTCCTCGGAACAAATCTGATGATCATTTCACAGGCTCCTTTGCTCAGAGTGGAATGTGATTTGGGATGAGATAAAAAAGGTTTTACATTCCTTCCCTGTCTGGGTAGTAGATCCCCACACTAGTAGGTAGAAAACTAGTTTTTAAGGGTTTTGATTTGTTTATTTGTTCGGGGTTTTTTTTCCCCTCTTCTTTAGTAGAGAGAAAAGCATTGTGGTCAGTGTTCCACAACTGGCCTGGTGGTCTTTTCTCACAGCAAATTATGTTGCCACAGGATTTGAACCTTTGCCCCAATGTGAGAGCTTTGTGTTTTACCTGATCTCCCAGAAGAGACCCCTCTTGAGATTTTTCTCTTATTATTTCTTCTGGTTTTCCTTCTTGCTTTGCTGTTTAGAACCAATGAGAGAAAGGCAAAATGACAAACATCTGCCTAACATGAACTTGAACTGCAGCCAACTTTGATTCTCAACAACATTGATTTTAGTGCTCTGATTATAGCCCCAATCCACTGCTTTCTTTTGATCTTCTTTCTGAGTATTTCTCTACCTTGAGACTCTGATGATGAGACAGTATTTGTCTTAAGTACCAGCAAACACTTCATTTGGGTTTCTGGCATCAGGCATCCTGCTGACATGCATTAAAGGTATCGAATGTCTCTGCTTCCCAATTGTCAGTTCATATTTTGGTGTTTATTTGCAGAGTCTGGTAAATGTGTTTTTCAACTATCAGTCACCCACATTTTGATATCAAAACACTGTTTGCACTGGGTGTTTATTACTTCCTGCTGTTCATTTACACAAAACAGCTATTTTAATGGAAGTAAGTATGGTACATAATTGAAACCTAACAACTGCAGTTCTAAAAAAAATGATATGTGGATATATGAACTACACCCAGCCACCTAATAGTGCCTACATATGAAATATTTTTGGTCTGAAGATAGATTAATAGATCTTTAATCTATCTACTGCCAGTACACTCTCAAATTTTATTGCATCTTTTAATAAGCAGCTATTAAACTTATATCTGTGCACATGTTGGCTATTTGGGTAGTTGATCCTTGAAAATGCCATAACTCTTGTTTATACACAGTCATATCACTTTTCCTCTTCTTTCTAGGCATAGAGAAACTGTAAATATCAAATTTGTATGCGTTATCTTTGATCTATATTGCTGCTGTTTAATATTAGGCAGCAATTAGGAAACGTTCCAACTGGTGTGAATAATGTAGTATGATTTTACTACGAGAAACTTATTTCTAGATCATTCATTGCTAGACAATAGCATCTGCTAAGTTAAGAGAAATGTGATGTTCCACTCTTTAGCCCAATATATTTAGCACAGAAATGATCTATGGTTACTATGGAATGTCTTTGGAAAAATGCTGACTTTTCCAACAGCAGCAGTTGCATCTGCGTCATCTTAGTGTATACACAAAATGTTGTGGGTTTGGGTTTGGGGTTTTTTTAAAGTTCAATGTTGTCTAAGACCTTGAAAAAAAGTGTTAGGAAACTTTAGGCATTTCAAAAATCCTGGGTCCAAGTTTTGCAACACAGCAGTGTTTTGAAGGCAGCATTTTGAATGCGGACTGCTCTGCCTTCACCAAATAACCTTCTGGGATTGAAATAACTGGAGTCTTTGCAGAAGGAGAAGAGCAGTTCAGGACATGTGTGTTCAGGACTGAGCTGCAAATTTGTGTTTTCCTTATTTCTGTAATTTTTCATCCTCCAAACACCATCTGTATGTCTGTTGGTAAAGTTTTTCTTCATGCACCCACTTTGCAGTTGTGTTTAGGAGTCCCTAAGTGTCCACCTATTTGAGAGACACAGAAACAGAGGAGGAACAGGAAAGGAGCTGCTGAATTGCTCTCAAAAACTGGCTCCAGCCCAGAGGATGAAAACCAATGTGATGGTGCATTTATTTGAGTGTTTCAGGGAAAGATGAACCTGGATTCTCCATACAGCTGGACAGAATCCCTTATAAGCTGCAGAGATTTACCCAGCACTGCTTTGGGAGGCTCACCTTCAGGAGGTTAATGCACTGGGTTTTTTATGGGCTTTCTGCACTGGAGCAGATTTCTCTCATGAAAGTATTCCTAGAAGAAAAAGCACAATAATGCTTGCTCCAAGGCTTCCACAGCCACCTGCCATCAGCAGCAAGGGACAGAGACTGCAGGATGTAGTGATGATGGAGCAGTGACTTAGAATCATCTCCGACCTTGCAGGGGAATTCTCTGCACTTCTCACTACCTGCAGTCTGGGCAAACTGGATATAACATGACAGTCTCTTCTGAATATTTTACAATAGTAATTCCTGGTATTCCTACTATATCAAGATAGTTTTCTTTATTTTCCATTAATTTCAATGGTTCAACAGTGAAAAAAATGTGAAAGCAAAACTTTTTAGTGAATATTTTAAACCCACTGGTACCGGTGCTTAAAAGAATAAAACATATCTTAAGAATCTCATGAATTCAAATAGTAACTCAGAAAACCATAATTTCTATCTCTAACTTCGGGACTTTCTCATTTCACTTTCTTCGCACTTCTGTTTTTTGGAACTGTTATAGATGTGGAATTTCAAATATATTAAAAAAACCTGACATATTTTATTTAATTTTTCCTTAGTTTTTTATCTTTAAGTATGTTACTTTAAAATGTTGTCCAGGTGTGGTTTCATCTAGTACTGCAGTATCTGTGTGTGTACCTCAAACAAGTTTTTAAGGCTTGTAAGTGCTTGGAATCTGAGCTTTTATTCTTCCAGGTCACAAAATTCACATGGCAAACTGATTGTTCAATGAAACTGCATATATAATATTCCTTGAATGTACTTCTTAAAAGAAATGCATAATTTTTTGTGTCTGTGGTAAGAAATATTACTTCAAAAATAGTTTAAAACCAAAGGGAATTCCAAACACACATGCTTTAAAAAGTAATTATTTTCTTTTTAATTTATTTTTAAAGTGATCACACAGGACTCAAAACCGAAAATGTAGTTCTAGCTTAGCTGAAGAGAGAGTAATAAATGCCAGATTTATAAGTGAGGCATGCTTCTAAAAACATAACTGTAAAAAAATTAAATCGACAGAAATGTACAGAGACCGAATCTGCAGAATAGATTCAAACTCGTCTGAGCACTTACAAATAGGGAATCATCACCCATATTGCTTACAAGTCATACAAGTACAGAAAGTGAACTGGTACTAAATGACAACATATGGAAGATGGTTGAGAGTTTGTGTAGTGATTTTGACTATGTCCTACTATAAATTTAAGGGTCAATATGGGAGACCAGATTGTCTTTCTGTGTAGATCATGGGCTGATTGAAATTTCAAAGCAATTATTTCACTTATGAGTATCAGGCCTTTCAAGGGTTATTTTTTTTAAGTAACAGATGTGCAAGTCTGCCCTTGGAGAGCGCACACGGGGTTCAGGAAGAGGTACAGTTAATAATGGTGATCTACTATTTGTGTGGGATCTACGGATCTACCATTCCATGTGGGACAGAACAGAATGGTAAAAGAAATCCTTCAAGCTTGTCTTTCCTAAAAACAGTAAGAATTCTGTAGGTTTGCATTGTAGCTCTTTGTATTGTACCATTTTGAGTAAATAACTGAAAACCCCATCCAGGATACTAGTTGGATAATCTTAATAGTTTTATTTCTAAACTTTGACCCAGTTCTTCAAGAACTCAGAGATCCACTCCAAACTTGGAAGTCTGAGGACTTTACTTAAAATCCTAAAGCCTTTACAATTTGGACACTTAATTAAATCATTTATATTTGATCAATGTATAATTTTAATGATATATTGCTTGAATTAAATAACTTATAGCAAATTGAATTAAGTTATTGCAGTGGTAACGACATTTTTCAGTGCAGCACCTAAACATTTTTACAAGAGTAGGGTTGCATTGTGCCAGGCTCTGTACAAACACAATAATAACCCAAACACACAACCTGAACAGACAATGAAGAGGAAAGAGCAACACAGAATGACCGGTATAACAGGCACCATAAACATCTTTTTCAAACTGAATACTTTTAGAGGCCTGGAAGGAAGAAGGTAGTTACATGGAGTTGGGTTGCTGGCTGACTTCCAAAGAAAGAAATAGAATATATGGGGAAGATGAAATGAGAATCAAATGTAGACAGAGTGCTTAATCTTTACCTTTCTAGAAAAGATCAAAACTCTTTTTTCCTTAGCAACAGCTAAAATTACACAAATACATTCCTAATATTAGTGGCAAAGTACTTATAAGGAATGATTGCTTTGTCACAAGGGTAATGTATTTTGTTGTTGCTTTATTTTATTCCTTACAGTAATGTCCAGAGAACCCAACTAAAATATAAACCTCCACAATATTTGGGAGGTTTATAAACAAACTGAATCAACTTATTCTATGTAGGCAAGAGGAAAGAAAGAAGTAAATTCGGAACGGAAACTCAAAAATTAAAGTAGGCACTTTTACTGTGTTAAGATGTTTTTCCACTAAAATGAATTACTCTGTGAAGAAAATCCTTTGTACATAAACCATGGAGAAGAGCACCTGCAAGGAACACTGAGAAGAAAGTTCATTTTGAGGTGCCCAGCGAAGGTGTAACAGAAGAAATATTCTTGTATATTTTGTCAATAACAGAAAGGTGATAAATGCACAAGGAACTTACAATATTGAGTTACTGGCTGATGTAATACATTCATTGGAAATAAGTGTGATGTATGTTAGGAAAAGATTACTCATGGCTGTGTAAAATCACTGGTGGACTCTCACTGAATGTTTCAAATCAGAGGCCAAAAAGCAAATCAAATGCTAGGAATTGTTTGGAAAGGAAAAGACCATGAGGTGTGTGTCATTGTTATGCCTCTGTGTACCAACTGTGCTCTTGCATCTTAAATACTTTGTGCAGCTCTGGCCCCTTATTCCCACTCCCTTCATTTAGACAAAGCTTATCTTGGGACTGGAAAAGGATCGGAGATCTTCAACAGCCATCAGAATTGCAGAATGACTAGAGAAAGGATTGTTAATCTGAAAGCAGGATGACTGAAGGTGTCTATAAACTCATGGAGACCTGGGCTGGACAAGTCAAAGAGAGTTGCACACTGTCTTTTCCAAGGCACCTTGGGATACCAGCAAGTTGAAGCTTCAAAAGTCTTGAAAGGAAGTGGTTCTTCATAAAGTGCACAAGGAAGTTGCAGGAACGTCTCACCTCAGTTAAACTCAGATGCTCAAAGTTTGGTTACATGGTTTGATCCAATGTCATCAGCCTCATGTTCTTATCAGCCAGGACTATTTTACAACCCTAAGTTTCTTAAGTAGTCCCTCCCCTTTCTCTGTACTAGTGCACCAGCTGCTTCTTGCACGGTTGGACTCAGAACGTACTTTTTATTTACATGTATGCTGGAGGCAGTAATATTTAAAAAAAAAGCTTAACTGCTTTACTAATTACACATCCTTTGTGAATACTCACAACAGAATAGCAACCAGATCAAAACAATACTATTACAGACCTGTGAATTGTTAAGGGAAGAAAGCCAGGACACAATAAATGAAGGAATGGACACTCACAGCCATTACTATCCATTCATTGCCACATTAAAAATCTTCTAGTCTGGCAAAGCTATGTCACTGAGGAACCACGAAGTACTTAGCAGTAAAATGAGCAATCATCAGTTGTACATGAAAAGGCATATCCAAAATGTGTCAAAAATACATCCAAACTATAAAGAAAAATATATGAAAAAGTAGGGGGGGAAAAGTATGGTGAAAACCTTACTTATAGAGGTATTATTACTGAAGTCAATAAAATTAACTTGCATGATTAATCATGGTTCAAATAAGTAACCTGAATCCACAGTTTGAAATATGTGTTGAAAGGCAGACTCCTAAATTATTAGGATAACTTATAAACTGTCAAATACTCTTCACTGTTCCAAGTCCAGCATTTATCAAAAACCAGATCTCTTCCTTAGCTACCCCAGCATGTACATATGTCCTGAGACACGTTCTACTGGCCAGATATGCACTCTATTAAAAACCGGACAGGGCACTGCTGCTGGGTGTGAGTTCTGCACAGACTGCAGGGGATGTGGTTAGTCTCACTCTAAAATGCAGAAGGCTTTAAGGATTATATTCTTATCACACTGTGACCTGGGTAAGGCAAGAAATCATGAAAGATACTTAAAATCCCCGTAAGTTAAAAACGTGGAAGTAAATGCTTATAGTTTGTCCATCATAACCCAGTGTCATGACTCTAAGATTATTTCAAAGCTGAGGAGGGAATTCTGTCTCTTTCCTCCCAAATGAGAGCCCTACCTGCTCAAATTCTGAGAGCTTTCACCTTGAGAACATGACATTTTAGAAATGGGAAAACTCCTCCAGGGCAATATGCTTTCCATGACATCCTGGTCAAAACCAGAGCACTGTAATTAGATAAATAGGCAGACAGACTGGGCAAGAGACAATCTCAAAACATAAAGGGGGAGGAGGAGAAGATTATAAAGCATAGAATTTGACATACTTGCTGTCTCTCAGTTTTTTCTGGCATATACAAATCACATTTTAGAGTGACAAATGGATGCACATTAAATTTAAGGACAGCTGAAGCAAGGTAAGAGTAATTTACTCAGCTTGTGATTTCCACATCTTCTGCATATTGCTATGTAGATATTTCTGGGAAAAAAGAAAATGGTTTTGCATAGTTCCCAAATTTCAAAAATATCTTTTCATATTGTGCTTACCTCAAGAAGGCACCACCCATCGCTCACAATGCTAAAAGATACCTGCAGACAATACTGGGGGCACAAAGTGGTTTCCCAAAAATATGGGCAATTGTAAGCATCGTGCAAGAGTACATTTGCATTGGATTATGGCCTTCTGGAGAGAAATAATATACAGTACAAGAACTTCTCAGCAGAGTATTTTTCATGTTGTGGATTAAGTAAAATTTTCTGTTGGCAGATTCAGGAACTAATTCTGCTTCCCTCTAATAGGACTGTTGTAGCTTTTAGGTAAGTTGTCATACAAGTCAATTACTTCAGGCTACCCATGTATCTACAGCTGTTCCTTGGGGACACTGGAAGATGTTTCTTTTTTCCCTTTTCCCATCCTACAACAATTTTTTTTTCAAATTTCTGTGTGGAAGCAATTCTAAATTAGATGTAATTTTGACCTGGAGATCTGGGTGGGGAATTACAAATTAAAGATTTTGAGGAGGAAAACACTGATTGTTTCAAAAACTGACTGCTGACTTGTCATTGTGAGTGTTGATGAAACTTTGTTGTGGACAGCTTCATAGAATCCAAAATGGAATTTCTACTTTTACTGTTTCTGGGACATCTGAAATGTAAATCTTTCTGCAGCAACTCATGAAATTTCAGAGGCTCAGGTTGAATATTTCTTCTCAATTAGCTGGAGAAAGAGAACCTATTAGAGTTCTTAAGACCTTAAATAGCACCTCAATAGTTAAATTGCAGTTAAAAGTAGAGTTTTAGGTGTGAGAATGACAGAGCAAGATCTCTGATCTGCCTTTTCCTCCAGTGGTGTCTTGGGGCTTGGTCATATGATGTAATAGTCATGGGGAAAACTCTCCTGCTTTTTGTCCCGAGGTAGATGAAATCCTGCAAGGTAATGTCACATAACTTTATGAAGCTGGATAATCATAGCTTGCTCAGGTTTATTGTTGCAGCTTTGGAGTCCCAGATTCAGCTGAGCTAAGTCAGGAATGGCTCTATCTTCATTATGAAAAATGAGGGTTCTGTGGAAAGCTACAAAGGAGACAATAAATAATTCTTGGTTTAATTAATGGCTAGTACTTACATTATTCTCAGTGACACTGCTTTGAAAATGTTTCTAGCAAAACTTCAGAAATTAACTTTTCACCATTTCTGAAGGAAATTTTGAAGTATCCAAATGGTAATATTAGTGCAAAACACATTCTCTGAACTGCTTTTATCCTGAAATCTGAACATTTTAAACCTTTTCCCATGCTGGGTAGTGAGAAAGATCTCTTTATATTAATTTGGACTTCATAGATGTCACATGATAGGAATACATTCCAAAAACTAAGATACAAGATTACTCTTTAACCATAGAACAAACCAAGAGGAATTTTAATCAAGACAATATCCAATAATGACTGAATGTTTTTGGAGGTTATCCAGAATACACATTTGGGAATTTTAATCTTGACTGCCTTTGAATTTTGTAAAAAATATTTTTAAAGTTTGGGGAATATGCCACTCCAGCTGATTCCAGAAATGAGCCATCTAAGGTATTAAAGTGTTTCATCTGTTCAGACACTGAATATTGCAAATCTGTTTCAGTAATTCATACCAGATAAGTTTGCAGTGAATGAGCCTAAGTGAAGAAACTTGTTTCCCTTAAAGTAGGACAGCAAGTTAGAAAGGGAAGAAAAGCCAAGGAATTTTTTTAAATCTTCCTCGTATTTCAGGAAGTATTAAGGCAGCTGCTTTTCTTAACTTCTCATTAATTAATTTAAAATTATTGAAACTGTGCTGTTTGCAGTGCTGGGACAACCTGACATTTCTTACACTTTGTGTGCGTTTCCTCATGTGTATAGAGGTATCTGTGTGTCTGCGTATTTATTATGATTGAAGTGTTCAGAAAATTTCAACCACTGTTTGTTGTGTTATCTTCAAAATATATGTTGGTAGATCATGACCTGAATGTTCCAACCCACATGTGTTGTGTTTTGTTGGGGTTTTTTTTCCCACTGGAAACAGATTCCAACAGGCTTTGCTGAGTTCTCTAAAATGCTATTGTATGACTGCAAACTTTGACAGTACTAAACTATATATATTATCATAAAATTATTGGCTTATCTGTCCCACAACTTCCATTTAGAGTAATTTTATACGCAGCCAGTTTAAAACAATTTGAGAAAATGAATCCATTTAAATGGCTCATTTTAAGCTTGCATGATGTCTCATTTGAAACATCAATATCAATGAGAGATGAGATTTTAGGCAGAAGGAGATTTAGACTTCTTAGAATGAACAAGAATGGACATTTTAGAGAGCTGCTAATCTTCCCTTTCTAGGCAGAACCCTCTTCCAGCTATTTTGGGACTTGGTTATGATGGTGACTAATATTTTAGTAGAAAACTGATAAGAGTCTATAAAGTGAGAAAAGTATTCATACTTTTGCTTCTTTTTTACATTAATATAAATTCCCATTCCTTTGTTTTCTCCTTGTACCCAATCACACAACTCAATCTCCTCTGAGCAGTGAAAGTTTAAAAGCCTAATTCTGTAAGTCATAAAACAAACTAAGCACAGAAAGGAATTTACAGTATGTTAAAAGAATAGGAGAAGAGGCTAATAGAGTTGTATACATTTCAAGGATAGATATAATCAAGTGTGTACAATATAAAGCAGAAGGTTCATAATGATTGAAAAAGGAGAAGGAAAAAAAAAGCTATTTTGTAGTAGCTGCATGAACTCTGGCTGAACCTTGCTATTTGGCAGCCTCCAGTAAGGACAGCCTAAGATGAGGCATTAGGGTTTGAATCTGAGAAGCTGACATCAAGCAGACAGCAAGACATGATATCTTATTTTCCTGAGCTATGCTGACACAAATTGAACTCCACTTATTATTTTCTTATGCCAGTAAAGTTGCATTTGGCATTTAAGCATTTTGCTTGCAGATGTTGGAGTGCTGGTTGTCTTAATTTAAATAATTTGCAGATTGTTTGGTGGTATTAAAAGATAGAAACTCATTCTTCATATGAGTCCAATTTTATAAGATTTATTTTTTTTTCTGACCTTGTGCAAGGTAAGAATTTGATATTAAACCCAAGTAGCCCAAGGGTACAAAGCCAGTATTCTGTGTTATTCAAAACTAGGAGTGGAAAAAAACTTGCTTTGAGCTGTTTAACTGATAGAAATAAGAAGGAAATACGAAAATTCTTCACAATTATTTGAGCTCAGCAAAATAAGAGTGTTATTTCTCTGTCAGGCAATATAAATCATAAGAATAATGCATATCATATATGAATAGCAAGTATGTAATGCATCTAACATATCCCTTGTTCTTTAAGGGTGTTAGCACTTTTAGCACTTTTCATAGAACTAAGGAGATAGGTGTATGGTCATCATTACTTCTGTGCATATGATGCTTGATCTTTTTCAGTCACTGCCATACAGATGTTATAGTATTCCTTTTCTTAAAAAAAAAAAAAAAAAAGGAGAGGAGAGGAGAAAAAAAAAGATACTTCTTTGGCTTGTGTGTTCTGTTGCTTTTATTTGCTTGTTCATATTCCTAGACCAAACATTCTAAGAGGATACTAGTGATTTTTTTTTTAGTAGAGAATAAGATGTCAGTTTACATTACAACCCTCCAGGGTAAATGGAGAGAATTCATAAAGGATTAGAAAAAAATGCAGTGCTTTATAATGAAATGTACTTCATGTAATTTATGACTACACAGTTAGAGCATAGTCTTTCTTTTCCATTTTACCCCGTGCTGCCTACAAACACTTGGCAATTGTCTAGGGGGAAAAGTATTTTATCACTCATTAAGAAACAATGTAACTTGTTTTCATTTTGCCAAAAGAGTTATCTTTGAGAATTACATGGCCATGTTGTCAGATCATGCTGATGATCTATGGAAGTGTGGCTGGGAACTAAGGCTGGAAGAGATCAGGTGCTGCCATCAGTCTGGTGGAGGCGGTGGGAGATCCACCAGTGGTACCAATGGGACAAGCCATAGGAACACCTCTTCATATCATTCATTTTCCTAACTGTAAATTTGGAAGTAATAAAAGCTGCCCATGTCCATAAAAAGCCTTGAAATCATCAACAATGAAGGATTACTAACAGAAGGAAAATCCAGAGGTATTTGTGACAAGAGACGATCGGGCCTGCCCTGCCTTCAATCCGAGTTAAGTATCACATACAGACTGTCTGTGCAAAATGATTTACCTAGATTGCAGTGAGTTACTTATGAAAAATGTGAGGACATATGTCAAATCATAATGTGTATCTTACCTAAAGCGACAGTTGAGTGTGATTTGACAGATTGCCCAGAAAGTCATCAAAAAAATTGTGTGTCTGTTAGACTACCAGGGATTAATGAGAGCAATTAAGGAATACACAGACACTGCAGAAAAAAATAAATTATTTCTTTGCCTTCATCTTCACCACAGAGAATGTTGGGTGACACATCTCCTCTTTTCTGGAAATGAAGATGAGGTACTGTCAGAAGCTGCAATAGCAACAGAGGGCATACTGGAACAGAAGGAAGGAATTAGAGGACCACCAGTTATTAAAATAGGAGAGCATATTTCCAGGACTTCCAGAGGAACTTAAGAATGAAATGGTTGAACTGCTAAAACCCCTAAAATTCAGGCTCATTAAAATCACCTACTGTGCCTGATCACCAGTGACTATCTTTAATAAGAGAGCTACAGGTAATCCTGGGAATTGAACACCAATTTCTTTTCTTAATATCTCGGGTATTGTGAAACAAAAATAAATAAATGAGAATCATAATAGAATAAAGACAGTGTCTACCTGGCAAAGAAAAACATACTTTCCTAATCTATTAGAGCTTTTCAGGCACATTGTTCACAAAGAAAGGAAACAATTTAAAACACTTCTGACAATATTCTGAAGAGACTATTGAGAAGTGGCCAAAGATGAAAAGACAAAACAATTTCAAAGATCAGAGCCTAGCAGCTCATCTATACAAAGTCTGTGAACACGGCACAGGGGGTTACTTAAGGACTCCTTTTGTGGGTGCTCCTAATGAACAAGTCGAAAATGGGTTAAGTGATGTTTCACCAATGCAGATCTGGATGAAGGGAGGAGCTAAGTACTATGTTCAATGAATTAATGAAAGATTTCCAGAAGCCTGGAGAAGTTATAATAAGTGAAGATCATTTAATGTACTGTTGGTTTAGGTAATTATGTAAGAATTAGGACCTTGTGTTTAAAGAACTAATACCAATTTAAATGTGGACTGGAGAAGCAGAGACTTGTAGCATTCAGATATCCTCAAACTGGAATCAACATAAACTTACCTGGGACATTTCTTGGCTTTTACGGATTTTACTTTCCAACAGGACTTGCTCCATGCTAATGATGGTCGAAAGGTCCTACAGCTAAACTCAAAATAGAAACACAGAAAACAGCTATGTTTTCTGCAGCAGAAATGAGCTTAACTGAAAAAAAGCACAGTAGACAGAGGCGGTTTATCTGGACAATATATAAGAAAAGTAAACTTGGTATGAAACACGTTTCTTCCAGAAAACCATGGTCAGTGCAGTAATGTTGCTGTTCCGTTTTTTTTCTCTTGCATTATTTCAAGTCATGCCAAAATAAATTATGTTGCAGATCTATTATTTAACTCAAGGCAAATTACTAATGGGCTTTCCTAAACTTTATTCTTTTACTTTTTTTTTTTTTTTTTAGCCTACATATGCTGCACTTTGTAGTCATCTCTGGTCAAGCTTTCATATATAGTGTGGAGTTAATGAATTACTTCTGTATTCAGTCACTTAGACTTCATGAATCAGTCATCTCCTCCTGAAAACTGCTCTGGTCTGGATCTTTAACTAGTGTAAATTAGCACTGTGCCAAGAGAGAACTGAGGTGATACAATACTGTACAAAAGTCAAGGACCCCGCTCTGCATTTTTGTGGCATTATTACTATAGTGGCGTTCATAAATGTTACAGATCTTACGGGGTACATAAAGTAGATAGTCCACAAAGAGAATTTTTTTTCCTATTATTTATGAAAGCTTTCCCCTTTGTTGGCAAATCTATTGGCCTAAGGCAGTGCCCTGTGAATTGTGCAGTTTGGGTAATACTAATTTATTTTAAGTGATTTGTGTTTATACTTGAGGAAATAATAGGAAATATATAGAGATTGAATCACTTTTTCTGTTTTCATTAACATAATCTTTGTTTCTAAAACTTTATCAGCCTCCTTTTTCCTTCTCTAGTAAAATCACTCTACTTCAAGCCACAGGCTTTTGTTCCTTGGAAGCCTTTTTTCAACAGTTTGGAATTCTCCAAGCAGTGAAGTTAGGCTGCATCTTTGTTGTACCTCTCGAGTGTAACACACCAAGAACAAAATCATGGCAATGCTGGTAGAACTAGCCAAGAAAAACAGAAGTACAGAGGGAAGGAACTAAACAGAGATTCCCCTATGTATCCTGTCCTTGCCTTTAGGCAAAAATCCTGCAAGCTGCTCTGATACCTCCTTAACAGTGTGTATGAAATACTTGATGCAGCACTGTTCTCAAGCCTGGTCTCTGTTCATTTAAATTTCTACATATCATAAAAAATTCAAAGATATTTAATTGCTGGAGTACCTAAGAAAGTATTTGCACACTGTAATTTCTCTGGTAGTAAAGTCAAGTTCCTGCCCTGTGAAAGCCCCCGTTCCCTCTCCACATCCAGGAGGCAGTTCCAGGCAGCCCTTTGCTCCTTCCCTTCCTCCCCAGGACCTGCTGTCCTTCCCACTGCCCATTTTGCTTATTTTACAGCTTGCATGTGATCCAAGACATAAAATAATCTCTGACATCTTGCTGTGCTATTCCTTGAGGATCATCACCTCTAAAACCAGTATTACTATGGAATCCATTTTCCCTCTGTATTAGGGGTCACCTGCTGCAACCTCAGCATTAACCTGAATGTCAGCTGTCCTTTTGGTGAGGGGAATGGGAGGGTAGGATAGAATAGGGACAGACCTTTGCCAGAGAGCTGTGTGTTTGTTTGAAGACTTAAGGAAACTGAATACTGGGATTGCATTCCTCCCAAGTTTCTGGAGAGGAATATTAATATCAGTAAAAGACCATTGCTTCAGGGAGGGAAATGTTAATAGTTATTGGTCCAAATTCTCTCTCACTGGACTCCACAGACATTACTAAACTTAATCCAGGGAGGAATTTGGTCCACCAGGTTTAATTTAAGTATGTAATATGAGGCAGCGTTGGGAAAAAGAAACCCACATCTACTTGGTAAATGTATTTTTGGGATGTCTGTGCTAAATTCAGAGAGTTTGAAATTAATTTTTGTTCATAATACTGTAACCGCAGCTGGAATGTCATGCTCTGTTTTGGTTTCAACAATTATAGGAAGGGCAGGATGCAACCAGAGAGTAAAAGGAAGAGGCACAAGCAGATGATGTGAGACATGATGATCCGTCTTGTAAGGAGAGCCTCAGAGAATTTGGGGAATTGAATCAGTGCCATTTACAGGAGAGGTGGCAAAGAGGGTGCACATCCACACTATAAATACAAGTGTTATGCTGGCATTAAAGTGAAACAACAGCATAAAGGCATCAAGGCAAGGAATTAGAGAATGGCTAAAACTTTAATTTTGGGTAAAAGCTTTATGGAGCACAAAAACTTGATGGATGTTGAGCCCCATAAACCTCAGTTTATCAGAATAATCTTCTGATGCTGGCGCCAGAATTTAAAAGAGGTGAATCTGATGGACACTGTTCCTCAGTGTGTAGTACTTTCAAGTGAAATTTAGCAGGTGGATTTTTTTTTTTCCCCTGCTGGACTGTATCCCATCAACCTTATTGGTGGGACAACCTTTGTGAAAAGGCAGAACTATTTATTCTACTGGTGGCATGGACCTTTCCTGATATATAATGGCAAAGAAACAGAGGATTTATGGCTGTAATATCATCTGACTTCTGTATCCAAAATTTAAAACATGAAGGATAAAATATGCTTTCTCTGTTGGAGAAAAAAGGCAGAGGAATTACATTCTTGGCATATACGTTAGAAATGGCAGCACTGGTGAGATTATATCTGTTATCTTCAAAATTGCTTTAAACCAGAAGCTTGGGTAACAAAGGACAGAAGTTACTTTCATATTAGCATATATGTCATGTTTAATCAATCAAAAGAGAACTGTAATTACTTTACTCTCTTCTTAGCTAACTTTAAAGAAAGGAAGTCATGAACCTATAAAGTAAATGTCATCCTGTTTAGATAGTTATAGTTTTATAGGTAATTTGTTGCAGATTTTATGCAGATAATTTATAATTATTTCCTTTCATGCTCATCTTTTAGCCTGGAGTCCAGTTTTAACACAAACATAAGGACTGCAGATGCAGGGAAAATATCAATGAAACTACCTAATTTTTTTCTCAGATTTGGTGCACACATTTACAAGTTTATCAGCCACTGTGTGGCTACTGAACTTGGCAGTAGTTTGAGCTGCATATGCAATATCAAAGTGAAAAATCATGGTAATAATTAGTAGGCTGGGTTAGATGGCCTATGACTTTCAGGCGATATTTGCATGAGAAGAAATTAGTTTCTTCTTCCAGTCTGAGCCTTTAGTGTCACTTTGTGTTGGATACTTTGCAGTAGGTGGTTTTCAGTACATTACGCTGCTGCTGTGAAGGAAACAAATTGCATAGTCAGTTGAGCAAGGAACTTTAAATTGTCAAGTGTGTTGAACTGCACATACAGCAGCAAGATGACTGTGTTTGAAAATAGTCTCAGATTGCCACAGCTGCTTGCCTTTAGCATGTCTCCCACCACAAAATAGTCTGTATTTTCTGCTTCATGGATAAAACCCCTATGTTGGAAAAACTCTGAAGCAGTCCCAAGAAGCAAAACAGACAGTGTATTTATGCAAGACAAGATTTGTTGCAATTGCTTGCTGGCATTATAAGATAATTTAGTTTTCTTTAGCTCTTGAGAAACCTCTTATAGAGTTAAGGGGCAGAAAACTAGTATTCCTAAATATTTTAAAACGTTAAGCCAAAATGTGGATTTGATTTGTTATGAGTATTGGCAGTCTGACTGTTGACCATCCTTTCTCTTCCAACCTGCAATAAATTCTACAAGAAATATTTATTATTTCATCACTCACCAAACTGGAATGATTAAAATATGCACCAGGGAAACACTCCCCGCCATGAGAGATATTGATTAGACACTAAAGCATTGCATGTCCTTTACACTGGTGAGGCCCCCAGCACAGCAACCCAATGGAGAGCTGGCTAAAGACGTGGACCGAGCTGGTTTCCCTCTTCAGTGCAGGGCCAAATGCCAACACAGACCTATCAGACTAGTAAGTCAAAGGTAGAATACAGGTAGTGATATAACACTCTGTCCACCTGCCTGTGCCTCCTTACTCTAAAGTACTAAATACCCCTTTACATGTAGGTTGATTAGCAAAACCTTTGACATGAGTCTGCAGTGAGACTTAAACTTCTGTTTCTGGATCCATAGGGAAAAATGCTTAACCAGCTTTAACCTCTCTGCAACAGCTCCCTTCAGGCTGTTATGAAACATGAATTCATCTGACCTCTTCAAGGTCTGTTTATATCTTCCTGTCTGGGAGATCCAGTCATTCCTTCCTTCAGCCTGCCGCAGACAAATGAATATCTCATGGTACTGTCATATAAAAAGCTACTTAAAACGTTTCAAAGCCAAAAGGGCTGCTAGTTTATACTCTTTGAAAAATCAACACAGTGTCTAAACAGCTCCACAATACACAAGGCTTCTACTGCTTGGATTTATTTCTTTTCAGCTCCGGGGTTTTTTATTCTTTTTGACCAATATGTTATCTCAGTTAACAGTATTTTTCTTTTCTATAGTAGTAAGGATTAACTTGTCCAGCCAGAAGATGATTCAGCTGCATGTCCAATTCATTACATTATAGGACTGATTTATCAAAAGTCCAAGAGCAGCACATGATACCTGGGAGTCCAACATAACTGTGCCACAGCTCTGGTGGCCAAGTGCAAGAAACCAGCATTGGCAACACAGAAAAAGATCATAACCCTGTCCACCAGTTGCCAAACAAAGGATGATTGCCAAATACAGGGCTGGACTGTGAATTAAACCATTGATTTTTGCAGCTATTGTGCTTTGACCTTGACAGTAGGACCCAGGAGAGCTGGATCCTATGCCTGACCCTGCTGCTGGCCATTTATTCTTGTTCCACTTCAAGTCTTCTGCATCGCCTCAGCATCGCGCCTGAGCTGCGAGTGCTCTGCAATTCTGCAAGCTGGGCATAGGTTGTATCATTTTGTGTTACATTTGCTGGACAGAGGTAATTAAGATGATGTCTATCTGGGTATTGATATGCTGTATGGGAGAGAGGAATGTTGGATCTGTGTTGCATTAACATGATGATAACAAAACAGGAATGAAGGCAAAGGATAGGGTAAAAATTATAGGCAGGAGTAAAATGTGCCTCTGTTACAGGAGGGTAAGAGTGTGAATGTGCAGGGAGGTCCTTCCTTTCCTGCCTTTGAGGGTTGATCTATCATTCTGGTCCAGTCTAGGCAGAGTAACCAAAGGATGTTAATGAAATAATCTGGGAATGGATTGGAGAGTGTAATGAATAATTCCACACATTGTTAAAAAGATAGGAGTGTTGAATTATAAATAATCCAAACCCCAAATTTGGGAAAGCTGTAAGAAAAAGTGAACCATAGTGGGGGTTACCATAGTGCGAGGAGATGGGAGCAGCTGAAGAAACCCTGAGAAGCTGTGAGATTTAAAAAGTTAGAAAAAAGAAAGGGTAAAGAGCTAAGGAGCAAAGAAAGTGAAGGAAGAAAAAGAGAAGTTATCACTGCTCAAGATGACGAAGAAGGAGGAGGTACTAGTATATGTAGTAATAAATGCTTGGCAGAGCCATCCCCTGGAGCCTCCTGACTGCTCCCAGACCACTCAGCCACCCCAGCTGCTGGCTGTCTGTGTCTACAGAATTGTCTTAAATTGTTTTATCCCCTCTCTATCAACAGTGTAGTATCAGTCTTCAGGAGCACTCAGCATCTTTAAAAATCTATAAAATTCAAGATAAAACAAAATTTGAGGGAAAAAAAGGACTTTAAAATTGCTAATTCAGTTAGTAGTAAAAATTGCTAAATAACCAAGGATTCTGAAGTCATACAAATACTTAAGAACCACGAATGCAAAGAAAGACTTTCTTGATTACTTATATATTCAATATAACCCTACATATATATATATGCTTAACTTGGGTACAACAACATAGTTTTCACCTTGAATCTTATTTATATGTAGCAACAGTATCTTGTTAAAATCTAAGTTGTACTACCTTAGAACAAGCCTATTGACTCAAATTTATGGATTATTATATGTGAATAGTGCAGGTCCTCACAGTAAAAGAAGCATTATTTGAGTACAGAAAGTAGTTCAAATATTTTTAATGTTTTATTTTGCTTTCCCTTTTATTTTTGTTTCAGACTGTGCTATTTTGACTAGGATAGCTTATAGAATTCTTCTACCATTTTACCTCTTTTGCCCTATAAATCTATACATTTTTATATTTTCTACAATTTCTTTGGGGGCTGTTTCCTTTGTAACATATGAGAATATTTTAATTTGGTTTTCTCTCCATTCCAATCATTTGGGGTTAAATTTTCTCTAATAGCCTAATCCCAGTCCAAATAAGTTTAATGAGAAAACTCCAATGTGATAAAATGGAACCACATTTTCTCTCTTAAGCCTGCACAGCAGACTTTTCTGGCATAATTGTGTCGTTCAAGGGTAGAATGAGGTGTGATCTGTGACTGGCATGAGCAAAAGCTCTCAATGTCGGTGCAGGTAAACTGGCAAAAATACCCTATTGCCATTTCCATCCTACTTTTTTTGCAAGATGAGAAAAGTTACGGCAACAACAGTGGAGTTTTGTTGCTACATGTTGCTCTTCCAATATAATGGAAGAATATTTCTATTCCAGAAAGGCCTTCCACGTGTGAGCCTGAACTGAATTACGCTTGTGTAAATTGAGACTAATTCTGCTGTAGCCATGCAGCAAAGGTCATGTTCACTCTTGGTGTCTGCTGGTGAGCTGGAGGGTTGGCTGGAGGAAAGGCTGCTGCAATAATAAGTCCCCTGCCCTCTGTCCAGGCTGCTGCAGCTCTGAGAAGATGCAGCATTCACCAAGCAGCCATACTCCTGAAGGGCAGAGCCAAGGCACTCCAAGTGACAACCTCTTACAGGCATGCCCATCTCACGTGCTTTCTGTTATGCCTCTTTTCTTTGATCTCCTCTGCCTGCAACAGAGAAGGAGATCAAAGAAAAGCTGAGCTCTGCCTCTTATCTCTGCACTCCTGTGTATTTTCTTTCCTTTTTCCTCTTTATTTCTGACAATTGTAGGGGAAGCGAGACACAAAGGGAGCTCTGCTGTACAAACCTCAACCTTCTCCAACCCCAGCCCAGAGCTGGAAGAAAGCTCTTGCATTATTGCCTGAAGCAGGTGAGCTCTGAAAAATGCTGGAGGTGGCAAAAGGGAAGTTTCTTGGTTTAGCCTCACAGGAGCAGTATCTCGATTCCAATCAAGGACACCAGGGTGCAAGAAAGCATTTAATAATGCTGGAGGCAGTTCCTTCTGAAGAGTCAACTGTAGCCCTGAAAAGTCCCAACGATCTAGTAAAGGAGTGTGAAACCCATGTTTTCCTAGAATAGTAAAAGGACTTCTGAACTAATGGTATCACACTTGCAAAGAAGCAGAAAATACAGTCATGCTGAATAGCAGCTGCTCTGTGACAGCTGGAGGAGACCTAACCAAAGCCAAATCAGTTCAGATTTATCAATGTCAACAGTGTTTTGCCCTTAACTCTCATGCTTTACACATCTTTTCATATGTCTTTTCTCATTAGCCACGTGGAAGAGACATTATTACAACCTTTCTACCTAGATGGTCTCGATCTTTTCAATTGTCCAGTATCCATAACTTCTGAGTGAAAGAATTTAATCTGGAACTTCAAAAATAAAAATCTTACAAAGCTTGTTTTCTGCTTTAAGGTTCTGTATGCTCACAGGACTGATCCTCCCTTCAGTTTTCCCAGAACTGTGGCTGTTTGAACTTCATCCACTTCCCCTAGAGTCCCCTGACTTGAGGAGTGTATATCTGCACAAAGGTGTCTACGCTGGCATCTTAGTTCTGGTCCAGGGGATGCATTGGAAGCAAATCTGGTTGCCCTCACCTACTGTATTTTAGGCCATAGCACAGAGCAGTCCTGAAGGAATTCTGTTGATGGGAGTTCAGCTGGAGGATGCAATCCAGGTGGCCAAGCACACTCCAAACCCTTGCAGTTACATCCCAGAAGAAAGGCTGCTGCGTGAATGGTGGACATTCAGCTCACAGGAATGGTACAAAGCAAAACCTCATCTGATGTTTGCTGACAACTCTTTGTCTCTGCAGAGCTGCTCCTATTGCACCCCAATGCTCACAAAGATGCCTTGGAACCCCAGAACTCTTTATCTGAGAGGCTCAGTTCCTCCTAAGTGACTGAGCATCATTTCTGAATATGTCAGCTTCTTTCTGAATATGCTGGACTACACATTTTAATAGTAATGACTGGTCTCACTTTGGGTTTTTCTAATGCTTCTGGGTTCATCAGATCAAATTCAGGATCAAGAGCAGCATAAAAAATACACTTTTCTTAGGAATAAATTAACCAGCACATTAAAAAAAAAAAAATCAAACTACATTACTTTTTGCTAATGAAGGATCCAAAACAAAACTTCACCAACTTTGCAACTACATGAATAAGCTTTTAAAAGATGACTGCTTGTCAGGGAGCTGGGATGCACATATTAACAGATTTTTTTCTCTCCAGTGTACTGCTTTCATTTTTTCAGTGGCAAATGAACTGAGACTTAAAATGAATGAGCTGTTTAAGAGTGACAGGTCTCCCCTTGCACCTGCATATGTTGATAGCCAGAGTTTTTCTAGCCCCAATTCTTGTACTATGATCATTTTCCTTAGTAATGCACTTAGAAAGCTCTAGTAGCCTACCAGTGCTGCCACTCAGCATAGCATTTCCTGCTAACCCTGAGACATTCTTGTTTATCTACTTCATTGTTCTTCAGAGCAAATGAGCATCATGTGTAATTCTACCAATCTTATTTATCTTGATTTATGTGATTATGCATATGGTGCTAATTCCTGCCTTCAGCTCTGTTTGTTCAAATTACACACCCTTCCCTTAAAAATGCTATTGTACTTTTGGAGATTGATCTCTTTAATTCCATGTTTACCTCCATTTTCATGCTGTTCAGTTTACTTCCTTTTTATATTTCTAGAGCAGGAGCACTTGCTATAGTAGGCATGAGGCATATACATACACACGCCTTGAATCTATCTTGCTATCACTGTCTGTCTTTTAATACTCTTCCTGAATTTTTTAATCTGAAATATGAATAACAATTTAATGCCTTCTGGAGGGGGAGAAGGGCTTCCATAAAAAATATCATATTATATGAGTTGCATGGCAAAAGGATTTGTGATTTGAATTATTACTGAACCTCACTGAGTATCCTTTCACAATCATTTGCATTTATAGTGCTATAGGAATAGGGTCTTTTTGTAACAGCTATTGCATCAGAACCCTGCAGTTTTGGCTGTGGGCTGTAGAAGTCAAAATACTGGACTAGTTCAGCCCAAGCACATTATGGAGGGTTCCTTGAAAACATGCTGACAGCCCCCATCAGTCCATTTTCTTTCCTTTAAGGATAAACTCATGCTTCTCCTTGACACCTGCCAGCAGTTTGCTAACCAGCAGGTATAAATGTTAGCCCTCGCTGGTCGAATCCTTCAGTCAGTTCTGTTTCTCTGTCTAAGTTTATACACACACATAGGACGGCTGTGTGTGTTAGACTGGAGTTTCAGTCTCTCAGATAAGAAAGCATTTGTGGTCTAATTTCAAGAACAGCTGGGATGGCGAGTCCTCTGCTTCTCTTCTAAATTCTCTGTGGTCCTGTGTGGTCACCCTGCAATCAATTCAGTTCCTGAGGGTTTCAGTGACAAAACTCTTGGAGCTCATTAAGGTAGACATCCACAATTGCCTTACTGTTCCCAGTGGAAGTAGGTGCTCAGATTATTGTCCTACGGAGTTTTTTTCAACGCCTTATCTTCTCACCCTCTCTATTCAATAATGACATTGATATCTTAGCTATGTGTCTGCACTTACAGCTTATGTTCATTGAATTATTTTCCATTTTTTAGACAACTATTTCAGTGTCATGGCATTCTTTGAGGTTTTCTGTCAGAGGTTTTCTGTTCCTTTGCATACAGCTTGTATTGAAGCGTGTCATTTAAGTAATCCAGATCAGCCCCATATAGCACAAACATTCTTATGTCCTCTGTCATGAACCAGTTTCACCTTTCCTAATGAACACATCAGGAAAGATCTCCCACTTCCTCACCTGCAAGGTTTTGGTATCCACCTTGATAATATTTGTAGAATAAAGGAACATCAGGGCAGGGAACCATGAAGTTTTTAATAGTCATCTGAACGAGTAGTCAGGTTTTCTGACAAAAATTGAAAGCTGAAAAACTTTTGACTCAGCTTTTGTTTTTCGAGCAGTCATTTCTTTGCATATTTCTTTTCACATTTTTTCCATTAAATACTTAGGTAATCACCCTTTTTTTTATTAGAAATTAGATAAATTGGAACATTTTTAGTAATCCCGACAATTAATGATATTGCTTAAGAAAATGCTTCCTCAGTCTCAGTGGAAACATCCCCAGAATGTGTTAATTGCACATTTATGGTCACTTTTAGAGAACCTGCCCATTACCAATCCTTAGCCTATTTAATATGGGCACCTTAGTACAGGCTGTACAAGCAGATGGTTTTTCCTAAATTAGAATGTAAGAGAGGACTACACTGGTTTAGCCTCAGTGAAATAGATAATTACTTTTATTTTAACATTTCTTGTGTTGTCTCAGGGATCCATTATGTATGTTCTGTGGTGTTGCACAGTTGCGGTAAGATGTGTTTTGTTTGCAGAAAGTCTTGAAGCTCACTTCACTCTTGGGGCCAAGACAGAAGATTTGATGTGGGTATCTCCTGTGCTTCTGGGGCAGCCTGATCCCCAGGAAGGGCCCCAGTCTTTTACGGAGTCACTTCAACTCTTCCTCCACCCCGCGTTTTGTCAACAGAAAACCTGAAAGCTGCAAGAGGGAGAATCTGTATTCCATCTTTGCTGTATTTTCTGCTTCTTTCCTTCTACACTGTCTCCAAAAAGCCCATGTTCTAGGAGAGGTATCTCTTGTGCTGATGTGCTAGAAGGAAGAGCAGTTGGTTTGTTGGGGCTTATGAAGGGGACAGAAGATTGCGACTGTCTCTGTTTTGTTGGGGGGGTTTTTTGCACCAACCTATTTTCAGGGCAAATCTCCCTTAAGGAAACAGTGAAAGGGTTCTGTGCTGTGAGCATCATGCTTGCAGTTTTACTGTCATGACTAGCCCAGCTGAAGTCAACACAGGCAGAACTTACACACACATAAGCGTTCACAGGATCAAGGGTAAAGACAAAAAGCAGACAAAGCAAAGGGGAGCGAGTTAGATGTACAAGTGCAGTGGTCAGGGTGATGATAGGCACACATGTTGTTAGTTCCTCTCCCCCTCCCTCCTGCCAACCACTAAAACAAGCAACATGTGATAGCAGGAGGAGAGGGGTGAAAATCCTAAACTGTACTTGAAAAAACCCCACCCATCTGTAATAGATTCGTATTTCACAGGTCTTGTTTAGGCTTCATTTACACTCTTGGAATTAATTTCTTTCTATTACAGAGCCCTGTGGGCCACTCCTGCTCCATTTCAGCACAGTGGAGGGAGGTGACAATAGCCTGAACTGCAGAGCGCTGCAGTCTCCTCATTTAAGGAGGGAGAAATATTTCTTTTGGCAAGCAGTGGTGTGCCTGTGCTCCAAGGTCTTAGGTGTACTCAGCAAGGACGGATAAGTAATGATGACTACATTTGAATTTCATGAGATGTCTCAACTTTCCAGTAGGTGTTTCTCAGGTTTGGAGCAAAAGCAAATATGTTTTCAATTTCCAGTGAAAATTAATTCTGAAAAAGATCAGTTTTAGTCAATTATAATTTCACAATTTTGATTTAACAATTTTATTTTACTTCTACATAATCTGTAAAGTTTTCCGGAAGCATATTACCAGCGTGCTACGTCTCATATAATATCATTGAAATCTTCCCTTTTTTAAAGTCCTAGTTTAAAGGATATTCCTATTCACTACTGATAAAAAACAGCTTCATCTCCTTTCTTAAATCAAACTGTTTCTTGTTTTGCAATAAGACAGTATAAGAAGTGCTTGAGTTCACAAATGAGTTTCTCTTTGTACTTAGAGAGTATAGCCTTAGTATACAATTTTGTGGAGTAAGAGAACATTAAAATTTTAGTAGCTGAAACAAGGCTTCAAGCACAGATGTAAATAATTCTGCACTCAAAAACCTTCAGTATGGCATAATAGTTTCTTGTGTGCCTAGAATTTGTATAGGTAGACATGAAAGCAGATATTAAGAGGCTCTACCCACAGCAGTGTCACCATGAGGCTGAGTGGTTGTAGGTGAGCCACGGAAATTCCCTGTCTGGTTGTCTGTAAAATGGGGATAAGCTATTCATTTCTCTGGAATGCTGTGATCCTCAAATAACGGATGATGTGAACATCTCTGTTGAAATACTGCATCATTAATTTTCCACTGCTCTTTTGCCAACGTTTGAAGACATTTAGATCTATGATGGTTCAGACTTTAAAGCTACCAGCAGTACTGCAATAACTGTTTTCAATTTTTTTTAAAAATCTGCTTTCCTACCTTCTTTCAAAACATTTGCAACTTGAGCCTCAAATGCATTCTTACAGAAATAATTGATTATGCTTCCTGTGCTTTGTTTTTTCAAATACTGTCAGACCATATTCAATAATTAATTCAAACCCAAGAAGAGATCTCTGTCCCCTTTGTATTTTGGGAGCAGGTTCCTGGATGTTGCTGCACTGTGAGATGTCGACCAGGAGTCTCGACTGCTCTGTAACTCACCCAGGCAACAACAGCATTGATCCCCTTGAGAAAATAAAGCAGAATTCAGAACTGGAAGTCTTTGACAATCATTTTGCATAAAGGTAAAGGAGTATACAGTGAGCACAGTTCTTGAATTGCTGGGTTTCCACAGTTTTCGCTCCAGATTTTAAGCACTGATTTCAATCTGAAATTACATTAAAAGCAATTGGTAGGCAGTTGGTGGACTTTTTGTGGACTTTTTGTTGACTTTTTCCTTCTATCAATAAAAATTAAAATTCAGCTGACTGGAGCTTGCCCATTAAAATTAAAACAGTTTGACACATATTTTTAATGGATGTGTTTATCTACTTTTTGTAGAGATAACCCTGTAATCAGCTATAAGGTTTCCTAAGAGCAAAGCTCTTCACACAGACAAGAAGTGTGCAAATATTAATGAAACACATCATCCTAGGAATGTCCATATTATCGCTTTTGTTTTAAAAGCTGTCCACAATAATGAGCTCAACATAACCTTTTGCCCCTCAGATTTCTACAGAGCGATCCACCTGGCAAACAGTTAAGTGCAGACCATAACTGCACAATAGAGCCTGTAAGTGTCAGCATCTTTTCCTTGCAAACTGTGCCTGTGTGTGCATGTGTGTGTGTCTGAGCGCATGTTTTAAAGACCTTGCCTAATCACACCTCACTTATTTTTAAGTAGAACATGTGGTTTGACTTTGCACCCACTTTTCCACTAGAAGACTAAATGTTAACACCCAGGGGCACCTGTCTTAGATTAGTGAATAGTTTACTACAAATGATGAACCAAACTGATGGGATTATACTTGGTTCAGAAACACAAAACTGAGTCAAACAGGCTTTTGCCTTTTCTTTATTTATTTATTTATTTCAAAGTACAGAAGATGACACTAAAAACAAAAGGAAAATGTGTCTATAATGCTGTATTTAAAAAACATCTGACAAGTTTTGCTGACATGTTTTCTGTGTGGAAGGACCTGAAAATCTCATGTCCACTTGACAAGAGCATTTTTGTCATTCCACAGTGGCAAAACAAGTGCAAAATGTGAAGTGGTCTGCACATATGGCCTTAGAGGGCACTGAGGTTTGGTGAGGGTCAACTTTTTTTGGATCTGGGTAAATTTCATGGTCCCAGCTGTCCAGATGATTTGCAGAGGACACCAATATACTGAAGCAACCTGCTGTGAATCTTCATCCAAACAGGTTAATGCATGGCAGGCACCCTGTATGGTTCTCAACAACTTCACAAAAATCAAACAAACTTTCACCAACACTGGCTACCTTGAGCTTTCCTCTCCTTGTCTTCTCATTGACTGGGTTTACATGATTTTCCTATGATCACGTAAAACTCTCTTCTTCCATAAATATCAATTAATTATCAACAGTATTGACAAGAAGAGAGTTTTATTTTTATGGATAGTTTGTTTGGGGTTTTTTTTGGGGGGGGTTTGGATGCTGGATTAACAATCCAAGTACTTAGGTACAGCCATGATTGAATTTTATTTCTTTTACAAATTAAATACTGAAGAGGCAAGAATAGATTTCTTCTCTACTGCTTTCAACCACTGCCCAAATACACACGTGTATGTCTGCACACTTACACATGCATTCATACTAACACACACACAAACACGTGCCACATTATTGCTTTACACTTAGAATGTTAACTCCCTTTTATCTCTTTTATGTGTCTAATAAATTGTTTTCCCTCTTCTGTCATCAACCTCTGCTTATCAATGCCTCTTTGTCTGATTAGTGCTGTGTGCTGCTTTGGAGTAAATATATGGAGGGGGGGGGGGAAGCAGAATTAATAGAGACCAATTTGTTGCTTTTCTGGATTCCTTCAATATTGCTTGTTGCTCTGCCCAGTGAACCTTTCTCCTTTCCCAGGGTATTTTTTGGTTTCAAATACTGTAGCAAGGCTTTATCATTTCTTTGGAATGCACACTGCATGGTTGTTGTAATACTGTTGCTGTCATGTTTTCAACCCTCTATTTTAGATGTCCTTGCTGACACAAATTGGAGTAATTTAAGAGGCAACGTACAAATAACTTATTTTTGTGTATTGTATTATGATCACTTAATTGCTGATTCACAGACATGAGTGGAGCAGCACCACCAAACTCCTGCCCTTTTCAACCTTGTAGTCACATGGGACTCCAGGTATTTCACTTCATGTGTAAAAATGGTATCACTGGCCTTCATATTTGATTATCCAAGTACAGAATATTTTTCTGACAAAGGAAAGCTCAGTGTTTGATTGTTGGCACACAGAAAAATATGATACAAAGTACTGGCACAAAACTGAAATTTTTGAACCACAGAGCTGCACCTTGTACAGTTTATAACATAGCAATCCTGGGTGAATTCAAATATTCTGCCCTGTACCTGTATCGGTGACTGGGAAGGGATGGGGCCTTCTTCCAGATAAGTGTGATTCCCAGACATTCCTGTCACCCACCTCTCACTGCCACTCCTCCAGCTGTCCCATTTCACCATCACATTGCAGCAAAGCCTCCAGGACACCAGTAAAGAAGTGGCCTTTTATCCTAATTCCTTGTGCTGTTTCACTGTACCTCTCTACGCAAGGCTGTGTGCCCCTCAGGAGAAGTTAGTGTGAAACCATTCCTTGCACACAGTCCAGGCTTTCTTGCACTGATGAAAAATACTGCACTGAGCTGCTTAATGAACCAGTCACGGCTTGTGTCTCTGGACACGACCCTTCTCAAAAGCATATGACTGAGATGGTGCTTTATTGATTGCAGCTCTTTGATAGGGAAAAAAAAGTCAAAAATAGACTATGAATGTCAATAAATACAGTCTGGGAATTGTGAATTATTAGGGACATCAGGTTTCCAGCAGATGTTCTTATCCCATAACAGAAGCTGATTTAACAAGTCTGCTTACAGCTGGCCTTGGAGTCCCACGGAGCTGAGTCAGCAAGCCAAGCTTTGTGGGACTGAATCTTCTCTTACCCTTCACCATCAGCCATACAAATAAGCTTTAATGATTTGAGAGAGCCTGAATTCGTGCTCTGCACCTTAACAGAGAGCAGTGTGATGTGGTGGTATCGTGCAGGAGATGCTGAGGAGAGTGGTTGTATTGGTACATTTAAGATGTTGATTTCCTCCTTCTGGGGAAAGGCTCCCACTTTGTGAAAACAACCCATGTGTTGAATGTAGCTGGAGCTGAATTTGCAATAAAATGCCTGCCCTGCAGCTGTGAAACCTGCAGGTGCATAAATCTCTAACATTTATGATAAAATCTGTGTCGTGAACATTTTCTTATCACAGCACATCAGGGAGAGAAGAAGGACGGAAGGCTGAGGAAAGACTGCTGACAGATTTGAGCTGCTTGAGAACACAGGCCACTATTTAAAGAAGGCATCCAAGTCCTGCTCTCCCTGGAGCTGGTAATAATTGTGCCTTTTGCTTCCATGGGAATAGGAGCAGGCCTTTGCCTGGCAAATGTTTGCATATAGCCCAAATCAAGTCATTAGTTGCCATGTGTCCAACCTGTATTTTAAGGCCCTCCAGCTGAAAAGTCCATTTGCATATTTATCCCAGCCAGGAACATGGTAATTAAGTCTGTGGCGTTGTACACAACCCCGAGGAAAGTCTGCAATTCAATAGTTCAGAAAGACTCCTGCTGATTTCAATGGGGTTTGGAACAGTCACACACTCAGAGGGTGTTTACTGGATCCCAGACAATCCCAGTATTTGCAAGAATAATCAAATTAAAACCTCAAATTATCAACGCCTCTGCCATGTGAAAATACCAGCTCCACCTTTTAGTCCACAGAAAAAGCATTACAAAAGGGGTGAAGCTTGTTCTTTGATACGGTCTCCTCTGTATTGCTACACATCAGACAAGCACACCGAGCACTCGCCCTTGTCTCGGCTCCCAGCAATGCAGCTCATCCCTGCCTGCAGAGGGGTGGGAGAGCACTGAGATGGGCTTGGGCCTGAATAATGTACAAGGCTGTCAGCACAGCAGGTAGGGGAAAATGATTGCACTGGAGATAAACACAAAGGCTTTAGGCTGCCATTAAAAGACGATCTTGTTAAAAACAAACAAACAGCTATAGCAGCAGGATACTTGAAAGGTAGATAAGTCTTCCATGTACAGGAAAACGTCTATGATAGGAAAAAGGCATTAAGCAGAAGTGAAAATCCTTAACTATGTTTTATGGAGACAGGCCAAATGCAGTTTCTGCATCTGGAGTTTTACTTTGCTAAAAGAGATATAACAATCTTTTCTGTAATTCAGAAAATATCCAAAACAGTATGAGCTGAAATTTTAACTGCACCCAAGACTGTAACTGGGATTTTTTTTTCAAAGGTCTGAATTGTATCTTACTTTTTAATTTGGATTTTTCAGGGACAAATACTTATCTGCTGTAAATCTCCAAAGTCCTTTTGATTTCAGTGGAGTTGTACATCATCCAAGTCTGTCCTCTTTCACAACATACTAGTGAAACTTCTGTCTTTCAGCAGCAGCCTAATGCACCGTTTATGTGGTTTGGTTTAACCCCAGCATCTTCTGTGCAGCTGATAAAAGTTTAATTTACATAAAACTGTGTAAAAATCCCAGAAATATTGCCAAATATGATAGCCAGCTTAAAAGCCAAGTGAAAATATGGAGCCTTTTGAAAGGTGGTTCCTACTTTAGCCAAGGTTTAGGTGGTTCAACTTTCAGCCAAGGTTTAGGTGGTTCTACCTTCAGCCAAGGTTCATGCACAGCAATATCCAAACCTTCTGCCAGCTCCTCTCACTCACTGGCCCTCGGATCATCTTTGCCAGCTGGGGTGGGCCATGCAGGGAGAGGAGGTTTCATGGCATATTGCATTGCTGAATGAAAAGGCAAGGGAAAAAGAGGCCTTGAAGAAAGAGAAGAAAGACTGACCTAGAGGC
This sequence comes from Scytalopus superciliaris, assembly GCA_013400415.1. Taxonomy (NCBI): domain Eukaryota; kingdom Metazoa; phylum Chordata; class Aves; order Passeriformes; family Rhinocryptidae; genus Scytalopus; species Scytalopus superciliaris. The sequence continues at coordinate 3,326,692 of VXBX01003755.1, read as the reverse complement.
AGCTAAGGATGCCTGAAAGAGACAAAGGCGTTGGGCCTGATTCAAATCCCATTGAAGTAGATGGAAACATTTCAATGGGCCTTGGATCAAACCTCTGCAGGGAAATGAAATGAGAAATAATGAACAGTTTTGGAGACAAACAAACTGGGAAGTCGTAGAGGGAGATGGCAGGTATGTATAGAAAAAAAGAGTGGTCTGGCAACAAGAAGGGCCCTGTGCAGTTGAGAACTCAGATATAGAGGTTGGCAGCTCCCAGCGCAGGAGCTTGGCAATGACCTGAAAATACTGAGAGATTTGTTTGCTTGTGTTTTGTAGCGTGTGGCAGCAAACAAGGCCCAGAGACGCAAAAGAGATGGGCTGGCTGGCTGGCTGACTCGAAATCAGAGTTAGTGATTCCAGACAAGGGGACCCATCCCATGGGATTTCTCTTCCCCCTGTCCACTTCTTGATTGTTTTAACTGAGAGTTCAGTTTTGGCCTATGAATAACCTGCCCTGAAAATAATACATCCCAGGCAGGTCCTTGTATAGCAAATTGTGAGTGTGACCTAATAAATGCTCAACTGCTCGCAAAACATCTAGGGCATATTTTTGTTGTAAAAAAATAGAAATACATAATGATTCACTATGTAACTGCTAAATCCAGATTGGATTCCAGAGTTAAACCAAATCAGCCTCAGATCCTGCTTCCTCATCCCGACAGAAAATCCTTTGCCTATGGTTTCTGAGAAATGGGAACATACAGAAAAAAACCTCACAACAAACAGAAGTATGAATTTAATTACCAATACTATGCTCCAGCCTCAAAGGGGAAGGAGAAAGATAATTGCTTAGGGTCTCTGGGTGGAATCCTTTCCCCATGGCCAAGACAACAACCAGTCTAGCCAGCATCTCAATGACAGGAGAGCAACTTGCAGCATGTTTTCTGGTGTCAGTGATTCTGCACAGTCATAACAGGTAAGTGAAATGGTAATTAAAAACGGAAGGAAACACTGGCCAGCGGTGAGAACAGGTGGCATGGGGAGGGGGCAGCATTTTTTTGAGTATAAAATGGCAAGATAAAAATATGCAGCAACAATAAAAGCAACATTCTCATGGGGAATTTTTGCAGAAAGCTCCAGATAGACAAATAAGAATCTGAAAGGGAAAGGTGGAGGGCGTTTTTCCCAAGCTGCATAAAAAAGCCCAGAAAATATGTGGCAGTCCAGGAAATGCAAACAGGTTGTTATGATAAAGTAAAATGTCCTGTGGGGAAGCAGATTTGAAGGGGCAAATGTGCTTGCAAGGGATAAGTGTGAGCTTTTGAGAAGGAACAGCAAAGAGTGGAGGGTATGATGCTTTCTGGTATAGGAGAGATGCTGCGTATTCCCAGCCAGGAATTCCTGCCTTCCAGGAGCACATGTGCTGCTGATGGCAGTGCTGAGATGATATCGAGATGCTGTCAGTGACAGCCATGGGGTCATCCTGCTTCCTGTCCATGTGATGGGTTGTTAAGCTCAAGGACATGAGAGGAGAGAAAAAATCGTGTTGTGACTGGTGGTCCTCTCCAACGCTGCAGGTTAGACGCAGCCTCTCTCAGAAGCTGAGGGGAAAAGGGCTGGAGGGTGACCTCAGCTGCAAACAGAAAAATAATTTGGACAGAAAAATCTTGTAGAGAGAGCAGAGTCTCTTTGGTCCTGTGCTTGTTCGGTTTTGGTAAATGGACACACAGCATCTCTGAAGTATTTCACTGTTGTTACAGAGGGCTGTCTTAACAGAAATGCATCCTCTTTTTAGCTTAGAAAGCCAACTCTGATTTGGAGTTAAAATTTAGCTATTGAATTTACCTTTTCCTTATTAAAAACAACACAGGAGGCATTTGAACTTATTTAGAAAACAGAGAGGCTTGAAGTCCTAATACATCAGGTGATACTTTTCTTAAGTTGGGGAAGGAGATATTCCCTTCTCCTGAGGTTACAATTCCTTTGCTGCCAACCTGCAAGTGATCTTTCCTTCATGCAGATAAAATGATACAGAGATATACCTGAGGACCATGCTCCTGAGTGCTTTAAGCTCTTCCTCCTTTCTTATATGTGTTAGTTTGGGAGTTTTTGTCTGGTCTCGTAATACATTTTTAACCAACTGCCTCACATCATTCAGATAAAATTATTAAAGGCTACTGAATATTTGACATAAAATGCCTTCTAGCAGAATAGCATTTTGTTGTGCAATGATAAGTCAGATCTTTTGAACCTGTTCACTGATTACTTCTGTAACTGTTTATGAATTTGTCTTCCTATGTTTGCTTGTTGGTGCTAAATTGATCTGCAAGTCAAGGGTTATAATAAGAAGGTGCATTTTATAGCACATAAAATGAAAATAGACTATTTTACTATAATTCAATTTAAAATGCAAGCAATCAAGAGGTAGGAATCTGTAGGAATCACTCCTTTCACAACTCATTTTCAGACTAGTTTTAAATTTTGATACACCGGAAGACAAAATATCTCCCTGTATGTTTGCAAAATACCTACTTCAGTGTAAACTGTATTTTGACAGATGTCTTTGATCTCTATCAGAGTGCAAATGAATAAAAATTAAACATGAGGAAGAGCATGGGGAAACGTATTCAGCACAAACTAGACAAGGGGGATCTTTTCTTTCATCATTTGAAATGTCACTTAAATTCTCCTTCGCAGACAGGTATTAGGAGATACAGCATTGGTCCTGATCCTGCTTTGCCCCCTTTTCCTCAGTCACCTGCAAGAGGAGATAGGTAGCAGAACTTAGACTAAATGATGTCAAGTGGGACTGAATCTTCTAGCTCTGGGGCATCCCCCCACCCATGCCTGGCAGTGAGGGTCAGTGTCTGCGTGGGGCTGTGCCAGACCTGACAGCCCTTGTGTTGCAGGAAGGAATGAGCAGCCACAAAGGGCTCCAGCAGCTCATGAATGTATAAATAAAACAGATTACAGATACTACACGGAAAAGTAAGAAAGTATCTTTGATATCTTAGAAATAAATTGGGCTTAATCCAGAAAAGATTTAACACCTTTTGGCCAGGAGCTGTCCTTTGCCGTAGCTCTACAACCATCTTATCACGTGTAAATCTCCCTTTTGATAGGTACCCATTGAAAATACTTCTTGGATATTTTAATAACCCATTCCTCCCTGCTTATAAGAAGGCTCTGATAAGAATAAAAACAGTGTTAGGTAGGTGAAAGGCATCAGGTGAACTCTTTATTCCCTGGCAATGTCAGTCTTTACCCTAGATTTCAAAAGCAAAACACTGCTCTAATAGCCTGACTTACATTTACATCTTTCAGACATGTGTACATATTTTCATCTTGGAACAGTGCACGCAATTCAAGTCTAGCCTGTTTGTATGTCTTGGCAGACTTGTAGTGTTAAATAATGATTTTAAAGTGTTCAATTAACACTTTTCTCCATTTTCTGTTCTAACAAATATGAGTAAATGAGTCCCACAAAGAACAGAAGTCCGTGTTTATGCTGAGAGCTTTCAGCTCTAAGCCTGCTCCATGGTCCTATAAAAATGTCACAATTTAACACATACAAATTTAGTGAGATCCACAGATTTAATATTAAGCACACACTTAATTTCTTTACTGGGTATACCTTCTCACCTCCTTGCCAGCAGGAGGTCTTGGAGATTATGTTTTTTTGTCTCCTACATGTACAAGGCAACGTAGGGAAGGCAGAGAATCAACACAGCCCCATTAGCACAGGCTGTGACTTGCATGAGAGCAGGACTCACTGCCTTGGCAGAGCAATCACTGCAGAGATGCACTGCACCTAACCCAGCATTCAGCTTGCTTTGGGTGTCTCAGAATGTCCAGGCATGGGAGCATGGGAATAGTCCCTTAGCTTCCCATGATATAATTTGCCACTTTCCTTTGGTGGCAAAGTACTGGTCACAATATTCTTGAAAGTGCTGTAGAAAATGAAAATATCATTTAAAAAAGGCAAAAAGAATAGCTTGTTCAGATTGCACATCTCTTCATTGTTATAGGTGTAGATAGACTTTCAGTGATTTGATTTCTGATGGAAATAAAAAATAATGCTACTTTTTTAGGCGTTAAATACTGTTATTAATCCCTTGCTCACAATGAGAGCTTTGCAGGAGGATTTGTTCCGTTCTTCCTCAAATCACTGCAACATTTCACATTGCACAGCGGATTTGAACCAAATCAAAGAACCGGGGGCTAATGGGAGAACACAGCCCTGGTCTCGGTAGGAAATAGCCTCAGCAAGGGGCGGGTTTGTGCCCTACATTCTGGAGTTGCTGTTCTCAACTCTGCTGCAATGGTTGAGGGGAGCGCAGGTAACCGCGCACAAAGCACGGGGTGTAAAAGGAACTCTCTTGCTGATAGCCATCTGGAGAGCACAGACTTCAGCTCACTCTGACTTATTTTTAGGCACCAAGCTTGATAGTCTTTAAGGGCAAAGAGAGGGGAGTAAAAATAGGCCAATTAGTGTAATTTCTAAAAAAAATTCCTTAAAGATCTTAAGCAATTGCAAAGGTGACTTTAAAATTCAAGAGGAATGAAAAACAAATGGGCTGGGTAGGAAATTTGGGGCCTCTAAGAAGATTACTTAGCCAATAAATTGCCTTTTTTTATTTGAGCATCTTTGAAGTATCCTCCCTGAAGGGACTATCTTAAAGCTAGCTTTAGTCAGTAGCATTGGGTTGTTAATGGCTTCCGAATGTACCTTCCCTGTTTTCTAATCTTATTGTAGCCTCTTGCCTTTCCTAATTGTTTCATTAGATTCTCACTCTGGGTTTGAAGAGCAAACTTAAAACTGTAAAGTGTGTTTTTTGTGTGTAAGCACAAGGTGATATGTGACATTATTTCAGGCTTGCCCATGGTCTGTTCCTGGTTTGTCACACAGACTCGTCAGTTTGTCTGCAGCATTGTGAATTTTAGGAAAAGATTTCAGTCCTGCTTGGAAATCTCTGTGCCATCAACTCGTTGGACATCTGGTTTCAATTTACAATGTATCTGCCTGAGGCTACATAGCACCCCCAGAGTAAATAATAATAATAATGTTAATAATAATAACAATATCTATAATATAGTAATAATAGATGTAAATGAAGTACATGTTCTTGAGTTTCCAATGCGGGAGAAAACAAATTAGAAAATGAATTGCCTGGAGGTTTGCATTTACATTGCACGGATGGTTTACATTTTAAGCAACGTGAAAACAGACTGCCTTCAAGGAAGACCATGAATATTTGGGGAAGATTTATTTAAGCCAAAGATTCGGGGAAATGTTAAAGCCAGAGGAATTCTATACACAATAAAAGTGCAAGATAAGTAATTTGGTTCAGCACCAACTGTGGGTCTAAGCATATGAGTAAAGTCTGTGTTTAAAATCAGGGATGGGTAAATTTCTGCAACCCAACAGGAAAGCAAAATGTCTTCTGAAGCTAAGTGCAGATATTTACTAATGAAGGTTAAAAGATGATGGCTGAATGGAATTGGATGTGCAGGGGATATTTTAGGCTCTCTCGTACTCCCCCATGAGTCTGTCTTGTAGAAAACAAAATCTTTCACAGAAAAATATCAATTTGAATAAAGCTTTTGAATAAAGTGAGAAACACACATATTAGTGAGGGCACCAGTGATCATTAGCACACTCACATTTTGTACTAATGAATCTTTACTTTTATTCCTAAAAAGAGAAGCAGGGACAGCTTTAAGACAGACTCCACAAGAGTCTGTTGACTGCAGCTTTCACCCAGCTGTCAGAAGTTCAGGTTCAAGGTGCTCCTCGAAAGCAAACACAATTGCAACCTGAACCGCCAGGTCTCATCTCCTGGGCCCTGACTACACAGCTATTAAATATTCAGGTGTGTGGTTTTCTTCCCCTTGTTTTTCACAGAGAACTTCAGGAGGTCTCAAGGTCCTCTTCATGCAGACCATGATGCAGAAACCTCACAGGTAGAATTCCAATTCACAGCAAGACCAGGAGCAGCAGCAGAAACTGCAATAGCTGCAATTCCAACGCTGCAGGTCCCTGGGAGTCACCAGAAGGAGCACAACACAAATGCTGGTAAAAAACAAATGCCTTTGCGAGTCCTGCCTTAGGGTGGTTGAGCAGTGCCTTAGAAGGTGGTCAGGAAAAGTAATAGCTGGATGGTATGAGGTGCTGCTTCTCAGAACAACTCTGCTGTGGGACATGAGTTGGTACGTGAAGTGAGACAACAGTAGCACTGTGACTGTAGGATGGATAAACGTGATTTGGCTTTTATGCAGTTTATATTTATGCATGTGAAAGTAAAGGAAAAAACTGTGTATTTCCATAGAAATATACTAAAGGAAAAATTTAGGAAAGGGAGTCCACTCAGAATATGTTTAAAGAAGTGCTGACAGAACCATGGATAGTGTTCACATTTCACTGCCTAGTAAAATTACAGAAGAGGAAAGTTACCAGGGAAGAAACAGTCAAAATCAAAGTTGCAAAAAATCTATTCAAGCTAAAAAAAAAAAAAAAGAATGTAAAGTGAAAATTAAAGTTTTTCCCAAGTGAGGCCAAGAAAGAGGGAATTCTGAAAGGTGGGAATATGTGGTGCCATTTCTGGGAATGGCAAGAAATTGGCAAAACAAGTAACCAGATGCTGAAATAAATTATTTTAGTGCTTCAGAATAGATCACTTTGAAAAATGAAAAAGGTCTTTGCAAAGACTTAAACAAGAAGAAACATGGGAAAATCAGTGGATATCTGTGATACAGACTTTTAAAAGTCTTCACAAAACCCAGTTAAAGACACCTGTAAGTCTGGATTACTGTTTTGTGTGTAACTGGGAACTGTGAAAGTGACAGGACCGTGGAGGAAGTTTAGAGGTCCCAGTCTCACCACACCACAGTTCTGGAATAGGACTGTAGTTGTGGTATAAAGGGCTGGTGTTAGGCACATGCTGAAAACTGAAGTTAGGCAGCCCACCCTGGCAGAGAGGTGTGAGATGAGCAGCTCTGGGTAGATCTCACAAAAATGAGGAAATCAGACAGTATTCTGTCAGATGAAATGCCACTTCCTTACAAAATCATTTACTTTAGAAGGTACGAATCAAACTACATATTCACTCCTCTGGGATCTGAATTTTCTGTGAATTTCTGAGGGAAATGATTTAGGCATCACTATGGACAGCTCAGTAAAGACATCTGCTCAAATTCAATATGTAGCAGCAGTCAAAATTGTAAATTAGATGTTAGGCTGCATTAAGAACTGAATGGGTGTAATACAGAAAATATGGTACCATTTATAAATCTGTGAAACAGACCTGGAGACTGAGAGCTTTCAGTTTGTTCTCTTGATCTCGAACAAAGAAAAAGAAAGAAAGAAAAAACAGAAGTCTGAGGTGGCAACAAGGGATCACAGGAGTTACAATGAGGAAACATTTAACACTGGAGGCCTTGGGAAAGAGGATCTAATTTCTAAAGAGGAAAAAATAAGCATGCAGGTAAAGGTAGAAACATATGCTGTACTGGAAGCTGAAATGGAAATCAGATATTCTTACACTGCGCTTTTGTACAGAACCATTTCTGTGGTATTTGAAACAAATACAGGCTGTAATAATTCTACTTTGTATCGGAGATCCGCTAGAGCTGCTGACATGAGGTGTGGTATTTCAAATGCTTTGGTCATTCAATGTTGGTAGCAAGAGGTAATGTTTCAGGAAAACTTTGATTCTTCTCACTTTTAACACTTTTCACGTTTCTAGGGACATTTGCAAAAAGCTCATTTGTCTAAGTTCAAAAACTGTCTTTAATTAAAAAGCCATCTTTGTGAATGCAAATGAATACATCAAAAACTCTCAGAAGTCCACACAACTAATAATTAATCTAGATTTCAAGGACTCTCTAACACTATTACATCATGAATACCTCCCTTATTCAAGAAGGAGCATCCTTCTAGCAATTAAAAGAAAAATTTAGAAGATAATTAGACACAATTCTCATCACAATATTTTACACAGGTATGTGATTTTGAAATTAGGTCAAGGGAGGGAGGGAAAACAGTGATTCATCACAGAGGCTCCAAGAAGCAGAATTACCCCATCATAACTTCTAAGTAATCTGTTTTTGTAAGTTGTCATCATAATGAATGACCATTGTTAATAAATTAGGAAGCCAGGAAACACCTTACAGTGTATGAATAAACTGGTTGCAGTCTGACATCTGTCTTTATCAAAGAAGGTGCGAATAAAATTGTTGAAAAGTTTATACATTACAAAATACACAGACTATATGTATTGCTTATATACTGCAGTGATGGACCATATAGGATAAAAAAGCTAATTACTCACACAACAGCAATTAAAGAATAAACCTGGGATACCAAAGCAATTATGCCAAAATATATCCATTGAATTCCCTGAAATAATAGGGGAAGGGATAGATGCAATTTATTTAATGGACTAGCAAAGGTAATAAAATATTGCTTAATATTTTTCTTCACAGATTTAGATCTTTATGATAAAGTTTTTATGAAATTGAATATATAGACCAAGTAAAGTGAAAACAGATTTAATGAAATTGCCCATAAATAGAAGGTTCACAATCTTGGGGTTTTTTCCTTCAGTGTGGATGAAGTTCAAGCAGCCTTATATTGATAAGTGTTAGTAACTACTGTACCCAGATGGTTGTCTGAGTGATCCAAAGTTATTTTCTATAACTGATGGTCTGGTGGAAAATACTGTCCAACAGCTCAGGCAGGTCTCAGGAGTACTGATATCCCAATTCTGCTGCTGCTTTTGTTACCGATTTGCTGTTTGACCTTCTATGTGGCATGTGAGGTAGTATTAAATAGGTTAAGTAGTACCAAGAACATAGAGTTTCTCACAGCTTTAATTAATGTCTATCAAGAGCCTGAAAAAGCCCTGATGAAGACTCAAGGCTTTGTAGAAGTCGAAAGTATTATTGTTAAATAGTCTGAAGTTTGACAACATACCAAGCAAAGTTGAATGCACATAGATAAGAAAATTTCATTTCTATTTGGGATATGTTTTCATCAGAAATTATGACATAATTAATGAATTGTGATGGTGAAATAATTGATGAAAAAATTATGAAAGTAAAACAAAGCATTTAACTTAAATTTTAATATTCAGAAAATTTAAATGAAGAGTTTCTAAGATTTATTTTTGTAAGTACACAATATATACCATAATGTGTTATAAACATATATTTACTGCATTCTGCCATTTTATCTATAAACATTGCATCAAAATTTTGGGGGGGGGAAATAATTTTCTGTTCTGAAGGAAGAATTTAAAACTCTTCTATATATTCTGCTGTATAGTCATGCTGTTGAGCATTCAAGAGTCTTCAGCAGAAACTTGATAGGGTGCTTTTTGTGTGAGCAGCTCAAAGTTCAGTAGGGCACCGAAGAATGTGACAAGATAAATATTAAATCTGTTAGTGCCAAGTGTCTCATTTCCCAGGGCTGAACTGAAACTGTTTCTGATACTTTTCTCTAAAATCTTTTAAAATCTCTGTTGTGATCAATGAAAGGATTCCCCGGTGATTTACCAGAGCTGAGTCTTTGGCAGTGAAAAGCTAAACCCTCCAAAACCACAAGGAGACCTTAAGACTCATTCTCCCTGGTTTCCCTTTCAGAGCTACATTTGCTGGCAAGCAGTTGCACTTATCAACATTCAATTTTGCTGCAAGCTCTAGGCACATATGTGGGTTGGTTTAAAGAAGCCTTGCAAAGGCAAAGACATACTGAAGCATCAAGGGTTTCTGAAGAAATACAGCCCAACCACACTGATGTTGATAACCAGGGGCTTTCAGTGCAGCCTGGCTGCTCACACAACCTCATTCTCTGCCTGTGCTCCCAGAGGCACCACCATTCCTGTGCTCCACACCACACCAAAAGGCTCTGTATTGCAATCATGCAGGGGATGTGAGGTCCCTGCAAGGGCTTATGTTGGAATGCGCCGAAGACCACACTGTCACACCTGGCATCTGGTCTCCCTAAGAGCCAAAGGAAGGACAGAGGTATTCCTGCCCCTCATGCAGATTACCTTGAGCATGCAGACACTGATGATGGCAATATCTCCTACACTCCCCACCGCCTTCCCAGGGAGAATGCTTCACCTTATGTATTTTAGACCAGAGATAAGGAAGAAAATTTTTATATGACAGAGGTGAAACACTGGCACAGGTTGCCCAGAGAGGTAGGATAATCCTTGTGAAAGTTTGTTCCCTGGAAACATTCCAGGCCAGGTTGCTCAGGGCTCTGAACAACCTGTTGGAGTTGCACGTCTCTGCTTATTGCAGACTAGATGACCTTTAAAGGTCCCTCCCAGCCCAAACTGTTTATGGTTCTATTTCCAAACACTTGGCAAAGACTGGCTAATTAACCTTCTGAAACACTTGTAAGGAAAGTAAGAGTCATTTATTTATTTTTAAAACTAATGCTGTTTCCCAGAAAAAGAGTTAGCAAAGTTGGAATTCTAGTACCATTTTCCCTACTTCTTATCCTTCTGTCCTTCATCTTTTCTTTCTCTGCTGTGCCCTCTAACAGATCCCTGTGAAGTCAGAGACAAAAAGCTCAAGTAACCTCTGTTCCTGAGTTTCTGCTCCTATTAGGGCAGCACACATGGGCAAGTTGCCTTGCAGGTGAACCAAGATGAAGCAAGATGGACCAAATATGCAGGATTTCTGATGGGTGCTTTTTTTGCCTACTTTTGTTTTAAGAAGACCATTAACATTGAGGAAAACAACTTTAGAGAAAACAATGGGTGTCACACGGGGCAGGTTCTTTTGCTCAGAACCCAGCAGCCATCCAAACTTTTAGTCTGTATGAGAAAAGAAACTAAAACAAAACAAAACAAAAAACAAAACAGAACAAAAAATAAAACAGGGAAGTTTTGGGAGTTACAATTGTCCACTACTTACAGTGATTAATGTAAGTAGTGGCAAAGCTTCTTTATGGAAGGAAACAGCTGAAACAACAGTAATCTCCATCCACAACACAGTCAGGTTTTACGACCTGAAGGAAAGGCAAGCACTGGGGGGATTTCACTGACATTGTTCATGAACACTTCGGTGTCTGTTTGAGATGAAGGAAATACCAGAGCAGCTGGAGAAGAGGAAAACAGCAGATTCAGAAGCATGTTAGTGTCCAGAGAACAATCCAACAGAGTGAGTGTTTAGGACCAGTGCTGGCTCAATGAGGTGATGAAGAAGTCAGTGTTGGCCGGACAAAATGTTACTGAGGCCAGAGGTGTAACAGCTGCCCTTCATTTCAGATAATCATAAAGCAGCAGTTACAGTCACTTATGAAACTATAGCAGTCTCCAAATCAAAGCCAAGAAACATGTCATCACCCAAAAAGCAAAGGCAAGTGATCGGCCACTCAGGAATGTTTGGAAGGGTAAGGAGAGGGAAGTAGAGGACATACAAAGATGAAGGAGAAGCCAAGAACAAAGTACAGAAAGAGAGAGTGAGAATATTTGCCAGAGTTCAAGAGGTGGGCTCAAGGTGTAGGCTAAGGAAATATCTCATTCCATTTGACTCTTCTGTTCAGGAAGATTCGACTTTATCAGCCTTCAAAGGTACATGAATTTGTATGGAAGATGCTCCCATTGCATTCAGATTTTTCTTCTCTCTAGAAAAATCTGGGGTTTTTAGCCAGCTGCTTGAATCCAAGGGGGAAATCCTGTGCATTATTTAGAGAAAACTGGCTGTGTGCTCATCTTTTCTTCTTCTTTTTATTCTAACAAGGCAGCAGGTTATGAGACTGAACACAAAGAATGCAGAAATATGAATCATCATGACACCCCACTGTGGTATATTAGAGAAGAATTGCAGAGACACAGAGTAAACCCACAAATATTTATTTCACATCTTCAAAGTCTTGTCTCTCCTTGAAAACCATGAACCTGAGGAATCTTTAGACAGATTCCAGTGAAGTCAGTTGCTCATTACCAGCAGGAAGCAGTATGCTCTGAATGGAAAAAAAAGTCACAGATCTAGGTCTTCCCCAAGAGATTATCTTCCTGCAGGTACAGAGACAGAGGAAAAACCTGTAGAAGACATTGTGGAATGAAAATTTCATCTTTCTGTTTCTACTCTGTGCTCCACTTAAGCATCTCAACCTGTGACATAAAAGATTTCACAATCAGAAGTTTTAGATATCTTCCTTTTTCTTCTCCTAGGAGTCTGAGTAAATTTGCTGGGAAACTTCGAATGGAGTTCTGTGGGATTTGGGTCAGGCACTCAGGGATAGGACTGAGGAAAGGATCTTGATTTGGTTTCAGTGTCTAAGCACCAGGGTGGTAGTCAGAACAGCCAGGAAATGAAACGGGGTAATGATGCACCTAATAACTTACTGAAAATTCTGCAATAGGGAATAGAGCCAAAATCTCAGTAGAGATGTGAGTCTTTATTTCAAAACAGAGCAAGAAGCCTCTTGGCAAACTTCCCAAAAGTAAGGTGTGCAGCTGAAAGCATTATTTCCAAACAATTCCATTCCAGAAGTACAGATTGAATGGAGATTATCACAGCTACCCCCAGGGCATGACTAACCAGGACTGGTGAGGTAGATCAAGCTGGTGAATTGCTCTAAAGACTGACGTTTCAAAAACATACTGTGTGATAAGGGCCAGATCCTCAGCTGGTGTTGGCAAGGGCAGCTCCAGGGACATCAGTGCAGTTGTATCTTTTTGTGCCAGGGGAGAATCTGGCCCGTGGAATGCACGCAGAGATGATTCATGGTTTAATACCAGGTAACACAAGGCTCTGTCAGAAAGACTTTAAACTAATAAACTGTGATAATCTAATCTTGTTATCTCAAATGCAAACCACTTCATCAGCCTCAGATTAAGTCAGTATGGGCTACATCTTCCCCGTGCTTTAGGAGGAAAAATGCAGTAATTTACCATCTGGTTGTAATGTGAAGGTCACATGGAAAGAACAAAAGTCTCTCAATATATATAATTTTTTTCTACTCTGGAAGTTTGGGATAATGACTCTACTGTCAAAAACTATTTGTAAGAAAGTTATAATGAGGGGCTATGAATAAATAGTCATATTCCTCAGCTCAGAAAGCTTACACAGTTTTCAGAATAGAGTAGAAGTTTTGCCAAAATATTTCTATTGTTCAGTCTCTGATACACTGACATTTCTAGTATTCCTACATTCACTTTTTCATTTTACATCTTTTGTACAAGCTTGAAAGTCAATGTCACAAATCAGTCTGTAGCTATTTGGGTGAAGCCAAAATCCTGGGATATTTGACCTCTTCCTTTTGTGCAACCCTAAATTGCACAGTAATCCCTCTCCTCCCAACTTCAGTAACGAAAATTTGTGGGTGACTTTTCACATTCTAATAGCTTTCTCAGATTATAGTCACATAGTGGAAGGCTATCTTTCTTTGTCGGGACAGGTTTTTTTCGGAAGTCAATGTTGTTGTTCCTGGAGAGATTTCTGTTTTGAAGACATCTCAAACAAATTATTGCAATATATTATTTCAAATTCTTTCTGATAAACCCCTAAACGAGCTACATAATAGTCATAAAATTAATAAAATATACCTGGAAAATGGAGTAAAATAATCTATACTTAAAATGTTTAACACAAAGCAAAGGGATTGCAGAGAAACATACGTTTTTCTAACACATTAAGAAAAAAAAAATTAGTATTTATCTAAGATAAATATCACTCCTCTGTTACTTTGGACTTATCTATGACCAAGTCTGTAAAAATGTGAAGCAACCATGTATGACAATGGCTGTTGATAGGACTTTTAGGCAGATGCCATATTCCACCGAAGCTAATGAGTGCCCTTTGCTTGATCTCATTTGGCTTTGGGATGCTCCACTTACCTTTTAATCAAAATCTTGTAGTCATAATTGAGCTGTCTTGGTATTGGAAGCATTAAAGGTGTGTCAAGACACTCTTACAAATCCAGGAAGGGACAGTCTTTTCTGAATCCCAGAGACACTTAATGGTTTTTGGGACATGACTTTACTCTAGGTGTCATCTTTTAAATAGCAAGTAAAATTAAGGTCTGGCCATTTGTGATTATAAAAGATCATTAATTTCATTAAGAATTGAGGTGCTCAATTCCCTTGCATCTAATTGAATTGTGCTTAAGTTACATTTCTTTGTTTTTCTCTTATTTCCTGCAAAAGAGTGATTTGGTCTGGTATTTAACCTGGAGATTAAATGATGAGACATAATATCCATAAAATGGACAGTCTTAAACCCACATGAACATCTTTGACAAGACTTAATTTATATGTGTTTCTTTGATATCCCTTATTTGTTTCTTTGTGATTACACTGGCTTAATAATGTGTCCATAATATAGGGTATATTATCTATATGTACATACATCCCCATATAGGTAACATACAATTCCTCATATGTTCATCATTCATTAAGAATAAAGCAAGATACCCATAGTGAGTCCAGTCTCTGCTCCTCACATTGATAGGTGCATCCATTTTGTTCTTTGAAACATCCAGATAATGAACATCTAAACTGAAGCAGATAGGTCTTAATTTAAGGGACAACAAGCTTTCAAAATATTTATCGGCAAATATCCATGCATCTCTAAGAAATAAAATCCTTCATAAATAACTAATAGCTATGAATAATTATTTTAATATAATATTTCAGCTTCTTCAATAATAAGGAATTATATTTTTTTTACGCACATGACAATACTGTTGTGAAAGATTTTTTAAAATAGCAGACTACTACTTTAAGAAGAAGCACTTACTCAAATTTGTTTTATTGTTGAACCTGTATCCTTTGTGGCAATGAGTGCAGTGATATATAGTGGACTGATGGAACAACTCTTACTCATGTGAGTCAAAGGGACTAGTTGCAATACTGAAGACTGCTCTTTCAGACACCAGTGCCCCAGTTTAACCTGAGGTAAATATCCTTTATACTGTATGTAGAGAAGTGTAGAGCATGTGCAGGTGAGCTCCTACAGATGAAAAAAACAGTAAATCTGACAAGATCGAGTCAGAGATTTGCTTGTGTAGAGGAGTAAAACTGCATTTATTAGCAGGTTGTTGAGTAGGATGCACCCAGTTTTCTACTGTGATAGTCTGAGGTACATTAGTAACAGAACCCTTTTCCAGTCAAGGAGAAACTTGTTTCCTTCATTTATTTCTGTACCCAAAGGACCCTATTACACCACATTTCCAGAAGACAGTCTGGGATGTGGCAGTTGGCATAGTAAGTCATAATGCAGGTGCTCATAGTAAGTCAGGCACACAGTACCAGAGAGATCATTACTGCAAGTACATTTCTCCATTGAAATTGGAAAATAGAGGAGCTTTTTGACAAATATCACAACCAAGTATGGAACAAGAAGGGCTCAGCCACGACAAGGTGATGTGGGTGGGCATGGGTGTTTGCACACCCAGCACAGTTTGGATGATACCACCTCCATGACCCCATGGAACATCTTGCTCACTGATTTCTCCTCAAAGGGGTATCGATTACTGGCATTATTGCTAAAAGTGTTAGTCAAGAAAGGAGTTTTTGCCATGATTTTCTAAACAAATACCTGGTTTACTCCATACGCCTGATGCCAAGGTTGAAGATAGTTATAAAAATAGATCTTAGAGAATGGACTACAGCATTTCTGTTTGTAGTGTTTAAAAACAAATTTGATTTTACTCTGCTGATTTTCTTAAGCTAAATCATGAGCTGCTTAACTGGCTGTGTTGGTGAGTTCCTCTCAGTAGCTCTCTGCCTGATGTCAGTAAGTCCAGTACTTGGTCCAGCTCACTCTGTTGGTCCCTACTGGTCAGGCAGCTGTTTCTTCAGTGTATAACTTGGTTATCTCAAGGCTACAATACATCTCCTAATAATTTTTCTTCTTTTAGAGCAATTAATAATGTATTTCTTAGTATCTCATTAATTGCACTCCTGTAAGGTTTGCAGGTTCAGATTCCTGTTGGACTTCACATGAGAACTTCATCTTCTTCGAATATCCCAGTTTCCATGCCTGTTTGGATTGTGTCACTACTCTGGTAGTATTCATAAGCAAATATGATTGTAATTTAGGCCTCCTCTCGTCAATGATGCATGAGAGATTTACAAGCATTAATACGAGTTAGGATGTAAATCCCTTGCTCGACAATAGCAGAGAATAACCCCCTTCATATAGATTCTGATGACCTATGAACTAAGGGTCAAGTGGGCCGTGCTACAAATTATCTGACAGCAACAGATGCCAAAGTCTTGAGAGGTGAAAAAAAATAACAAAAAACTGAGGACTAGGAAATTCTCGGTGCATTTTCACAAAGAAAAAGCAACAGCAGCTATTCCTATAAGCTGTTCCTATAACTTCATGCATCAGCCACTGACATAGCCACAAATTACAAGAAGCAAAACAAAGATTCCTTCTTTCCTGGAAGCAAGCATCCTTCTTTTTCCAAAAATATACAAAAGCAGCTCCAAAATAAATAGTCATCACAATTAATTACCTACCCAAACTGAGAGCTGTGCCATAAATCTTGAAAGTTTTCAAGTTCACTTTCAGTATAAGGGAATGTTTGGAGAGTCAGGCAGCAGAAACCACAAAGTATGTCAATTCTGAAAATAAATTATGTTTTCATAACTCTGAGATAATCAGATTAGTTCTCCACTCCTTTGCCTCAAGTTTTATACCTAACTCCATTGATTTCAATAGGGGTTCAATCTACACCACATCAGGTCTGTATCAATGCTACATCAGTTGTAAATTGTTCTACACCAGTTGTAAGTTAGAGGAGGATCACACTCAGTGTAATAGTTCACAGGCCTTATGGTCTGTTCTCACATCTGCCTTTGTATTTTATTCTGAAACCTCGTGTTATGAGTTTTGTCTGTTGCCCCACAGGTGTGTGAGGTCCTGTGCACACAGGAAGGAGATACAGGTCTGAACCATAGGACTGCAGACCACTTGGGCTTTTATTTTCTAACCTCACTAAAGGCATTTTCATTTTCTGAACTGGACACTGGTTTTGTGCTTGCGAGATTTGTGGACACAGGACTTGACATGATAGGAAGCCCGAACAGAAGTCCTGGTGGAATTTGGGCTGTGTTGAGACAAAGGTAGAAAGGAAGAGAAGAAAAGAGTAGGCATCATTTCCAAAAGAAAGACTTTACATATGAATAACCTCACTGGTGTGAGGAATGTCCCCAGAATCTACATTTTGCTCAGTATAGCAGAAACTGTTTCAAGTTTTAATTCAGTGAAATGACTTCCTGCAAGCTGATTGGACCAGGTTCACCATTACCGGATTCATCAATTCACAGTAATGATGTCTCAAAACAGAGCATAAGAAATTGTACCGTTTGTATCTATTCCATAGTTTGTTGAAAAATTGAACATTAATGAAGGTAAGGGCAGCATGAGAAGAGATTGAAAAAATGCAAGGTGTTGTGGCTTCTCATTTTTTTTAAGATGATTCATTTGGCAGAAACTTTGTGTGAAATTGCAGTTCCTGAGCTGCCATCTGAGCAGTGAAATTCAGTAGCATTTGTTATTGGTGTCTAAACCCTTTTCTTTGTGTTGCAACCCTCTGTGCAGGGACTTTGAACAATATGACCCCACTAGATGTCCCTTCCTTTCAAACTCCAAGTCTGCAATTCTATTAACTCAGGTTTGGTTCTGATACTGTTTTGTCAACGCCACAAAAAAAAACCCCTTTGTTTCACACCATGTTAAATGCAGCGTTAATTAAAAGATCATAATCATTGCTCCCCTTTCCCCATGAAACCCTGAGACAAGAAAAGGCGATCTGTGCCTGCCCTCTGTGTAATCTATGCAGGTAATTGAGGGGATACCTATCTTGCCTGGGTATTGCTTAGAATCACATTTCATCGGCTTCAATCACAAGCAGGACAGGGAAACCAGTCTGGGATGGGGCAGAGGTATAAACCAGTGGGCAGAATGCACCATAGGGGATAAGGGGGGTTAAACAACAGGGATGCAGGAGCAAACAGTGCAAGGTGAAACCCTATTTGTGAGGTTTTAAAGTAAAAATGAGCACATCTCGTTAAACCTGTTTGCAGACTTCTATACAGCCGCTGAAGATGTCATCTTCCATTTCATTTTAGTCTTTTTGTTCTTGTGGCTGCCATCAGCTTTGTTTTCCCTGCAGACGCTCTTGCAAACAAGAAGCCAGATCTCAAGGGGATTTCTCTTTTAGAACAAAATTTACAAATAAATGAAGGACTGTAAAATATTTTGGTGGAAGGGAAATGAATAAATTACAGGGGCTCTGACCTGCTACTGTTTTTTTGTTTGTATTTGTTCAGAGATTAGTGGCAGGGGAAGCTGGAAATTATTCTGTGCAGGCATTATATTTCATGCAAGATAACATGCATTTAAAATTATGCCATCATCTTTCTTGTACTAATGTGAGGTTAATTGAAAGGCCCATTTTTTTCTTCTGTTTTTGAAAGGGATGTATAAAGATCTGCACTGGTTTCACCGTGTTGCTGGAAACTGGAAGGGAGTTTGTAAGTCCTGTGGTTGCCTTGGAAAATATGCTGGTGGCCCATGTTGTGTCTGAATGAAGCTGGATTTTTTTGTGGCAGAAGGTCTTCAAGCTGGAAGAGTCTTTACAAAGGTGTTTCATATGTTGTGCATATTTACCGATACTGTGGAGAATGCAACAGGAGCAGCCAGTGAGTCACCATCAGATTTATATGCAGTAATGCAGATGTTCAAACACTACTGGCCATGTTCATTTTGCCAATTCAGGTGCAACCTGAAAAGATATTGCTTCCATACAGTTTGGCAGAAACAGCTATTGGGTTGCACACACATAAAGCATTTGATTCTTCAGGAATTTTACTGAATGAAGACTGTGAACACAACTCTGATTCATTCTCTGTTTTCAAGGAAGAAAAAAAAATCCTGTTGTTAAAACTGTATAGAAGTCCCACTCCAAAGCAAACCCATTGGTATTTGAAGGGATCAGTAAAAACACCCATTTTGAACAATTTCAAGAATTCCATGACTTACATATATGCCGCATCTGACATAAGCACCTGTTTTCTGTGGAATAACACCCACTGAATTTGTTTGAAGTAAATGTTATATTCAATACAGCAGCACCATGCTTCAGTACACTATGCATTTTCAGTGACCTATGAAATGTATATCAGCAATAGAGACTGAAAAAAATGGATAGCAAGGAAGACTATGCCAGTCAGTGGAGTACTGATTAGAAATGAGACAATGTTCTCATTAGCCCTGAAAATCAAAGAGATGGAGTGGACTTGCTGACTTACAGCTTCCCTTTTCTGGGCAAATATCCTCCTCTGTGAAGAGCAGTGTGTGTGCCAAGGTCGGGAGCCTTGCAGGGACAGGTAAGATGGGTACATTTAGCTGAGCCTGACACGGGGCTTTTCCCTTTCTCTGCAGAGGAGCCAAGTGGTGCTGGAAAGCAGAACTGAGAAGATAAGCCAAGGCTGCAGGCTGACCTGACTGCACGCAGCACTGGCAGATGATCAGGTCTTGTGCTTCTAAAAGCATTTGTATGAGGCTAAAGAGTTCTCGCAGATCCTGTGTTAATCACATGCCTTCCCATGCCTAACACTTACTGTTGGTGTAGGCTGGGACTATTTGCTGTCCCTTGCACACAGGTGAATATCAGCTGTGCCTTGGCAAGCAAGTCTTAATGTCAGCAAGCTGAAAATCTGAGCAGGCTCTTTCATCTGATGTTAATGAGAGCTTGACTTAGCTCTCTTTTAACACAGTCCAACCTTGCCTTTTTAAAAGTGTCATGCACATCAGTTTAAGAAAAGCAAACCCTGAATGGATAGCCTTTTCCATGTATTTTAAAATAATCTCTTGGACATCCCATCAGCCATCATTACATGCCCATAACTTTCAGTAACAATAACTATTGCTCCTACCTACAGGTGTGAGATCTACTTGCAACACTTCAAAAGATGATTCATTTTGCTCATATTTGTAACATTTCACTTTGCAACTTTGACATTTCAGAAGATAAAGTGGAGGGTGTTTATTGCTTAGCGAGTCTTGTTAAATGGATTAAAATGTGAAGTACAGGCTCAAGTCCTTTCATGTAGCACAGATTCAGTTCAAACTCTTTTAGATCCTGTACACTTAAATCTGCTATACATACAGAAAAATACACATGTCTTTAGAGAAGCAAAACTTTCTGTCAGTGAAAAGCCTGCCAGAAACAAGTCAGTTCAGGCAAAGATACATGTGCGTACTTTGCCTAGGAGAAATATTCTTGTCACATAAAAATCCCACCATTAATCAAAAATCACATTATAGCTTCTGGAATGAAGTTTCCTTTACTACTCTTTAATAATAAGTCTAAGATAAGATAAAATTGGTAATTGTACCTTCTCTTCTGATAGAAGATAATACTAAAGTGGTATAGAAATTTGAGTTACAAGAATATATTCACCCTGCTAATAGGCTCCCATTATGTAGTCTTTACTGATTTATTCATTACACATTTTCTCCACATATAGAAAAATTTAATTGAAAGTTACTTATTACATTGTTACAAAATGTTAACTAGAAAGTTTTCTTTAATCAAATGATCATTAATGCTGGGAGAGCTGGTTTATTTCAATAGTGCATTTATCAGGAGCAAGAATAACACAGGCTTTACCAACAATGGCTTCACAGCGCTGTTTGTTATGTGAGCACTTTCAGGGGCTAAACAGACCCCATTGCAGCTTGCTGGCATAGTATAATTCTTTATTTATATGTATAACTTTTCTTAATCAAAGTTCTAATGATATATGAAATGCAGCAAGGCATCTAACATGGTGCTTTATCAAAGGAATGACGTTACCAAGGGTGGTAAGAGTTTGTAGAGGTAGAGTCAGACTCTGCCATGTGCATGTCTCATAGAAGTAGGTGGAAGACAAGTTTCACACTGTCTCAGGCAGAAAAGCAACTTGGCATCACATTTTCCAGCAAAGAAAGCAAGAGAAGAGAAAGTGTACTTAAAGCTGTAGCTGTTTCTAAGTCACTTCTGTGTATTTTGCATTCCCTGAAGGTGACTTTTTATACCTATCTGGTATTACTGTATCCCTTAGTGGTAATGTCACCCATACCATTGGGAAAACTGAGGGTTCTTCTACTGGACAGGTACTCCACTTTCTGAAGTGAAACAGAAAACTGAAAGAGGCATAGGATGAGGCACAAGATGCTCACAGGTGGACACACTAAACCAAAGGGAAATCTCCAGGCAGGCAATGGCATAAATACACACAGAAGAGATTCCAGTCTTGTCACATGCAACATTTTTTTTGAATGAATTTGAGCTTAAAAGTGGATATCAAACTTAACAAAAAGCCTGTAGGGTAGTCCCATTACACACCAGATTTAATTCTCTCCAGTCAGTCCAGCACCCAGTGGTTTCTATAGCATCTAAAGCAGGTAAGTACAGACCTGCCCTATTGCATATTTGCTAAGGATGGAGAGAAACAGTTCATCTATAGGGTAGATCCAGGCACTGTACTTGAGCTTTTTAAGATACGTTTGCAAATATTTCCTGTGTTTAACAATAACCATAACTAAGTTGGAAACATCTCTCTTATTTCTGATTGCACACTACTCAAGAACTGCAGAAAACTGAGTCATTAGGTATAAACTCTGTGGCTGGCAGAGCTACAATCTGACTCAGACTCAACTGCCAGTGTTTGTATCCAGGGCAAATTTGGTGAAGATCACGGAACCAGAGCAGCTACTGGAAGAAATCTGGAGAAACACCATGGCCAATTGCAGCACAAAAATAAATGAGAAAAGTACTTGCTGCACAGAGACATTGACCTACCTACATGTTAATTTGAAATAAAGAGTGACCTCATGACCCTTGTTACTGCATATCAACCCTGAGATGAAGATACTGCTGCCCTTTAGTCTCTGTTAACCATTGTGGGGCCACAAAACCAGTGATTTGAATTATATGTGATTTAATGATATGGTCACATGCATTGAAATCTCCAAGCAATTTGACATGGCCTATGAAACAGTTACTCTGGGTCACTTCCAGTTTGAGCTGTAGAGTGAATGCTCACTGACAGTACAAAATTCCCATGCAAACCTTACAAAATGGTTTTTCAGTAACTAGGACTCAGTAGACACATTAGCCTCTTCCAAACCCCACAGAAATGTGAGCAATCATAGGAAGGGTATAGAAAAACTGCACTAACACAAGCTCCTTACATACTTCATTTTTCTTAATTTGATGGTTTCTCTCCCGAGCTCCTTGCAGTAAACAAACCTGAATGGTGGTTATTTCTGAAGCTGCTCACACTCTGTGTGACTTGGCCTCTAGCCTGGAGCTCTGCTTTGCAACCAGCCTAAGGAATTACATAAGAAAACCACACGTTTTGTGATGTTACTCAGTATCTGCAGAGGGTTATAATTGGTTAGAGGAGCCAAATTCAGAGCTGATGAGTAAGCACTGCTTGGGAGGCAAAGCCTTGCTCTGGGTTACACCCATCCACAGCCAGAGAGGCAAATTGTTTGCAAGTCACATTTATAATGGTGCCCCTTCAGATTAGAAATCAGCACAGGGAGGCTAAACTGGAATAATTTAGAACTCTTTTCAGCCCCTCAAAGCCAAATTCTTCCTTGCCTTAGATCTCAGCTGATGTCAACAGATTTGTTGAAACTGTAAATCAGGCCAGAAGTTGGCCCTTGTTTGGTCCAATTACCCCATAATAAACTCCCTGAGGACTACTGTGCTGATCTGTAATTTGCATCCTTTCTCCTCTGAAATGGTATATTTATGTTTATAGATTGAGTTAGCAGTTCTAAGGGTGGGGAAAGGCTGCCTGAATCATTTACAAATCAGGAAATCCATATATTTGAAACTTGGTATGAAATATTTGCTTTTGGGCTGTAACCTTGTGTACTAAATTGCTGTCTAGAGTAAATATTTACAACCAAGTTGCAACAAGTTCTAAGAATACGTGATTTTCTGTGTGGAAACACTGACATAGGGGTGCGACTTTACTCCAGTAAAACAATGAGTTAATAGTCGGTTTTGTAAACATTATCAAGCATAATCTTGAAATAAATCTTTAAGTACTCACGAATGATTTTTAACCACATACCAAGCAGCTGGTTTTGTGTCTGATTCCCAAGTTCTTAAAGAGACAACTGTTTTCCTTTTAGTGACTTTGTCAGGCTTAACTTGGGATTAATTTGACTG
The DNA here is from genome assembly GCA_013400415.1 of Scytalopus superciliaris. Classification (NCBI taxonomy): domain Eukaryota; kingdom Metazoa; phylum Chordata; class Aves; order Passeriformes; family Rhinocryptidae; genus Scytalopus; species Scytalopus superciliaris. The sequence continues at coordinate 3,303,504 of VXBX01003755.1, read as the reverse complement.
CAGGTGTCAGATAAGCCCAGTATTTTAGCAGCACTACCGAGAACCATGTGGACAAAATGCAGAAGCATGAAGGCACGTTGATCAAAACTTTGAAAGATTGATGGAAGTGAATTATGCTGCTTAAATATCTTTGTCTGCCCAGAAAAGCTAAACTTGCAAGTGGGCTGCAAGGTATGCTGCAGTTAGTGTTTTGCCATGTTCCCTGTTAACATAGGTAACCGGTCAGGCTTTTTTTAATCACAATTTCTCTGTCAACATAAAATACAGCAAGCAACCTTCATAAATCATGCAGTGACAGCTGGCGTGGTTGGCTAGTGCTAAACACAACTGGGCTCTTCTTTTTAAGCCTTTGCTTCTTAGGTCGCCTGCGTCAGCAGTACTCTTCAACAAACATCTGCAGTTCATCTTATCGTTTGAAGAAATATATGAGTTTCTCCATCAGGGTGGTTTTTTTAGCTTCAGCTTCTTGATTTGTTTGAACACCATCTGCTACATATAAAATGCAGAGAATTTGTGAAATGTGCATGCAGTGAGAAAATTTTAATTGTATTAACCTTTCTTTTTTTGATCAAGATAACTTCTTGTATTCATCATCTCCTGACTTCTAAAGTAAGCAAATAGACATGTCTAAAGTACTGCCCAGATATTTCATTTAAGATCTTCCGTCTCTATAATACACAAATAGCTCAGGTACAAAACCAGAGTCTATTGCTTCCAGCATTTAAGAGTTATTCTAATATAGTTCGAGTTACACGTCCAAAAAGAGCTTAGCAGTAATAATCTCTTTTACAGACGGTTTTCTCTCATCTTAATTCTCTGCACCTACGTGTGTATTATTTGCATTGAAGAACAAAAGTTAATTGTTCCTAGAATTAATCACCAGAAGACAAACAACTCTGTAGATGGCTGCAGCTCGCTGCCAGCAGCCCGGGCTGAGCTGACGTGTGTCATGGCATGCGATTGCCACAGGGTGGTAGGAGTAGTGCGGCTCCACATCCACACCAGCCTGGAGAGGAGAGGGAAAAGTTTGGAGAGGACGAAGGAGGAATCGCTTTTCAGTTAGTCTAAACAGAGGTATCAAAAATAAGGTTTAGCTCATGGTAAATCCAGATGGTTAAACATTTGACCCATATCTAATCCCTCTGCCAAGCGTGCACCCACCACCATCACTGCTGTCATAACACGGCACAGGCACTTAAAATCACTTCAGTTCCAAGCAGCAGCACGCGTTTTGGAGAAAATTTAATTTTAAAGCATGTTGCAGAAATAGCAAAAATGGTCCTGGCAACGTGTTGTGGCTCAAGCCTTGAGAGGAGTGATATTATTTGTACTAAAATAATTCCTCAGGACTGCGGCTTGCTGCTGTTCTCTGCATTTTGTTACAATACTGTTGTATAAAACATTGAGCAGTGCTCTGATCTTAAAAGAATATTTTGCTGGGACCCATTTATTTTACTTAATCAATTAATAAAGGAATGAGGACTTTGTTCACAAGAGGAGAAACACAAATAGAAATTCTGCCTCTCTTGTAAGTCCTATGCATGAGACTGATTAGTCCTATCAGTTATTGATTATTGCTGGTGGAATATAAAGGGGAAGGATCAAGTGACACATATGCAAGCTGAATCCTTGGGTTTTGGCAATTACATTAATGCCACTGATGTTCAGATTTACCTTCAAGGGAGTCTTACTTAAAACACAGTTTCAAGTCTCATTCATATTAGAGAGACTATGAGAAACATCTTGATTTAAATAAATAACTAAATATTAAAGCGGCAAATATGTGTTTTATATAAATGTAACTTCCAAATACCTTCACATTTTATTTTGGGATTAACATAGTTATGTCCAACTAACAGACAAGGATGTGAGAGAAATATCAAGCTCAAGACCTTCAGGATATGAAATAAACTACGTATTCAAAAATGGGCAAGGTTTATGTAATATAGTATCATGTTTTAAACAGTTCATAAAAGAAATCAAGTGACAACAGTGTGGATGATATAAAATAATGTAAACCTCCCTTCAAATATCAAGCAATTTTTTCTCTGCCTCAACTCACTTTCCACAACAGAGTGAGTGAAAAATCCATAGAGAATAAAACCAGTGATCCCTTTGAGCAAGGATACAAATTTACCTAGATATGTCAACCACACAGATTTATGGGACAAGGAGTTTTTCACCCTGAAGAAAAAAAGCCTTCTTGTCAGTCATCTATAAAAAAGCTGAAAATAAAGCTCTTGGAGTTATTTTTATGTTTTAGGAATGGCAAGAAATTTCTGTTAGGGGTTGTTGGGGTTTTCTATGGCTTTTTTTCTTTAAGCTTTCCCATAACCATGGAATAGTTCTTTTCATGGATGTATAAGAAACACTTGTGTTGTGCTGCTATTAATGGTATGATTTGTTAGTGTACTTTTATGTATGGAGTGTCTGCATCTGGTAAGGTCTACAACTGTACCTCCTTGACAGTGCCAGATGTTGTGAAGATAAAATACCTCCTGTGTGAGGAACTGCTGGAATCAGGCTCCATGATAGGTGTTCTTAATACGGTTTAAAAAGGCATCTGTCTCAAAATAATTTCAACATCTTACTTTTCTATTTATTGTTTTGTCAGATCTTTCTTGTTACTGGGGAAATATTTTAGTGCCCCTTCTAACTTGATTTTAAAATTGCGGCTTCAGCTTCTTCCAAGTTGGTTTTGTGGGGGTTTGTTTTAATTCTAAACTACTTCCCTAATGAAAGGGAGAAAAGGAAAAAAAGTTTGCTGTGTGACTCAGCTGAGATTAAACAGATTGGCCCAACAAAGCAAAAAAAAAAAGAAAAAAATTTGGTCAGCAGGTATTTTTAAACCAGGTTAGCCACAAAAGAGCATGCAAAATAATGAGTCTGAATTTAGCCAAGATTTGTTCAAAACATTGCAGTGGGGAGACAAGAAGGCTGATAGAAGGCAGGAGAAGAGCCTTGCTTCTCTATCATACCCCATAACTCACTGTATTGTCAACCTCTTAAAATAGTAATGATACTTGACCCTTATTAGTATTTCTGGGCAATATATGAGCTTGAGTTTCCTTGGGTGAAAGCTAATGCCTTAGACCACCCTTTAGACCACCATTCTATCTAGTTACAGTACATATTAATGTTATTCTTGGGTCATTTAACTTACTCTCAGTGAAGAGTGGAGAATGGTGCTAAGCTGTAAATCAGCTCTGTCCTGCAATGGATTTGTGCCATAAGAGATCATCTTGAAAATTCCAGCCTTGCCTGACCATGGTAAAGAGATTATGGTATGTAAAAATTCTGCTAAACATAGCTTGTTTCATTTTTGTGCTTCTCTGCTTGTCTGCCCGGTGAGGAAATGTTAAGACCCATTATGGTGGACAGTGCATTGAAAAGGAATATTACTATAATAAACCCCCCAGGGCGAAAACTTTTACCATATGAGGTTAAACTCTCCATTCTTTCTAAAGGTGAGTTGCAGCAGTGAGGAAATTATTAAAGAAGGCCACTGATACTATGCATAAAAATTATTTTTTTAATCCTCAGGGAAATAGAAATGAGTTCATAAATGTATTGTGCTTAAAAGGTATCCTCTGAGTGCCAGTGTTCACACCCCAAATGACAGACTGAAACGTTCAGTGGCATTAGTCCATTTAACTAAATCCTGATTACTTGAGATGAATTCATTTAAAAAGCAAATGTACTGCTACTCCCTTAGCAAAGGTTTCACTAACTGTTCCTTGAAATCATAAATATTTTTTCCACACTGTTCTGGCAAACAAATAATGTTTACCTTTAGCTTCCTAGGAAAGATTTACAGATAAGTCCCTAGTCTGTTTTGCAGATGTGCCTTGGTGAATTTAACAGTAATATATACTGTCATCACGGTTGTCTTCAAATCTTTGAAATCACTTATGCCTTTTACAATACATATTTAATTGAATGTCTAGCTAGCAGATATGTATATGTATCTTGCATTTGTGGGTGGGCATGTATGTGCCTAATACATATATTTAGCACTTAAACATGGTATGATGAGTGACTGAGAAATGCCTAAGAGAGAGATATTTTATACATGCACATACAGTTAGTAAATGCGTAATCTCCTGAAACAGCCAGAGACAGGGAGGAAAGTGGAGAGACATCTGCAAATTAACAAATCATCTATCTTTGGGGTCATTCACAAATTAGTTTTGCAGAATAAGATAGAACAAAAACATAATTCTGACGAGCATTTGTTCTGGGTATTTATCACATAAAATTGTGTAACAATATTAGACACAGGAATTTTTGCTCAGCTTATTCCTTATAGTATTACCATGATTTCACAACTTGGTGCAGATGTTTTGTGCTGAATAATGTCCTGTAGTTGACATTTGTGCTCCTACTGTCGAACTTTTAAGTAGCTGTGATGCATATATTCCACAGGAACACTATGGGGGGGGACAAGGGGAAGGTAAATAAAAAACAAAACCTGTTTTGGGAAAGGAAACTTCAAAAATTTCTTCCCCTCCTGCCTAAGTGGACGGTTCCCCACATTGAATTTGCTACTTTTTAATAGCTACTTGGAATTTAAATTATTGCTCAGTAATACAGGCTTTTGAGGAAACCTGAATATTCCTGGGATTTAGTTAGTCTTTGGAAGTGTGAGTGCTTTCCTGCTGCATTGAGGATGGTGTGTCCCTCCGTTGAGATATATACTAAAATCTATTTCACATTGTACATTTATTGTTAGTTTTGTTGCTTGAATGGAGCAAACAATTGTATTTATACCTCAAAAGGCTATTGTTGTTAAATTAATTGAACTGTTTAGAAGTTCTTTTTCTCTGCTAATTGTTTAAAAACAAAATAAAAAATCTTAAAGGAGCAATTTACTTCTGAATTAAGGCTAAAGACAATTTCAAGTTAAGTAAAACACAAATTAATCTGCCACCACAAAATTAACCTTGTTAAAAAAAAAAAATCATACAATCAGTATATTGATTCCCTCAATGCATATTTTTCATTTATTGGTATTATAAGATTATGCTCAAGCCTGCAGCAAAAGAAAAGAGAGAGACAGAAAAAAATTGAAACTGTGCATAAGTATGAAACCTTACCTTAGTTTTTTTCCTGGCAAAATATTTTTTAAGTATGCCTTAATTTGGAATTAATCACATTAATTCTAGACTTCTAATTAATTTCTCTTTATGCTTGAAGCAGTGTTATTTTATTTGTGTGCCTTTAGACAATTGTGAAAGAATTTTCAAGAATTTATACTAAATTCTTTACAGAACATGTGAAAAAATGTATAGCCAAAGCACATTATATCAACATTTTAATCAAATTAATAATTTTGTAAGGCATCCTAGATGTTTGTGAATATGTTCCAGCATGAAACTTTGGTATGATTTGAACAAGTTTGTTAAGGATCAAATTCCCTACTGGCCTAACTCCACTAAAATCAGTGAAATTATTTCAGAGAATTTCATTCCTCATTACTGTGTGCATTTTTCAAATCTGCAATAACATTACACACGCACTTCAGTTCCTTATATTTATAGAATAGATTAGCAAATACAGCAAAATTGCCTTTTTCTCTGGTGCTTAAAAAAAAAAAAAAAAGAGAAGGGAAAAAAAAATAAAAATCTTATTTCTACTATTTTCTGAGGTTTGGGGGCTAGTTCACATTAGACAAAATCCCCAGGAGGTTCAGTGCATATTCACTCTTAGGCCAGCATATCCAATGCACCCTTTAGTCTTAGATTAACGAATTAAAGCACTGCAAATGAATTTCACATCCAAAATCATTCAATTTGTCCCTTTTGTCTTCTAGAATCCTAAGCATATGGGACCATACTAAGTATAGCAAAAATAGCTGCTGCTATAATCATAATTAGTACCTATTAGCCCTTCCTAGGTGCAAAACCCCAGTGATGAGAGCACAGCACGAGAACCTAGATAGAAGAGGATTTGAAGTCTCTGTAGAACAGGATTGTTATTGCTGCCCTTGCAGGTTCACCAAACGCAGCGAGTGAGAGGGAATTGCTGGGCTTGGGAACCAGATCCTACGTGCCTTTCCCATACACACAAAGATGTACAGACTGAGATCTTTTTTACCTCCTTGCTGAGGCATTTCTTCTTGTCCAGATATGCTTTCTATAAAAACCTGCCTATGAATTTCTCAACATGTTTAAATGGTAGCACTGCTAATTTTTAATAGCTTGGGTATTAAAATTTGTTTATCAGGATGATGAAGATTATCTATTTTTTGTTGTTATTAGTGGCATAGTGGATAGCAGGTGTTTTACACAGGCTGGAACAGCTATTCAGTGACCAACTTAATGTTAGAACTTTTTGCTGAATTATTTTGGTGGACTCGTCATTGATAATATGTACAGTTTAGACGCAGGTTTCAGCCTCCTTTCTACAAAATGTTGAAGTTCTAGGCAATAACAGATCTGAAAGACTTTGTCAATGAAAATTAAAAACAAACAAACAAACCAAAAAAAANNNNTAAAAAAAAAAAAAAAAAAAAAAAAAAAAAAAAAAAAAAAAAAAAGACTGATACATAAATCTGACAGGAAATTTTTCTGCCCAATGGTATTTTGAAAAAATGTCTGCTTTTAGATCTAGAATGAAAAAATCTGTATGTTTACATTAGGGAACGGCAAGCCTCGTTCTCAAGAGCAAAGATTCTAAATTGTGCATGAAAAATCAGCGTGGAGTGATATTTCTGCCTGGAAAAAAAAAATAGAAAAAAAAAAATGCCTCTTCATACAGGCAGCTTTGTATCGAGCGCGATTCGCTCCGGCAGCACGTGGGGCTGCCTGAGCTGCACCGAGACGAGCTTGGGATGGGACTGCTCGCTGGACCGGCAGGCAGACCCAGCCTGGCAGGGTCGTGCAGCCACACAGCAGCACCAGCCTGTGCGCAGTGCAGGGCCATCCCAGCCCCACAGCAGAGGTCACAGCAGCCCCGTCCGTGGGGCACCCCGGCCCCGGCACGGGTTGCAGGGGCAGTGCTGACACCGAGCGGGGACCTCCCAGCTCCTTCCTCCACCCGCCGGGGCAGCATCAGGGGGGAAAAAAAAACAAATCCCATCTCCCTGCCCAGGCTCAAACATTTGACCATTGCAAGTCGTTCTCAAAAATCTGAGCCTGTCATTTTGTTCAGGGCTTCACTTTATCCCTCTTGACTTCAAGCATAAAATCAGGTAAGAGCCAGAGACAGCTCATAAAAGTGAAGTCACATGCGATAAGAAGAGTATAGATATCATAACCTGAGTGTGAAGGAGAAGGGAACGAGCTTATGATCATTGTCTGAGGAGATCTGTTCAAACAATGTAATAGAAAGCTGCCCCCTTTAAATAAACGTTAAACTTTTGCTAGAGGGTTACAATTTACAGTTCCAGCATGATCTTTTGAGGTGCTGTGAATACATTTAATATAAAGATGTCTATACAGCTTCCCAAATACAAGGCATATCTTACCACAAGCGCTGCAACTACTTTTTTTAATCAATAGCTCATAAGTATTCATTGAAAGATATGTTGGTATTCCATGCACTAAACTTTCAGGAGAATCACCACAACCATATTAAAATCGACATTTACCTTTGAGTCTTTTTTTTTGAAGATGACAAAATAAGGGAATTTTAATTTATTACAAGACAAGGGTTGGATATATGCTATATATACAGATATACGCTGCTAGCAATTTTTCCACATAATTAACCCGAGTGGAATCTGTTAAGAAAGCAAAGCAAAACTGATTTAACATCCAGGTCCATCACATGAATATGCAAAAGAGACAAGGGAAACTTTACCTCCGAGTCCTCCCTCTGCAAAGAACTGCCCAGCCCTGACCCTCACCCACAGCCGGTTTCTCCCGCAGACAGTCCCTGCCACTCCGCTCATTTTCCATCGGTTATCCCAGAATGCAGGTTAGCTGGCCACCTAGATTTTCAAAGAAAAATATCTTTTAAAGGTGAAAGCTTTTCTGCATGTGGAAACATTTTGATTGCTCTTAGAGAAAGGACTAGTGAAAGCCTAGATATAACTAAAAGATTGGGTGTAATTCTATATACACTGACTGTTGTACTGCTTGAAAACATCTCACCTTCATTGGGATCTATTTTGCAGTTAAAATAATGCACAAAATTATCTCAAGATTAATCTTTATTTAATTTATTGCCTGAAAAAGATTAATTTGATTCAAAATTGTTAATAATATATTCTACAAGAAAAAAAAAGAGAGATACTGAAAGGGCAAAATAACTGACATGTTGCATACAGACCTGAGTACCAAGTTGTAAAAGCTTGGACAGACTTAGACGATCATGCTATATTAAATTCAGTAATTCACAATTCATGCATATCTCTCGATGCAAAAGTTATTACAGTCACTATTTTTTAATAAAAAGATATGAAGGTAAATGGAGATGGAAGGGCAAAAATTGTTAAAGGAATTATGGGAATTGATTGATCTTTTCTTGGCAGTGTCAGCTAAAGAAGAAAATCGTCATCCACCCCAACTGAAAACCTCCAGACTAATATCCCACTACTCTAGGGATTTTTCCCCATTGCTAAACATTGGCTCAGCATTCCATTCAAAACAAATCTCATCCACAAGATGAAAGCCCCATCGTAGACTGACCTGTCCAGCGTGAAGAGGCTGCAGAAGGCCCCCATGCAGCTCCCTGCATCCAGAAATGTTTCATTACTTATGCAAAGCAGACCCATATGGGAAGTGGTCCGTGGGAGCAGCCCTGTCCCAGCCTTTGGGCTCAGAACCTCCACTGAGAGCAAAGCCCAGAGGTCCACGTCCCCCAGGGAGAGGAGGGAATTGAGTTCTCCCTTCCCTGACTCTGCATTTGGGCTAATGAGTATAAAAACCCAACCTGACAAGCCACCCTTTGATTACTTGCTTCTTCTCTTTTCTCTCCCAACTCACTCAAAAATCTCCAGCCACACAATTCAAAATAATTCAATCTTAACTTTGAAGTCATTGCCAGGTAACCAAAATGCTTTTTTTTTTTTGGCTCATGTCCTCCTTTCAAAAACAGTTTGCTCTGATCTATCCAAGGCTGTCTAGCACATGTTACTGAGCAGGTTTTCTAGTCTTGAACAAAATAATTTGGAGGCGGTTTTCAACCCTGGCCCATACATTCCCAAGCAGCTCCTCCTCCCAGGTGCTAAACTTTCTGCTGCCCAACTCAATTTGGCTGCTGTGATGGATTTTTTTCACTGCTTCAGAGTACTGCTACTACAGAAAGAGTCAACTGTGTCCCTTGTAACTTCAAATATCAGTAGGGATCTCTGAAGGTGACTTACGCCAACAAGTGTGTTCTAGAGAGACACTCATTTGGCAGCACTGTGTCACCAATTAGACTGGGAAGTTTTCCCACAGTTTCATACCATTTTCCATATCACTCTATGTGCAGTTCACTGCAAAGGTGTCTTCATGCATTGGATATTCTCTGTGTAGTTGCATTGTCCAAATGATTTTTTACTTGAATGAAATATTTCCCCAAAGGAATAAAATAAAAATATACAGTACCACAGTAATTGACAGAGTCCAGGATTTTGCTGCATTGTCATGTGTTATAACTGTATATTTGTATTCTGTCCATGCAACTTATTCTACATCAGGGTTTAAAGAAAAGATGGAAAAAATAAGAGAGGAAAAAATCATGTAATCATGTACATTAACCATTTTCCTGCTTCTTCCTCTTCTCCCCAAGCCTGAGGAGACTCAATACCATGGTACACGCTCAGACCAGGTCACTGTGTGGTAGGAAGTAGGAGCTTGTGGACTTCAAGAGCTGTCTGTGAGCTGTGCTGATCAACCCATGTGGTATATTTTGGCTCAGTGCACCTGGTGACTGTTACCTGTTTTATTTAACTATATAGTAAGAATCTGGTTAAACTGAAGCACACCAAATCCTGATGTGCATTATGGGTTCTTGGTCTGCTTGTTTCTTTGCAGTTCAAACCAAACTTTTGTGAAGCGATTAGGTTTTAACAGACAGGTTTCTAAAGTACATTTTGAGGGATTTGCAGAAATATTTTAAGTGTCAATGCGGTGTCAGCCACAAAAGTCAGGCATGGCTCTGGATTTATTTTCTTAAAAGATGGGAGTTAGACTGTTGATTTGGGCCTGGATCTCATTCAAGTTGAATGTGATTCAAGCTCTTTTCTTCTCAATTTCAGCAGCAGGCTTTAGAACATCTAACCTGGGTCTCCTGAACCAATTCAACATGAATCATGGCTTAAAGAGTGGTGAATGTCTAGTAGCTGAGGCCTGGCCATCAAATGTAGTTGTGTATTTGCACAGCATTGGCTCTGAAGATCTGACCTCATGACCATGTTTTCACACAATACATTCCTTCTTCTGACTTCATGTAGAGTGAGGTCCTTGGTTTCTCCAAACATGTGAGACTCCATATTTTCTACATACCAGAGCTGCCTGGAGAGCTATGGTCATCCACAAAATTATTGTAACATTTCCTCACTTTTATTCTTTCCTTCTTTATTACAATAGAATCTTTGAAATTCTTTTTTTCACACTGAAAAAGCTCTTAAATCTACAAAACCAGAGCTCTTTATGCCAAACCACTTAAAAGTCTACACTAACCTGTTTTGCACTCTTTTATTTTTTTTTAATATACATTGCTCAGAAACCATCAAGTGAACAGAAACATAAAGACCTACAACCAAATCTGCTGGGAGTATACAACATTGCAAAATTCCCTTAGGGGTGCAGGGAGGAAGCACTGCCAGGAGCATGCGATCCACAACCCCATTCATTCCTCAGCTCCCTACCTGAAATGGATGCTGCCTGATGTGCCCATTCTTTTCTGGGGTCTTTGGTGGGAATTTGACTAGTACTTTAAGCTGGACACAGGGGCCTGACCTCACGTGGGCCACAGAAGAGTCATGGCAGGTGAACAGCTCAGCCCAGCAGCACAGAAGCAAACATCTCCATTAGCACATTAGCTGCCCTATGAGTCAGGTAGTCAACAGCCTCTTTCCCTACTTGTTTGTCCTCTGTAATAAATTACAGATGAACTGGCAAGTAAACCCCACACTCCCAAGTTCTGAATGCATTCAGCATCCAGAGCTGGCAACTCCTCTCCATCAGCTCTCTAATAAATACCATCTATAGAATTCTTGTGCGCAGTTTCTGTGTAGTCTCAGCCCGGGCTGTGCTTGCAATACAGTTTCCAGCTGTTCAGCTCCAATTTGTGCAATGAGCAAAAACTATTTATGAAGCTTCAGCAGTAGTTTATAAATAGTCACATGATAAACAGTGGGTTGTGCTGGGTATAAGAATATTCAGCAGAGATGTCACCACAGATAATATTACTGCTTATTAGGGCTAAAAGGGGCCTTAGAAATGTTTCCCAGCCTGGAATCTTTCTGCAGATCAACACCATCCTGTGCAGGCAGGGCCACGGCAGGTCTCCCTGCTTGGCTTCTCAGTGCCTGGGGTGACACTAGGGCCTGCATGGGATGTGGAGAAAGGAGGAAAACCCACATCTCATGGCAACATGAGGAGCCCCAGTATGCCTACTGAGCACCTTGCACTCCTGCCACCCAGTCACACCCTGGACCCAGAGGTTCACTCCATCCTGAAGAGCAAGCAGCCAGTCCCACACTGAGCAAAGCCTGAGGGTGCCAGGAGGTTTCCTTCCTCCAAAGCACCAACTGTTTAAAGGACACTGCACTTAGATCAAAAATCTCTCTTTTTTTTTTTTTTTGCACAGGCCAGCAAACAGCCATCATCTGTGAACAATGAGAGCTGTCAGGACGGGGGAAGGGAGCCAGCCAAACTGTGAGCACAGGCTTGATAGCAGATGGGGAAAAAAGGAAAACCCTCCTCAGGAAAATTTTACCCTGGAAAAAACAAACTTCATTATCTGAAAATGAATGCTCAGTCTATTGAGATGTGCCCTGTGCCCAGAAAGCAGTGTAGCAGGGACAGGTGACCTATTTTCCCTGGAGAGGAGGGAGAGGTTGCTCTCAATCGATCCCACCCTTCCTCTATCAGTTTATATACTAGCTTCGATGGCTTGTGGAGGAAGCAGACAGTAATGGAGTGAATCATTCACAATGAATACCTCATCAGACTAATTTAGTTTGTTTTTCTTCTCAAGACTATTACATGAACAGATCACCATTTCCCTAAAGTTTTTCATTATTTTCGTATATCTTGCAATTTGGGGATGTTGTTTCCTTTTGCCTCTACCTTTTTAACTCCTGCAAGTTAGCAAAAACCTATTGGCTTGGTTATGACTGCACTGATGAGTTCTGTGAGGCTGTTCCTAGCCCCAGACTGGATGAGCTCAGCATGGCTGTTGCAGATAGTTGTGTCAATAAGCAGAAAGAAAAATTGAATTCTGTAAAGTGCTAAAGCCAGCAGAGTCCAAAGTTCAGTTTCTACAGATGCACATGTCCTTCAGGGCAGAGTATTCCAACATCTCTGTAACTCCAACACCTACAGTACCAGCACAATAGAAAGAAAAGTGTAAGATTGTCAAGATTAGTGTAAGCAGATTTTGCTGCATGTGTGGATTTTAAAGCCAGAAGGAACCATTAGATCATGTGGTCCAACCTTCAGCATGAGTCAGGCTATAAAATGTCATCTTGTATTGAGCTTAATGACTTGTATTTACACAAAGCATACCTAAATCAATCTATATAATGTTCTGGCTAGCAATCATCTCAATCAGCAGCATATGTGGGGTGATGTCACCTGGAGGATTATGCAGCTTTATCCCTTGCCAAAATGGTGGCAAAAATAATGGAGAAAGCTGTAGTGCTGGATTCGGATGAGGTCTGTAGGATTCAGACTCCTGATGGTCAGCATCAGAATGGATTTGGGAAGCCTGGTGTGTGTTCCAGCAGTTGCCTGCTGGTATGGGTGGAGTGTGCAGTAGGGGAGGAAGCCACAGGGCTGAGGACTCCCACAGGACAGGTGAGGTCTTCTCTTTCAGGAGATGCCTGTTCCCCCAGCAGAGCAAACCAGTGAAGCAAAACCCTGATGGCTTCAGGCTTCAGTACTTGCCCATATTTCTTTCAACTTGTATGTTTATGTTTACGTTTCTTTTGCTTGCTCTATTTGAGAGCACTGCACCCTTTCATGGAGATTTCATGTACACAAAAGAACAAGCCAGAAAACAAACAAATGGCAAATGCTGCCCAAACTAAAGCACCACCTGCAGCACAAAAATACCAAGCAACTCCCACACACCTCTTCCCCTACCCACCACATCAGTGGGGAGGCTTGGTAGGAAAGCACAGTGCTCTGTCTATTAGCAAGCCCCAACACCCAGGTGCTAGGCAGAGAAAAGTCACAACTCCATAGAAAATAGGGGAAAGCTCCCATCCTTGCACTGCAGGAGCTCCAGCTCAAGCTCTTCCTGAGCACTCACTGCAAAGAGAACTAAGAAAAGGAACAGTGTCCTGCCATGCCAGATCTCAAGCTAAGCAATAGTGATGAGTGAAATGATGCAAGCTCATTGCAAACTGATGCAAGATACAACTGAGTGGCATGAGGCTTCTCTGCATGCAGAGCTGCTCGAGGTGCTCACGCCTGCCTTCTGCTCGGCTGCTGTTCCCTGAAAAAGTGCAGCCCCTCCTAAAAGATGTTTCGTCGCCAGCCTGGGCTCAACATATAATTACTGTGGGAAATAGCTGCAAGAGTCAAATTGTCAGAAGCTGGGCTCCTCCTGCCAAGTTCTGGGGAACTGGCCCCTGACCAGGTCGTACTCAAATGTAGACATGATCCTTCCTCTTCTCTCCTCAAACAAAGTAAGTGTCCAGTGTACTCCCTTGACCAAGAGGTTTGACATTGTTGCAACAAGGCTATGCAGTCTTCTGGGGAGTCCCCTACTTCCAAACCCTCATCCCAGTCTTTAAACCAAGCTTGCAAGGCAAGAGCTGACATTTCCTGCACATGAGCGCAAGTCAGGGCTCAAAGATGTAACTTAGATGGAAGCAAAAGGGAATGCAGCTCAAAAGAACGACAGAAAAGGAGTTTGAAAGCCACTCTAATTTACACTACCAATTGCAGCAGCATCTTAGGTAAGGTAATGGAAACCACGTGTAGCTGTGACACCTACAGTGCAACCAGCTGCAGAACAGATTTACCTCTGTGCACGTGAGGGTGCAAATGGGGGTGTTTTGGGACAGTAGCATGCTGTTAGTCCGGGGCTGAAATAAAAGAGCTTTTCCCCAGATTATATCTTAGACTGAAGGGGATCATAAATATGCGTGTGTATGTGTGTGTGTGTGTGTATGTGTATGTGTGTGTGTGTGTATGTGTGTGTGTGTGTTAACACACATATATAAATACAGAGATATATATGGAGTGAATCCCAAATAACTCTTAATCCTTTTAGTTAGACTTTTTCTTAGTTTCCAACTGTCTTGTCTTGCAGACAAACCATAATGGTAAACTCAACAAATTCCAGAGGTCAAACCCCATTACTGACCATCTTTTCTTACATCATTTGACCAAACAGTACACCTGGTTGCCCCCTTGTTCCCTCAGTTTCAATCATTTGCAATGTGCTATTTAAACATTCTTTATCTTTTCCCATTTAAATGCTGCTAAGGGTTTTTTTCCTAATGAATTCAATCACATGTTTAATTGTTTTCCCCATTCCAGCTTAACTTTTTCCTCTGTTGCTTCTGGGAAACATCCTGTTACAGGAGGATAAATGACAAACACAGTGCACAGGACCAGATGTGTGCCTTCAACACCAAGGGGATGGATGAGCCATGAACAAGCCACCACTGCAGCACAGCAGCAAGCCACAGGAATACCCCAGCTACATGCCTTTATTCCTCTGTAAAGTACTAAGTTACCAAAAGCAGCTCAGCCTCCAAAGAAAGGAGAAGATTTAAGATGGGCTGACAAACTGGTTCTCTGTTTTATCAGAATGTTGTCAGGAGGCAAAAGGGAGGAGAAAATCCTGGAGATTCTGAATTAAAATGTATTTTTTAAGAATTTTTCCATCACATTTTAATTTTTTATTTTGGACTAAGCAGCTGAAAATTGCTGCACAACTGTTTAGCCATGTCTAATTTGGTAGTACATTAGACAGACTTTGAGCCTAATACTCTTGAGTCTATTGTAAATACTCAAACATTCCAGCCAACCAGACTGATAAAAACAATTTAACGGGGCTATTGGCAAGAGTGATCTCAGATTTGCTAAAAATCATGTCTATGTTCATGCATGCAAAGCAGCACATTTTCACTTACCACTGACTGACTGGTGAAAAATCCTAATGCAAAATAAAGTTACTGACACACACTGAGACTGTGAGACTGTTCTTGGATGGGTCTTGTAGGAGCAAAGAGCATCTGAAAAGTCTGAAGACATTTTTAAGTGCTCTCAGAAGTTTTTCTTATGACATAATTGAAAAGAGGGTCAATCATGGGTACAAGATGAATGCTTCAAAGCATCTTTGGCACTTTTTTAAGATAAAAATAAGTTCATGTTTTAGGGTGCTTTATGGTGGAAATAAAGTGCTGTGTTATTTGGGGTGTGCTGGAGTTTAATGAAAGCTGAAGGAATAATTAACACTGTAGTAACTTTTTAAAAATTGAAATGTGTAAGGTCCAGTCACAAGATCTGAGACTTTTGGGATTAGGAGGAATTGTCAGCTTTTTCTATGATTTGTTAATAATACTTGCTGTATTTTTTTCCCTTTGTATATCCTTTTGGCAACAAAGAGAGAACTCTTTTCCTGTGTTGTATAGATCAAAGTGATGTTTCTGTAATACTTTTGTTGGTTTAGGTGACATGAAATTTTTAGAGCAAAAGATCATGAATTAGTGATTTATGCAAAGAATAAAAAATTCATAAAATAACACAAAGACTAATTCACAAGCATTTCTTCCAAGACCAAGCTGTCTATACATTCAGTTAAGATGTAAGTCATGAAGTTATTTACAATGCCCCATTCTTGCAAAAATATGTCAATATTAACACAGCTCTGGCATTAACTTTCTTAGCAAAATTAGGGCCATGGAATATATAGTTCATTATCCCTGGAAACCATTCCTGCCACTCCTGATCAGATGTATTTTGATAAAATCTAACTGATACTGGTCTGGATACTGTTGTCTGTACTGGGTTTCTAACTTCAACACTAGTTTGAAAACTTTATCAAATGGTCAAAGTTATACACCTACAGAAAAAAATTAAATTATCCAGTTTACCATTAACATAAATTCAGGATGTCCCGGATATTCAGTATTCTATACTAACCAGATATTTATCTCAAAGCTGGTTGTAATATGATATGTCAGAGATTTGCTTTTTGAGTTCAGAGAGAGGACAGATTTCATTGCAAATGTGCAGAGAGTCAATTTATGGTTTTGCAACCTGACTAACTTGGACAAATTAGGGGATTGAAATATAATGTACTTTGGTGGCTAGAAGCAAACTCCAAGTGTGGTCAATCATGCTATGAAATCCTCCTGGTGGCCAAAAGCCATCTGAGGTTTGGGTCACCTCTACACTCACTAAGAGTCATTTCACTATCTGTTCATCAGTTTATTTACATCCAAAATTTCACTGTGATGCTGAATGTTAGCATGGAGAGAATCATAGCTAGGTACTAAGTGTTTATTTGTTGTTTGATAACTGGGCTTGTATAGGGAACAGAGATGAAGCTGTGATTGTGAAATGGTCTAGAAGTCTTTGCATTTCTTTCAGTCTCTCTGTCTAACACTCTCATTGATCAAACCCTAATGCACCTTTTTCTTATCAATAGAAATGCTGCTAAATGGTAGATAACAAAGATGCATTACACCCTTAGTTTTTGCAACCTGGTACTGTAAGAGATGTATGCATTACAGAAATTATTAGATTTATCTTATGTCCTCTTGCATATCTTGCCCTGTGCTTGTCTTTACTCCCCTGTGTCCCAGTGAAGGTTTTCAACTAGTGGGACTCAAGTCCCACACATCTTTTGCCTCTCCAAATTCGGCAGTCAGTACCAGATGGACTCCCATAGGGCCTCCTGAGGGCTGGCACACTCTTTCCTCCCAGGTGAGCAAATATTTCTGGAGATCTCCTGCACCCACAGCTCCCACCTCTGCCAGGGACCAAGGCAGACTGGACATGCTTAAGGGAGTTCATGCTTCAGCTGATCCTCCTGAATTGCCATGCACTACCAGACAAAAACCACACACAGCAGCAGCCCAAGAAGCAGCCCTTGGCCAGATATTGCTCACATAAATACAGCATGGCCACTTCAGTCATTACCTCTCTATATGAGGTCATATAAGTTCAGTTAATGTGCCTGAGGTTTTCTTAAGGACAGGTCTCTCTACTGTTGAAACTTCTGCTTATTCTGATTATTTTTTTATCCCAGCATGACTTCTTGGTAGCTTCGTGTTTGAGATGGCTACTGCTCTTGCAAAGGTGAAGATGATATTCCCAGCTGATTCTAACCAAAATAATTCAACAGCAGATATGAAGCATTCATCTGACTTTTACTTTGCCTCTGGACATACAGCTTTATGGTGGTTTAACAGCAACCCCAGAGATCCCACTATAGGTTTCATCTCCATCCTTTTGCAAGGCACATCTTGAGGCAAATGAATAGGCTTAGGGAGTGACTGCACACCTCCTCCATTGTGACCCATTAATACAGATCAGGTCTATTTCTTCTTTGATCTGTTTTGTCTTCCAGCAGCAAGATATAGGCTCCAAAACAGGGGGGAGGGAAAAAAAAAATATCATCACCACATTTATTCATTTTGCATCTTTGGGCAAACCTTTGATTTGTCCACAGGTTCTGAGGCTGGCAAAAAGTTCAGTTCTCAGCATAGGCTTTCTTTGTTCTCACTTCAGTCTTTTTGTAATTTTGCTTTTGTCATCTGTAAATTTTGAAATCCCAAAGTCTTTTTCTCCGGTTGACATGGGTGTTTTCTTTCACCTTTCTCTGCTGATTGTTTTAAGTAATGTTATGACCTATTCTAGTAGCTACTTAGATATCTCTCAAGAAACTGTCTTACTAAATGAAATTAGTGGCCTTAATTAGGCCTTCTAGTTTGGAAGGCACTAGTGACATTGGAACAGGGTGTTTCTGTCTGATTACATTAGTTAGATCAATTTAGAAAGCAAAAGCAATGTGAAACCAAACTCTCTGCTGGTGGGAGGGAAGCAAGGAGTGAGGGAGCATCTCTATTTGCCTGATAACATTTCCATTGCTGGGCATGCTGACACACTCTGCTGCACGTATCATGCACCAGCAGTGGCTCCACTCTGTAAAGAAACAGCTGTGATGGCTTTAGAGATGCCTAATTGATAAAGCACTTTGGGGAATCTATCATCACATGGAAGGACTCCGGTAATAGCTCTGCCTTCAACTTGTTAGCTGCAAATGAACCAGTTGCTTTGTTCTTCCTTTCCACTGACATTGCAAGATCAGATATAGTGCACTGTCACCTTCCCCAGGCTTCCCCAGTGCATGATTTTGGATTTCTCAATAGTACTGTAATGCTTTTTGATGTTTCTGATACTGCTGTAATTTTGCTACATGCACAGGCTCCTCCCTCCATCCTATCACACGCACACTCTCTCTTTCTGTATTTGTATTGTCTCTATGTCTTTTCATGCCAAAGAAAGCCAGCACACTCTATGCAGTAATGCCATGGACTCAAGACAATCTCTATAAATATGCTTCAGCCATGGGCTCCTCCTTAAACACTGATTTTAGCCATGCTTTTTCCTAATTTTTTATAAACATGAACTACTTCATTCTGAAACAGCATAGCTGCCTGATTTGTGAACTGCTGTCAGTGCCCTCAAATTTGTTCAAACAACTAGTTACAAATTATTCCATTCTCCCTGCTCGATAGATATTCTTTTAGCCAACAGATCTCTCCTGAACACACCTTTTGGTGATTTTGGTCTGTATGGCACAGCACACACCTCCATGATGAACTGATCACAGCACAGCCACCCCCTGTTGTTCACACCACAGCTGGCCCTGTGTGATAAGTGATGGAGCTGTACAGGCATCCCCACCTGCTGGTCCCAGGAGGAGTCTGGGACCCTCTTCGCCATGTCAGCAATGTGGACAACATAAGTGAGTTCCTTCAAACAGCCTAAGGATGAGCTAAGAGAGAACCAAGCTTGGCAGTCTGTGCTTTCCAAGCTGCACCTTTCCTGCCTGTCCATCTCCTTGCTCACACCACCCATGGCTGGACAAACCCAGCAGCAGCACAGCTGCTGGTCACTTCTCACCACTCACAGTGATAGGCTTAACAGCACATGTCTGGAGCACGGTACCCAAACCACCCAGAGGATCTGGGGAGCTGAAGCCAAGGTATCCTGAATCCTTGTACCATTTTCCTATGCCAAGTGCAACAAGCCAGCACAATCTTGGTGCTGTGATCGAATTCACGTAAATCAGGCTAAAAACGTATTTTCACATCACTCTGTACATGGGGAAGTAAGAAAAGAAATTCAGGCTTTTTTTACTGTAAATATACCTAGAGGGTAAAAGGCAGGCAACATCTGTTTAAAGAGGGCAGAAGGACCATGCTGCATATTATTGTACAATTGAGGCTCACAAGTGCTTTTAAATTCTTAAACAACCTGGCATGGTTTATCTTGAGGATTGAAAGCTCTGCTATCCAGAGATCACTCTTTTCCCTTCTCTAAGCGGATTTCTAAAAAAAAAAAAAACTTGCCAAAAGCAGCTGTCGGCTAATGTAACACACAGCACCACTGTAAGAATGGATCCATGAGCCCTGGCAAAACCACAGTCCTTGTCAGGGACCTTGAATGAAACTGTCCCAGGGAATCTGCAGAGCAAGGCTGCATATTTAGGAAGCTCAAAAGAGAGTCAAAACAAAACCGAGTGGAGCAGGAAAAGCAGCGCAGACATGTCAAAGGGCTGCCCACATGGCTCAACCAGAGGCAGACCTAAAGCCACTGCCACACAATTGCTTGTGAAGCTCACAAAGGAGACAGATGCTCCTGTCAAAATTATACCTTCCACAAATCTACATGGGAAACCTGCCACCATCCTGCCTAAAAGGAAGAGAATTGATACCGTTTTCTTGACTAAAATAATATCTTTTCAGTGAATTAGCTGAAGAAAGAACAAGCGCTGTTTGTTTTGGACAAGTATATTTCCAAGCATGTCATCCCCACAAAAGATCTTTCTTTTGCTCTACTTTCATGCGACCCTGAAAGCAAATATCTGGTGGATATGGTCAGGCTAGCTCCACATCTCCAAACAAGAAGAGGGAGCTGGTGGCAAGTGGGATTCTTCCGTTGCTCTGAGCTAATAGATATTAGGAAGAAAAATGCAGTTCTTGTCTTTGCTGGCTTTGAAATGTACTTAACGTTTCATTCACAACATGCTGCTTGTATCCACAAAGCTCAACAAGGCAGTGCATATCATTGGCCTGTTTCAGAGACAAGAGGAAAACGCGTTGCCCGAGGTCTGACCGCATGTAGCAGCAACAGGGGCGCAAACAGTGGACCTGAATCTCAGCCACTGGGCCTCAGCACCCCAGTCCTTCCCATGGTGCTTTAAACATTGATCAAAATTTAAGTTAGTAGAGGGCATGCCTGAATCAGCTCACAGTCTCACAGCTTGTCCTGGTTCTCAGATTAATTGTTCTTAATTAGCTGCTCCACAGGCAAATATATACTGACTCTTTCTTCATCTCAGACTTGGGGCCAAGCATGATTCAGAAAAACAGTCAGCTGTGACTTCCTCCCAGAATTTACCACACATCTAAACTGTAAATGTTGCAGCTCAACTCCCAGTTCATAACATGGGTAAACGAACTCTCCTAGTGTTACTGGGTGGTTTCCTTCTCCATATTTTTAATTTCAGAAGAGGGACATCTTAATAAAGCATAAAAAATCCCATGAACCACAGCATGCAGAAGTGCATTTGTGCAGCCATGTCTGTTCAGTTATGGGCACCAGAAGAGGAGACACTGCCAACATTTCAACCTCATCTTCTTGGAGACAGGAAAGGCAAATAAGCTCGAAACTGGTCTAGGAAATTTGGTGGGGCAAAAGATTTAGAATCAGAACTGAGATTTACAACACTTTGATTTGCAACACAGAAAAGGGAATTTTTGGAACAACCTCATCTCTTCTTTTTTATTTTTAGTGATTTTTCAAGCTGAAAACATTTAGCATGGGGAAAACTTAGCAGTCACTAAGTACAGTGTCTGCCACACAGAGCGTGCTTTGTGGATGTGTTACCTATAGATTGTGTGGGCAGAGCACCTACCTCCTCTCTGTTAATAAAGTGCAGGTAGTTTAACAGATAACTAATGACTGAGTCATGTTCCTAGCTTTGCTACGTGCCTTAACAATTCCCATTACTCAGTCTTGTTCATAACCTCTCATGCTGCACTTTGCCTTCCAGTGGTTTTGCCCTTGCCAGAACCTCCATATGGGAAAGAGATATTAAATGCCAGGTCTGGAAATGAAACCATGAAACATTAATTGCCTATCTTGACAAAATTATAAATGCTTGATGAAGAATCAAAAACTATTTCGATGATAAACACAGATGATGCAAAGAATTGCAAAACTGCAAAAGAACAAAACAAACTGCAAATGTCAATTCACTATTGCTGTTAATATATAGCTCATGTTTGCCTGGGTTTTGTCTCCTTTTTATTCATGCTATAGTGGTTTCTTGTGGTGGCAATAGAGATTCTGGTATTTTAGAAGCTAAATGAATAACAATAATAAAAAATAAAATTTGAACTTGAGAAGAAACATATTTGAGCAATCAAACTACGTCAAATTATCATTGTCTTGTAAATAATGAGCACCTCAAAAAAAATTAATGCCTAAATTTAGATTGAAACTTAGGGGAAAATCTCTTACATCTTTTCATTCAACATCTCTGAACTAGTAGACTTCTCATAATTTCAAAGACTATCTCTGGAGCTCTTATGGACTGAAATTGTCCGCTCTCAGTTGGTCATTTAATTTATTCAAGTTTTTATTTTTAAAAGGGTGGTGGAGAAATAGACTTGGAAAGATATTGTCCAGCAAAAACAATGTATGGGTGTTTGTAAGAGCAAAACTATTTCCTTCAAGCTTCATATGTATTGGGAAGGACTTCTGTTAATTAAAAACAAATCCAGAAAATTGCAGATGAACTGGTGAGAGTCTTGCAAAAGCTTTTCATTTCAAAATTTGTTGATAATTAAAACATAACAGTAATTCAGTTAATCTTGTAAGGGAAAATCATACAAACAATATAAATGTTGGATGGCAAATAAACAGATAGATAAACACCTAAAAATGAGACAGTTATTTCTAGATGGTGTAAAGAGGAGCAGATTAGAACTGAAATATTTCAAGAGAAGCTAAGCATGTCCCTGCCAAAAACTAACTAAAATTCTAATATTAATTCTATACTGCCCAAACATATTCTCTCAAATTCTACACAGTTTATTTGCCAGAATAAGGGCTTCAAAACCACTTGTATGTGATCAATGTAAAGGTATCTGGGCAAAAGTGTACCTCTTTGTTAGTTTAAGTTCCATCTACAGTTCCCATCTATGCTACTTCTGTCTTATTTAGTAGTTGAAAATTATTTCCATAGAGAAAGCACATCACAAGTGGTCCTTCACACATAATGCAAAGAAAGGATGTTATAGACAGTTTTTTATTTGTATTTGTCTGTTTGGTCCTTTTTTCATCTGCTGTAGCAATGTATGAGTGCCTGTGCATACGGGTGTTTGCATGCATGGCAGTGCATGTGTGACATAAGACATTCCAACTCCAGTTGGGAATGAAGCTGGTGGCAGGGATAGCTCTGGTACCGCTGCCCGTTTCCCAAGTGGGCCACTGGTCTCCTTCTGCCCCGCAGTCGCTATTTACCTACATCCCACACAGTAATGAAAGTTTATGTTTTCTTACAGACTCCTTTGTATGTTGTGTATAAACTTACAATTTCATTGATCTTTTGGGAGCAGGATGAATGCTAATCATCAAGTTTTATATGAATGTTTCTATCACATGAAGCCTTATAACCCACGTGCTGAGTTAAGGGATGTTGCCTATGTAAATGAAAGATAATTCCACGTTAAAAAGATGTTTTCTGGAGCATCTTTATTCAGTTACATTTCAGTGGATCTAAAGGGCTCCTATCAGCACTATCACAGAGGGGTAAGGCTTAGGAATGTAAGTGCAGATAATAGTTTGCTAGGCCAGGATACTATTTCTCTGACATGGATCTCAAAAGGACTTACTGTACATACTGGTTCTGGCATTTGAAACTCCAGGCTTAGCTGGGGGATGGAGAGAGATGGAGGAAAAAAAGGATTTGATAGGAACGAAACATTTTTTGTGAAAGGCAGATTCCTTTTTGTTTCCATGTGCCATACAGTCAGCATTTTTTGAGTCTTTTCTGATGCTCTCACACAAGCAAAGTGACTCTTAAAAAATGCACCATTACAACTTAATATATCCAGTATGTAATTTGTACTTAACAGAAAGATATTTAGGACCATTTGCCTCAGCCATGAGACTTTCAGCTGCACAGTGGGAGGTAGTGCTTCAATGAAACCTTTGTTTTTAATCTTCTCATACAGTCCCTAAGACAGTTGGCTGGCTTTAAAGTTACACCAGTCTTCTTTTTAATCTAGGGTTTGCAAGCAGTAGTTAGTTTGGGGCATCCACCAAAGCATATCATTTCACAGGCAGAACTACCACTCTTTTTTTCCTCTGTTGGGTAGAATGCACTGAAATCAGTGGCTACAAAAGAAGGAGAAAAATGGAGAAGTTGCCCAGGCAGCAAGCATATCCCTGGGGACACCATCCCATCCGGCGTGTACAGTGCAGTGCAGTTCAGCCACATTTACTTTGTTTCCTCCTCTTCCTAAAATTAGATTACGTTTCCCCGAGCGAGCACAATGATGCCAAAGCCGGACAACCCCGGGTCTGAATCACTTCAAAGCAGCCCCCTGTTTTGAGCCAACGACACCCGTCTGCCGCAGCCCTGCAGAAAGCACATTGCTCTGCATAGCAAGTTGGGTGGCAGCGGGTCCATAATATAAAACTGTTGCCTAGTGTTCCTCTAAGCTCTGCCCTCCTCTGAAAAAAAAAAAAAAAAATCCCTCATAATTCAGGCAACAGCTGGAAAGCTTAGCTTAATGGTCTGTGCTTAAATGTGGAAGGTCACAGGGTGCTGATCTAAGGAGCGGAGAAGTCTTGCTCAGCCGACTGTTGACACTTAGTAAACGGAGGAGGAGGGGACTGTGTGTGCATCTGAGAAAGCCATACCCTGGCCGGCGAAGAATAGGAAGCAACTTCTATTCAAGATTTGCAGGGGTCCTGGACCCAGTAGGGAAAAGCAACAAGGCCCTTCACTGCCTCTAAGTTACCTTGTATTATAACAGGATTAAAGTACATTTAGCTTCTCTATTAGCATACTTTAGCCCCATTTAGGCTTACTTGATGTTTCCGATGGCCTTTGATCAGCCTTGCATGGTGCTGGTCAGCTTCAGGACACAGCAGTCAAAAAGCGAGACTGTGAAATTATCCTGATGTTGAATCTCACAGGAGATGTTTCTGGCTGTTTTCATTCACTCACCCCCAATATTCCAGTTNGGGGGGGGAGGATCAGAGGAAGAAAGAGAAAGATATTAAAAGAAAAAGGTAGCTTAGTGACCAGTAATAATTAGCTCCTTGTTTGAAATCAGTGCTGGCTTGTGTGCCAGTGCTGAAGCATCTATGAAAAATACTATAATTTCTACAGTGTCTGGCTTTTTATTGCTTACATTTGCATATAAATTAAATCCATATTGTAGCTTTAAGGCAAGCTAGGCTTAGAATGTCGTACTGCTCAGGGTCCTATTGTTTTACATCTACTTTCTATACTGTGGTTAAATGAAAAGGGAAGAGAAAGTAAAGGAGGGAGAAAGTCAGCTTTGTAGCGTTTTTAATTGCTTCTCTGCCAATTATAGCCAAATTAATATTTAAACTTCGTAGTGCTTTGAGAAAAATTGTTTACAGAATCCACTTCTTGGTGTTGAGTGCCCCCTGTGCCTACAGCAGTATCTATATTGGAATCTTTTGTCAAAGAAAATGAATAATAATTAAAGATAAATACTGTTCTCTTTTAAAATATTTCATGGAAACAAATGCTGTTAATTGAACCGTAAATATTTCAAATACATGCATGATCCTTATTCCCAATAGCAGCCTGAAAAGCCATTACCCAACAATATCTTTTCGCCTGATACTGTTTATGTGCATGAAAAGATGTTGCATCGTTTACTTCACTCGATCTTATTTTTGTCTTCCTCCTCTGCTTGGCGCTGCCGTCTCTGCTTGACCGACTTAGGTTGGCCGCTCTGAGTTCCCGTTTGAGCACGGCTCAGAAATCCACAGGCTGCTAACACTAACACATCAGGGCAGAGCCTGGGAAGACAAGAGACATTTGCAAAGATGAGTAACAAGAAGCAAATGGCGCCTCAAAGTCTCCCTTTAAAAATTCTTTAATGAGATACAGTGCATATTTTTTTTTCATTCTTTTCTTGGGCTAATGCCTAGTATGTACCAACCACTGGGCCACATTTTTAGGAAACATCTAAATCAAAAGTCAGAAGATTACATAGGGACATAAGAAAATCTTATGATGGCAGGAGGCCAGGAAGCCCAGCTAGGCCTATCCTTTCCTCCGGTTAACAGTTGTTCTCCATAATATACTGTTTTTCTCCCCCTCTCTCTCCATATGCTTCTTGCTCTATTAGAAATCTGGTCAGATCAGTTGCTTCTAGAGCAGCATCTGGTAGCTTATAATATATACCCTCTGGAAAAAAAAAATGTATTACATTTGTACAGTGCAAGACCTCGCTGGAGCTGTGTCCCTCATCCTCATATTTGACATTAGCTCTAATAACTGCAGCACTGCTCCCTGCAGTTCCCCCCAGAGCCCTCTGCAGCTCAGCGAGGTCCCCTCTTAATCTTTTCTCTTTGCAAGGGATACAGACCTAGTTTCACTAACCATTTTGGAGCCTCCAATCTCCAAGTCATTATGGGATTTTGTTGTACTATTTCCATTTCTGCAATATTCCTTCCGTAATTAGGTAATCAAGACTGTGCATCTTTCCCATGTGGCCTTTTGAGATCAATTTTATTTATCAGTTTATTTATCCCTTATTACACATTTTAAAAATCCTGGGTACAATACCATCACACATTGCTAGTCCTTACAGCTGACTGCTTGCTACCATAATTTCCTTTTTCCTCCTGCCTGTCACCAATTTACTTCATGAGTCTGAATTTTACAGCTGTTCATATTAATAAAGGATGTTACAAGTGCTTGTATGCATGGTGAATTTTGTGAATAGTCTCCTATGGACATTAGTGGTTGCACAGTATGGACTGACATGTGGGTGAAAGTGTTGGTGGGACTGGTTTAACAAGAGTCCTTCTGGACTGAGATAGTCCCTAGTCATAGGGTTAGATGATACCTCATCCAGGGAAGTCCTGCCCCTGTTTGTGTATGCCAGCAACACGAGGCTGGAGATGGAACACACTGATGTACAGCTGATTTCACACACAGAAGGACAGAGCTTGCCAAGTCAACATTAACATCATAAAGATTCTTCCCAAGGCAATTGACTATAACTTGGACTGTGCTGCAACAATAAAAGTTTCACTTCTCATCTCCACAGCAGTAAAATAATTGCCTTTGATTTATAGATACCCATCTGTATGGCCAGGTCTTTCTTATCAACTATAAAACAACTCTGAAACCTGTTCCTTCATTACTCATTGGAGAAATACAACTGATAGCTGAGAAAAGGTTCCATTTGTTTCCACCCCTATCATAATCTTATACCTACCCACACCTTTTGGTTTTCTGTAGCCTCTGTCCATTGATAGGTGAGATCTCCTTTACTTCAGAGGTTTGGGTCAAGCTCAAGTTCTAGTTTCATAGCAAACTTACTTGTTCTACCTTTCCTTTCTGCTGTTCAAGACTGGCACTGTTAAAAACACCAAGTTCTGATCCAGAGGTGGCTGCATGGTTCCTGGTAACACCTGTTGAGATGACATTTCAGCACTGGATCAGTCTGAGCCACCCTCAGCCCTCATGGCACCCACCTGGCCATGGGGCATAGCCTTGGGATAAATGGAGATTTAAAATCTATGAAGGCCCTTCTCCTGGAGACCCTGATGTGTTTTGCTGACAGAACTCACAAAAACTTGGGGATTAGTAAGAAAATATATGCAGTGCCATTTTGCAGATGGAGTAAAGAGACCTCCTCTTCATAAGGGTCTCTGTCCCGCAGGGCCCACGGAACAGAGGACAGCCCAGCACCTCACCTGCGGCACCAGCTTCATCACCTCTCATTTAGTCCAGGAGCAACAAACCAGGCTTTCTTAAGGGGGAAAAACGTCCTCAAAATAAGTCTGTCTGAGCACTTCAGTTTGTCAGACCTGATTTCCAGAAAGGTTTTTTCTTTGTCATCCAACAGCTGTTGGAATTAACAGAGTTAATTCTACAATCTTGTATTCTGCACTAAGGGACCTGTGAGACAGCACCACCAACCTTTAAAGCCATACAGATACTGTAGCTACAGATTTACGAGATTGAATCTACCTTTTTTCCCATATCACCCTACTTGTTGTTTGTTTATTTCTGGTCTTATGCTTGATGTAATACCCACCCTATCAATGCAAAGGTGACTGTGAAAATGGCATTTATTAAGCTTTTTGTGTGTGTGTATTGATGCCCTTTCTAAACGTTATAATTTTAAGCATTTCTCTCCCTGTTTCTAAAGAGGGACAGTGAATAAGAGAAGAAATCTTGGCAACACTAACCAAGGCTTCAACCATAACCAGACACTGATTATTTTGAGGCTTAAAAAAGTTTAGTTCATTGTTTGACATTACCTTTGCTCCTTTGGAATTTCATGCTCCTGGTCACGGTGGGCTGAATCAGGGCACAGGTGCCCCATATTCTGCAATACACTAGAAAGAGGATCCCCTCAAAACTGACCACTACTGTGAAATTTTCAGTCTCCAATTGTTGACCTATAAGATTAAAAAAACTCAAACAACTGTATTTTATAAGGGTGAAATAAATTGAGTCCAGACTTAACAGCATTTTATAGCCCCCTATGAGTGGCTTCAGTGTTTGTTAGTCCTTCAAATTTTAGCATTGTGTGTGTTACAAACCCCATCTTCTGGTGGTTTATCAGGTGCCTCCAGTATTGGTTTCAAAATAGATATTAAATACTGCTCTCTCACCTTGTAGCTGCAGTCACTTCCAAACGTATTGAACATCTTTTCTGCTCTTCAGCCGTCAAAGATTATACACTGAGAATAAATTACTCAGCCGGGTGCATTGTTTGCAGGCAAGCCCAGGCAGTGACAGTACCACTAGTCCCTGTGTTTAAAAGCATGTAAAACACTTGCTCTTTCTCTGTGCTTTATGTTGTGGCTCATTTACATCCTCTGCACAAACAAGGATGTGGCAAAGATGTCCTGAAGTATCACAGCTGTCAGCCCAGTCCCTCACCCTTCATGCTGTGGATGAAACCCCTGTACAGGAGCAGGAGCCCTGTAGGAGTGGGATGATCCAGAGGACATGGAGGGCATCTGGCTGCCACCCCAGGCAGAAAAACTGTCCCCATTTCGTTTCCCTCAGCTCTTGGTGGCCACTGGACTTTGTGCCCTCTCCTGTTTCAGTCTGAATCCTCACAGAAAACAATCCACAAAATTTCAAGTGATCTTTCACCAATCACTACAACTTAGATTTTTATTTCTCCTTTTTTTCTCTCCCCAAGAAAAACAGCGTGCTTGCTACCTTAATGTTTCCAGCATCAGACAGCATTCTGAGGTTTCTGTTTATTTTAATTTTCCCTTTTGTAATTTCTCATCACAAGACCCACATAGTCCACTGCATCAGTGTATGGCACTGCTGTCCTTCAATGACAATGTATTTCCTCTGAATTGCACAAGACCATTCACAAACTAAGCACCAAACTAGAAACCAGGCCAGAGGTTGTTTTATTGATATCTTTCCACAACCGACGCTTCCTAGGACATTTCCATACAAAGAGTGAATTCTGCCCTAACATTGAAAACAACATAGTCAAGAGTTGAAATTTGGCTGGGACAGAAGCAACAACAGTTCATAAATACTGTATCAGTTTGTTGAGAACCAAAAATTGTGTCCAAATTAACATAAACAGTCACAAAACACCACAGATATCTTTAGCCATTAAAATTTTAGGCTCCAGGTCTGCAAGAGTTTTTACACATAGAACAGAAAGAGGTAAGTACAACTAAAGGAATTCACATCTTCCTCATCCTCACAGAATGAAACACCCTTTTGAGACACTAGTTTCTCTCCTTTGATAGAAAGGGTCTCAGAAGACAAGTTTAGGTATACCCCTAAGTTTTAGCTACAGCCAATATCTTGTAATGGATGACTGACAAATAATCCATAATTCAAATGTTTCCAAAAACAATTTGTTTAACCATTTTGACAGAATGAATTTGAAGGGATAAAAAAATCTGCTTGCAGGCAAACTGCAAGAATGGGAGATGACTACATTCCTTTAATTAAAAAATCAGTGTAAATACTGCTCTTGTTGATATTAAGTACATTTGTGAACAGAAGTAGTTTAAATCAAAACTTACATATCATAAATACAGGGACAGGTTTCTAACTGCATACGATGCCTTCATTATTGCTAAATAAAAATTTGATTTATTCATCTTTTAGTAGTAAGGATTGAAGAACTGTTGTCTTCTCTTTTTTTATTTTAATGCCCCCTAAAAGTCAAGAAACAGGCTTTTTCTTCTCCTGTTTTGTTTTACTTTCTGGGTATTTCATGAGTGCTTTGAGGATTCTTGATTCTGCCTGATACATGAGACAATCTCCCAGGGTAAAAGTGGGAGATATGTCACAATCTCATTTACTCTTGTTCTTTCCTGTAACAGTTGTGATTCTCCATTACTTTATCATCTGCAGCAGATCAGGAGAACAGACTGTCTGACACAACATGCTACACCTTCCCTGATAGATCAGACGCAGCAGTAAGGAAACTCCTTTTCTTCAGACAAAGTTTCCTATTTGTAAGTGTTCCCTGTTTCTTG
Source organism: Scytalopus superciliaris (assembly GCA_013400415.1). Classification (NCBI taxonomy): domain Eukaryota; kingdom Metazoa; phylum Chordata; class Aves; order Passeriformes; family Rhinocryptidae; genus Scytalopus; species Scytalopus superciliaris. The sequence goes on along the minus strand of VXBX01003755.1, from coordinate 3,273,382 downwards.
AGCACACAAACTCTTTTTCCAGGTCTCTCATGTTGACACTGATCAGTGTTAACTCAGCATCTTGGAGAAGGATCAAAACACTTTCAGGGAAAGAAATACCAGCATCCATGGATAGTTTGCACTTTTCTAGTCCTTGCCTTTGCAGCTTAGGCTAAGCAGATACCGAGTATTGCATCACTGTCATGCAAATGTCTTAACTTGTCTTAAATTTAGAGCTAAGGGATCCATTCAAGGTTTGTGGCTTCAGCATTCAGTATCAGTTTGTTCTCGTTAATATCAATACTGGAGATGTAAGGAGAAAAATCCCTTGAAATAAAGAATTGTCCCAAGAGATGTCTCAAAAATAGATACTGCCATTTTTATTGGCAAAGTATAGAAGAAAAGGAGGGGAAAATAAGTTTAGAAAAATCACTCAGCTCATCAAATTCTACTGAGAAATTTGCTAAGAGAGTTCTAAGCTTAAATTACAGAGCTGAGTTTAAGACATTTTGAAATCTTACATGGCAGAACAATTTCTCTTTTCCACACTAATGGCTGTATCTGTCTGTCTGTCAGCTCATAGTTCAATCACATACAATAAAGTATGGGTCAAGTCCTCAAATGTCTGTCTTATAGTCTTATTCTTGGCTGACAAGTGCTACATCTAAATCAGTGTGTGGCATTAACTTATAGTCTGAAAGCAGACTGGAGTGGTAAGACCAGTTCAGGTGATGAATGTTTCTTGTTCCCCCCAGCCCTCAACTTCAGTCAGGCCACTGATATTCAAAGTCACAACTTCCAACATCACTTATCTAACTGCAATTCTACAAGGGAAAGTGTAGCTCAATAGTTATACTGTAAGGGACTTATTTGGGCAAGTTCCTATCATCTGGTCTGAGTCAAAAGATTACACACCAGTAATAGAAATTTATTCAGAGAGAAGATATCCTGGCATAATAATACCATCTTGCTTCATGTAATTATAATTCCTGCATTCAGAGACAGCTGTCCATCAGATATATTGTATTAGCTAGCTTTGATTTCTATAATGAATTTTATTAGTATATTTATGAGGGCGAACAGTGGCATATAAAGAAGTTATGCATAAGTTATTATGTGTGCACAACCAACATTTGAGATCTTCTAAATCTTGCAGAAATAAAAGCGAGAATAAAAGGGAACAAGCACTGTCTCAGCAACTCTGGAGACATTACACTGGAAACAATTTTCTATAAGTCCAATACATAAACACAGAAGTCATTACAGAGTCTATTAAATAGTTAACTCCAGTTAACAGGTTTGAAGCGTGAAGTGAGACAGCTGATTTTGAAAATATATCTCCTTTAACAGGAGAGCCTCAGGACTACACCCACTCATACCTGTAACTCTACCTGTTCCTCCTCAAAGGTTTCACAGCACTGCCTTCTGCAAAGATAAGCTGCCCACCCCACTGTCCCCCAGGTCTTCAAGCTATGCCCAGACCATTCCTGTCACACTGGCAGATTGGGAGACTTCCCACAACTGAAGGCAGATTCTTTAAGATCTGGCAGAAAATTAACTCCCATGCCAACATTTTTTGGTAAAGAATGTCCTGTTACCCAGTTGTACTTCATTAAAGCAGTTTGACCAAATACTTCAAGTTTCCTCAGCTACCATACAAAAACCCAGATCTCTTGCGTAGCTGAAGACTGGACTACACACCACCATCCTTCAGCTTTTCAAATTGTGCCACCAATAGCCAGTGCAGTATTTTCAGTACTTTCATGCAGTACTTTCCACATCAAATGTTAACAGCTAGGCCAGCACATCACATGCTCTTCACAAACCCTGGATAGATAAATGAGTGATCCTCATAAAAAGTCTGGGTTTAGGGGAACAAATATATGAGCAATCAAGGCAAGGTCTGATAAATGACAGGTCCTGCAGGCAAAGGAAAAAGATGCAGGATGCTTGGCATGCACAAGTAACAAGAACAGCTGGATACTGCAAAAGCCCAAAAATTCTTCAATGTCCCCTAGATAGTCCCAGGTAAGGAAGAAAAGAGACCAGGTAAAAGCCCTCAACTGAACTGCAAAACTGGCCAACCTCTCCTGGGTCTGCGCTCACTGAGAAGTCCACCAACCACCCCTTCTACCTTTTGTCTACATACCCAGCATCATGTTTTGCTGCCATGACCTGATCATGTTCACTGTGGCAAAAGCTGAGGGTGGGATGTCCAGTCTGATACTCAGATCTCAGAACAAACATCAGCCTTGCTGGCCAAAAATGCCATGTTGACCGAAGAAGTGTTCAGCACACAAGAGCAGCTTGGTGTCACCACTCAAGTTCACCTACTGCCTAGCTGCCAGGTTAAACTGTCAGCGTCAGTAAGAAACCAGGCAGAGTCAAAAGTTATCCAATTATTTTGCTACAATCTTCTCAAAAGTCTTCCTTAAAGCAGAGAGTTTTCAAGGAGTCAAGAAAAGTTAGTTAGAAAGACTTTAACAACTGCTTCTTTCAAAGAAGAACTTTTAGTTGCTGGCAAGTTTTGGGTCCTGCCTGATACCTGCACAGAGCTCAGGGGAGGCGCAGTCTCAGTGTCCCAAATATTGCCTGACCTCTTGCAATACCTTTGCTGTGAGGTGGCAGTAAAGATTGCATTTGATCATCATTTGATCATCCACCTCCAGAAAGAAAGTAAAAACCAGTGTGGTGCTGAATGATCCTGTCAGGACAGTAATTGGAAAAATCCCCACAGTAAGAAAAGCTCAACTGTCACCGTGTGGGAAGAGCCCTTGATGAGCCAGGTTGTTTACTGCTCACAACCGTTGAGCTATTCACGACTTTGCTGACACTGTGGTGAAGGGCACGGCAGCCGCTCTTGGCCTCGTTCCTAAGCACAACGTATTGTTTCCAGAGCCCTTTGTGCTACTATCACTCCAATTAGGAGCTAGAGTGCCTTCACAAATGTTCTGTCCTCCCACTTTGTCAGACAGAGATGATCTGAATACCATAAAAAGCTTTGAGAAGGGGAAAATCACAGAAGAGGGCATTTAGGGATCATAATGGCAATGAGTGGCAAGAACAGATGATTACAGAACTTCATAAATTTTAATCAAAATATCAAAAGAGTGTACTGTCAGGGAAATGATATCCTTCTCCTAATGGGACAACAAACTAAAGCAGTAGCTTTATAACATCCTTTGATGCCCTAGGATAGCGGGACCCCCGGAGCTGACTGTTGTGTCCCACAATAGCTCATTAGTATTGAAATTCCTAATTCCCTTTATTGGATCTGAGTTTTGGCTTCTAAGATCTGACCCCTGAAGAGCCAGAAACTTCAGACTGCTTTTTGCTACACACTTCCTCACTTTGGGCATTTAACTCCACACTTTTACAAATACCACGTGCCTTTGCCACAGGGAAGGGAAAGGAATAACCTGCTATCTCTTAGCAAGATACTCTTAGTATCACTCAGGCAAAGACCTCTTCCACAAAATCATCCTTCACATTGCTGTATTTCTGTAACTGTGGGAAAATACATCTATATTAGAGCTGAAAATTAAAGACAGGAGGATGGAGGTTACATCTTCTGCTTCTGGCCATGTATATTATTCAAAATGGAATTTTGTGACATTGTCTTCAAGTGCCAGCCTAGGAACAAGTATCAGCACAAGCCCACCAGTCCAATCAGCCACTCAGTCCTTTCACACTGTTTGCTTTTGCCTCACATTTCTCAATCTACTATCCCATAGAAACTCACATAAAAAGCCACTGACTTAAAAAAGTTGAAAAAGGTATTGATTTACCTTTCTCTCGCTTTTTTTTTTTTAATACAAAACCTTAGTCCCCAGACAATGAAGGAGTAAAGAATCAGATTCACATGTCCCTTAAAGCCAAGATAAAGGAATGCACTTGGAGAGAAGATGGGAAAGGGAAGAGTTAACTGGGTTTATAATTGTTTCCAGAGAGCAATTATTCAGTCCCTAAAAATGCTGGTAGAAGAACAAAATGGAAAATTAACATAGTCCCAGCAGACAAATGATTAATATTTAGGGAAGGACTATAGCAGGGTTTGATCCAAAAGAAATGGAAAAGAACATTTTAATGAGATTGGTATTCAGACTGTACAAACTCATTAGATTTGGGGTTTACCATCTCATAAAAAAGTGAAGGATGTTTTGAAGATTGGGTTTTGTGTTTGCATTCACTTTATCAGCATTGCTGTTTGCAAGCACACCCAAGCAGCAGCAGAGCTGGCAGCCTCTTGACACCAAAGCAGAAACACAACCTGGAGCAAGAGCCAGGCAAATAACCAAGAACCAAACATGCAGCTGATTAATGCTGCCAGACAATTTTTATAGAGAATGTTGTTTTTCTTTAATTTTCCTTTCCCTCTGCAGCTTTCCTCAGAGCAATATCTGTGAATAATCTCCGCTCTCCAGCTGATCGGGGTGCAGCTCCCTGAGCGCAGCTAATATTGGCATGGTGACATTTTGGCTGTTTTCAGTGGACATGAGCAGGTGCAAAGCGGGACCCGCGGGAGCAGCGTTGTCTCCATCCCTGCGAGGAGGACATGGAGGTGCCGTGGAGAGTGTCTGGCTGCACCACCGCCTGCCTTCGGCCAGGACCGATGGCTCCTGCCTGCACCGCGTACATCGGCTTTCATGTTTAATAAAGTTGTGGACTCTTGGCTGCACCACAACACAGTTCCCAGTTTTATTTCCCAAGGGTTCATAGCAACGGTTACACACAGTAGTTATAATGTGTCATAAAATAAATATTAGCAAAAGCACACGCGAATCTCCCCCAGTTTGGAATTTGCTTGGCATCAGGCATCCCCTAATGCATGCCTCCAAAAGCCGAAGTTGTCTGCTGCTGGAGGAGGTTTGTTTGTTTGCCTTAGTTTTGTTTTTCCCCCAGTCAGCTGGACTTACGCTACTGTCACAGCTAATAAAGGTAAGCACTGGTACAGCACTACCTTGCACCTTGCCCTAATCACATTGCTCTTGAAATTAAGTCTGTCAGCACTTCAGCTGTAAGCCCGTATTGCAAGAGCTTAATAACTCCACCGTGAACAAAAGAAAATTACTTCTAGACTCAAACCTGGTGTGAAAGACTCCTGCCTATAGGGCCACATTTTATTTGTTGCAGGGAATGGAAAGAGTGTGCCCAAAATGGTTAAAAAAATCAAATACATGAACAGAAATACAATTCATGTGTGCATGCACATGCCCACTGGCATACGTGTGCACACACGTGTAAGTAACCTCACATGATATATTTTACTTGCCCACCTATGCTGCTTGCATAGGGAGGGGGAAAAATCACCAGGAGCTTCTGGCTCCTTCCCATCAGTTTCCTCGGTTTTAGACAAATCCTAGTCTCTACTTCTTTTGTGAATGTTTTTTTTCCTTTCCCAAAGAATAATAAATTTACACTCAACTGTTACACAATATGCTGGCCTGAAGCTGAGGCAGCTGAGGTAAAACTCCATCCTAGAGCAGTGGCCGTTTTATGTAGCAAAATGTCCCATCTTTGAAGTTGAGTCTTAATAATGTCTTGCAGGAAAGCCCCAGGGCAGAGCCTTTCTCTGCCACAGATTTCTAGTACTACTTTGAGCAGATCATTTAGCCCTCCTATTCCTCAGCTCCACTGCTGGAAAATGGGAATAATTAAATCTCTCTAATTCATCAAACAACTGTGATGATAAATACACCAGAAAATGCTCTGAAATGCTTGTGACGAAGATCACTTGCTGGACAGAGAAATACAGAGTTAGAAAGGGCAGCATTATACCACTCTAAATTCATAGCATTTTAAAATCCAGAAGTGCTGTTCTAAACTAGTTTTAAAGTTTATTTTCCTAAAGATACAGTGATCAAATGGCTTTTTCTATATAAACACTACATTTTTCTTTTCTGTTTTCGGAATTATTTTTTATTTTCTCTTAAATAATAATACAGACTGCATTTGTGGTACAACATACAGCTTTGACATCACAGTTTGGGGTGGCCATGCTGGAGCTGATGGGACTTCTATAATGGCTCTGAACACCATCATTGTCAGGTCAGGATTACCCTTCCTTAAAACCTGCACTCCTGACAGATGCTAAGTCACATGAAATTTGTCCACCCACACCAGGCAGAGCTTAAGGCTTGTGGCACCCCACCACCAGGATGGCCCCCTTCACCCTCATCCTTACCTCACCAGGGAGGCTGTGGTCCCAGAGTAGGAGGAAGGGGAGGCATCATGCAAGACTCTGGGATGCAGACCTGGAAGTTCCCCCTGTCCCTTAGATGGTCCATGCACCCAGAGATGCCCCCTCAGTGGCCACAGCTATGGGAGTGAAGGTGTAGCTGCAAGAGACCCTGGGAAAATGGGCACTGACAGAGGCAGAGGATTTCTCTGCAGAACAGGCAGGTGAAGTTGGTAATGCTGCAGCTGATGACATGGACAAAGGGAAGGATAATGGCCAGTGCTGGATTGAAAAGAAATTAAACCCAGAACCAACACACAGTGCAGTTGTGCTCACAGGAGCGATCATCACAAAGGGATGAGCTGTCCTAGCAATCAGCAGTCACCAGCTCAGATTTTAGCCATCAAACCCTCCACCCTCTCACTTTCCCTTTACCTTTCCTCCATTCTTGGGAGGTCTCCATTCAAATTCTGAGTCTTGGGAAAGCTCACAGCATGTATCTTCCCTTGGCTCTGTATAAACCCTACCTCCCTCCATAACGAGTTCCCTTTGAGACCCCATGCAAAAAGCAATAATGTTGTGATCAGCCAAAAAGGGTTCCCCAGCTGCCTTTGCTCCATTTTTGTTGGGGATGGCCACAGCAAAGCTGCACGGTCCAATGGTGCCCATGGACTGACATGCCTGTATTTGCCATGTCCAGGGCACCAGCTGGAAAAGCCTGGGGTGCCAGGGCAGGGTCTCCCAGGCGCTGGCTCCTACGAGTCCTCCACCCATCAATCTTAGAGCAGTATGCCGTCATGGATAAATAGCAGCTGTTGCAGCAAGCTCATCAGATAACAGGCACATATATTAAAGTACCTTTAGCACACTTACTAAAACATATATTTAGCTAGGGAAAATAATCTCACCCTGCCTATAAAAGTCAAAGTTTGTCTTTATAAATAACTCCTGGAACCCTGCACGCATCTCAGGAAATGGCGACGATGTGCATGCTCAGCCTCCTGCCCTGAAAAGATCGCTGAATAAAATATAAACACACTGAAATATAAAGAACAGTTTGGTGAAGATAATGAAATCTAGTGAAGCCAATAATTTACTCTGTAAATCATATAGCTACTTCTTCCTTGCAGTTGCCTGCCCTGATTTACATCCTGAACCTTATTTCCGAGCTTCTCCCCGCCTTATTGCAAGCATGGGAGCACTGACTAGAGTGCCTGTGTGTCTTTGTGGCTGGTAAAAAACCATTTATTTACACTTGTGAAATGTCCCGCTCTAAATATGCCACGTTATCTTGATACACTTGTCATTTTTCCAGTCTTCTCTCCAGTCTTCCTGAGAAGGAAAGGAAAGGCAGACAACCAATAATGTCTGTGTTGTACCCATTCTTGTCACAGCATCTGGGAATGGGTGCACATGGAATGAGTGCTGTGTTGATACTGGCTATGGGGAGCTGCACGTGGCACCCTGAGTCTCCCAAGCCTCCCCACCGACCCCGCAGACTCCAGCATTGTGTGGCCCTTTCCTGCTTTATTCATGGCATAAAACCCCTTCTCATTAGCATGCGGAGACCTTGAACTTTTGAGTTTTCTGATACTGCACAGAATACCTTGAGAAGGGGCTGGGAATAATTGGGTGCTATTGCCTCCATAATGCTGCCGTGTACACTTGAGCATATGGAAACCCAAAGCAGCACTGAACACTCAGGGGCAAGCAACAAGCCCCACTGAGCTGCTGCACTGGGCTCAGTCCCAGCCTCATTCCTTTATCACATACCTCCTTTAAGTCTAGCCACTCTGAGGTGAGGCTGTATCTCTGGATTCGAGTGATTTGTCTCCCAGTGTATGCATGTACATTAGGGAGGCATATTATGTGTATGTACTGCTCCGCCTGGCTCTACGCAGGAATAGAGACTGCAGGGAAAAAATTATATCTAGATGAGTCTTTATGATGTGTGTTCCTTCAGTATTAAGATCTCTTCAGGCTTTGTGTATCTGGTAATATTGCTCTCATTTTAAATTCTTCTAGTAATAATTTTAAGGGAAAATTCTTTGTGACAACTGCTGTTGATTTAAAACTAATGTTTAGCCAGTAATGGGTAATTGTATTAGACTTAAAAAAGCTGCTGTAAAGTCGACCCCAGTCTGATTTTTAATTTACTGCATCATCAGCTACTTTTATGATACTATTTAATCTGCTGAAATAAAACTATTGCTCTATGAATATCTCTAACATTCAAGAAAAATTGTTTTTAGCTCTTCAGCTCTTGGGGCTGAGGAGTTGTTAATTATTATATGAATAATTCCTGTGAATATATTTATTTATATTTGTTTTAATTGTCACAATACTCAGATAAGTAGCATGTTATATTTCACTGTGAGTTCACTTTTAGCCCTTAAACAAGGAGAAAGAAAATACCCATCACGACTCTGCAGGCATATCACATAGCAAGTTCACAAAATGCATTTTGCATTTCCATGGTCGTGGCGGGGTTGGGGGAAGAAGCAAAAAAAATTCCCTTTATTTTTTTTCCATAAGAACCTGTGTCTCACTCAGCCAGGATGGTCGTGCTCGCAGCTGCACAGCAACTGCAAGGCTGCAACAGCAACCAGGGCTGCTCTCGCCAGGAGCCTGGTTTGCATTTCCAGGACCCTTTCTCACAGGGGCCTGATCCTCTCTCTCCTCCCCAGAGCTGCACTCCTGACAAACACAACCGTGGCACAGCAGCAGGTTTGCCTCCTCCAGTGTTAAGAAATCAGCCCCATAGGGCCTGTTTCAACCCTCCCCCAGCACTTCTAGAAAGAACCCCACCGAATCAAGGAGGTCCCCATAATCTCCACATGCGTAGAGAAGCTACCTTTCTATAAATTCTAAAAAAATAATGATACAAAGAGGCATTTTTATGTTTTTCTTGCTGCTGAAATAATGCCCATCAAGGTCATCCAAAATAGTGTTCTGTGTATACCCAGCATCAGTGACCATCTCAAAAAAATAAACCACCAGATTAAAACAGCATCAAATATATTCTACTTCTTTTCAGATGAAAAAGAAATCTTCATTAGGAAAAAAAAAAATCTATCACAACAAATAATCTGCACTGGGAAAAAAAGAGGGTTTTTTTTTTTATTCGTTACTCTTTTTAATAAACAGCAGGCTCTCATAAAGATTACCTGGGAGATAAATGGGTCTGTTGCAAGGAAAAAGAGTCAGGGTGTAACGAAAAATGTGTATTTGTGGCATGTGAGTTGCTGATTTTTAATGTTACCAGTGTATTTATATTGTAGCTTTAGGTTTATTTACCCTGATAAATACCTGATTACCTGCCTGCGACAACTTGGGGAAAAGGCTGTTGTCAAATCTATTATAATATGATCAAGTAATGGCTACAAGATAAAGTAAGGTAAAACAAATAATTCTTAATGCTGTGCAACCACCTATTATTTTATCCAAACAACTTCTGTTATCTCCTTATGGTCGAATGCCTATTCCCTAGAAAGAGAGAAGAAGTCTCTTTTTACCTCAGTAATTAGCTTGTTTGTAAGCTCCCACAAATTCTTCCTATCATAAATTTTGCATTGCTTCATGCACAATAATGCACATAAAATTAAATAAACAATTTAATTAATTTAATTAAAATTAAATATTAAACATATTGTGTATAAGAAGCCCATGTCTGTGATTTAATTGGGCAGGAGTACCCAAAGCAGTTTGGGTAACAGTGAAAAATAATTAAAAACAACAAGTACGGTAGCCTCTGGGTACGAAGAGTAGTTGGGAGCTTTCTCCTGAGAAAGGTTTATTTAATTAAAACTAAACTAATCTTTGGAAAACACTTGATAAGCATTTCATAATACAAATCATAATCCAAAAATGAAGCTTCTACATGATACTGGAAAATAATATTAAATAATTCAATTCTGCCATGAGCTACTTTCCCAGCGCGCACAGAATAATTCAGTAGACAGCATGTTCACCACCTTTAAATTTTCAGTAACATTTAGTTCATCTAGATAAATATTAGCAAATTATATGAAGGCATAATGGATTCGTAAGTGATAAGGCTGAGAATTAATGCTTTATTTAGGCTGTTTATTGCTTCTTGTAGATATTATGCCAGACAAGGAAAGCACAGCTAACTTACAGGGCAAGCTGTGCCTGCGTTGGCAGGTGAGCCGTTTGGCTGCATTCACATTTTCCAACCTATTCTTCGACACCTTTCATTCATAATAGAGAATGTTATTTCCAGGATCCCATATAACTGGAGGAGGAATAGATTATTTATAGGATGGTGTCTCTATCTATACTTCGTGTTGCCAAATGCTAGTATTTCTATACTGCCTGGTGATAATTTCAGCTCCCTGAAACACTTGGATCCTGACCAAGATCGCAAACTATCCGCCTGGACATCAAACAGTCTGCCTTGCACAACCGCTCGCAAGCTGGATTGCAAATGCTGACAGGCTTTATAGGTCATTTCAAAAACAAATGCTTCATTTTAACACCTTAGACTGCAGCAGCTCCTACAACAAGCTGCTGATGCCAACTGGCTTTTTCAAAAGTGAATGTATCCAAAGAGATCCTAATTGACACTTTCAGGCAAGTGCCCAGCATAACTGAATATTACTCAGGTTTCTGGAAGGTGGTTTTAAAGTGACCATATAATTTAAGTGACCTTTGAATATAATTTAAAATGCTACTGTAAAGCCTGGTTCCTCTCCCACTGAATGGGCTCCATCAATGGGGAAACTCCCATTGATGTTAATGAGGGCAGGAGCGGGTACTTCCCCACTGGCTCCCATTAAATTATCCAGGTTGATTTTTTTGTTTTGCCTTTTTTTTTTTGTGGGAGGGTTTTTCTGATACATTCCTGGGAATATTCTGTTAACTGACTTAGACTTTGGTTCATATCATACCCACAGCTTTTTAGCAGAGAACCCAGTGATTTAGCAGAGATTTCTGTCGAACGGAGGTACAATAGGGCCCTTTAAAGGGTGTGGGAATTTCCCGCATGTTGATTAACCTCATACTGTAAAAGACTGTAGGCCAAATCCTTCAGTCCTCATGCAGACAAAAGTCCACATTGACTTATCCAAAATCTGCCTGCAAACGCTCATTAAAGTCAATGGCATTTTGCTTCAGTAAGGGCTGGGGATTTGGCCCGCTGGTTGTCTTTGCGATCAGGCATCACCAGGAGGAGGGGATTACCACAACCTAGAGCCTACAGTAGGGTTCTGGCTTGCCCCAGACCGTGGGCACTGCCTTCTTTTCAGCCCCAAAAACTCATGGTAACACCCCACTGTTGGTGCCAGCCTCATTCTCCAGTGTGCACTGCTGAGTGATGCCCTACATCACCCCTTGGGCTGCCTCTCTGATGACCCCTGGGAGCCCGGCCACTTGGCTTGCCCCAGGGGGCAGGCAGAAAGCAGGCAGGGTATTAGCCACCAACCCACGAGGCTCCTGTCCTCCTCACTGTAGCTGCTATTGAAAAACAGTTTGGCTTACAACCCCTTCAGGACAAGGTAGTCAGTAGTTTAGAACCACCTTAGAGGAGGATACATCTATCCAGAAAATAATAGAAATATAACCAAAAAAAAAAAANNNNAAAAAAAAAAAAAAAAAAAAAAAAAAAAAAAAAAAAAAAAAAATGGTGGGCTGGTTTCTATTTGTTTATTTTAGACGTATCATAGCTCAGACCTTCCTTGCCATTGTGGTTCAATATTTACTGATCGAAAATATAGACTAGCTACGAGTCACAGCATTCACCAGAAAGAACAATTATCATCAGAAAGAAATGGGCATTAAAAGAATAGCTCTTCTATTTCCAGAATATAAAACAGACATTCAGAAGAACAAACAGAGCAGAGAAGAAATGAGGGTCATTTGCAAGTAAAATATTACTAAACAATATAACATTGGATTAACTGTTTCATGTATTTATTGTGAAAGAATATATAGAACTTTACATGAAAAACTATCAGTACAAGCAAGAAACAATGCAGCCTTTTAACCAGCTTGCTTTTAAGTTTAATGCTTCTGCACGTAGAGCACACGAGCTTGCTCCCGCTGAAGCCTATGCAACAGCTCCTGTTAAATTCAGAGGGGTCAGGAATGGGCTCTGAGGTTTTGAACTTTGCTCCTGTAAAGTTCCTTTAACGAATATTGAGCCTCCCTGGTCTCGGGAACCTTAATGTGCTTGGGATGTATTTATAGTGGGGAATAAGCAATACAGCAAAGAGGGACCATAACATGCAATTGGGGGGCAGCTGGTCCTGAGGACTATGGAGGGACTTTTTCTTTCCACATACATTTAAAAAGAAAAGGAGGAGACAGAGGGGCAGGATAAAGAAAAAAAAAAAAAAGCAGGCACATATTGAGTCCAGTCCTGCATTCGAGTGAAGCAAACCATTGAGCACAGTAGCAAGGGCTGACTGGACCGGACAAAACCTGACTCCATTTATTGTCTTTTGTTATGGTGTGCCAGGAATGCAGGAGCTGTAGTTATTCTGAATTAGGGCTCTCTCTGGGGGTGGCTTTGTACTTCCAGGACCTGTGGATTGCTGAAAATTGGTGCAGCTCTGATCTCTGGTTTTAGAGACTTTTCTTCCTTCTAGGACTGTTTGAAATAGTCATGTAGCAATTTCAGTAACTCTCTGGCAATTAATTTCGTGAATTGGTAATTAGTTTGCTACTCTTACATAAACTGGATTAATTTTATACTCTCTTACCCAAAATACAGTTCAAAAGAAGGATTTCTGACAAATTTTGTATGCAGGTCTATTCTAGCACTTGTCTTGGTTTACCAAGAAATGATGCTAAACCTTTTGCCATTCAATGCATGCTCTAACACTGAAAAAAAATTAGAAGTTAATTCTATTATTTAACTAGATATTAAAGAGCTACTGAGATTCCAACACAACCATATTATTTAATTTCTTTTTATCTAACTGACCTGAAAACCTGTTTAATACACAAACATCTGCTTCTTTTAACAGGAGGAATCTTTGCAGAAACAAAAACATAAAAATAATTGCAGTGGTACAGTTGATCACTGATTTCCTGGCTAATACAATAAATGTCTATTGAGATAATTAAAGCACCAATAGAGATGCGTAAGGTAAGAATGGTGAACTTTAGGGCTGGATTAGTACAACCTTTACTCTGTGTGATGCAGAGTTGAGTCAGATGTCTCAAGAAGTTGCCTCCAAGTCCATATTCTTTTATTCTATGCATGGGGAAGAGGCATATTTGTTTTTAGTGCTTGAACTCTCACTTCAAGTGCAGTCTGCTTGAAAACAGATCCTGAAGCCCTGATTTACTTCCAGCTTCATACACAAATTTTCCTGGTGATTTCAAGGATGATTTTGCCAGACATACAACAATGATAAGTTCAATTCTCAGAATCACTATTGCTATAAGTGTGGATTTAGGGATAATTCAAAATAAAGGAGNAAAAAAAAAAAAAAAGAACAACTAATTGTGTCCCTAACATGTACTACTGACAATAATGATGTCATTCATGTTCAGTCATGTACGTGTTCTCATAAATCATTTTTAATAATTTATTGGATATAAAGAAGAGCTTGAAGTGTGACAAGCCACTGTAATTTTAAATAAAGCTTACAAGTAACTTTTCCAGCTCAGGGTAGTGAAACCCACTGACTGGGCAATGCGTGTCAAAGTACAAAAATCTGCAGCAGAGGTATAAGCCTTCTGGAAAGGCAGAACCATGGGCTGGGTGCTGCATTCTTATCTTCCCTCAGCATCACCACTGCAGGGACTTATCTGGAGCTGTGCAAACCAGCGTACAAGGGAAGGGAACCCATGGTATCTGCATTCGCTTTGTCACACAATAGCACAACCAGTAGGGCTAAAACACTTTAAGCCAGCTCTTCATTCATGGCACTGCCTTCAAACAAATTCTATGATGGATTTGGAGAACAGCAAGGCGAGCACCCAGGAATTTCAAGCAGTGGTCAAGAGTGGATCAAAGATGATCTGTAGAATCCTGAAGCTTTCTAAAGCACCCTCATTTTCACTCTTTTGGGGAAAAATCTTTCATCCTTGCTACTAAACTCCCTGGGAAGTTAGATTGTCCCTGACTTGTGTCTGACCACACTGCACGACCAACTCACAAGGGCTCAGTATTCCCACTGTAATCAGTGCTCAGGAATGACTTCGGGTGTGAGGATTGGCACTATGAACTGTAATTGTACCTTCAGCTGGACGTTGAAGAAAAAGCTACAATACGCAAGGCAAAGAGGAATGTTCTACTTTCTGCTGGCATTGCTATATGCCTGTTATTTTTGCCAAGATTTATCCTATCTACAGCAGTATTCAGGCTACTAATCTATTGTTATAGCTCAGGCTGAGCTGATGCTCGTTTTCAAATTAAGCCTTAGGTGAAAGCTGGCAAATCCACACGTGCATATGGTTTGTCTATGCTTGCAATCCTGCACGCAGGCACCTTAGCACAATGCAGCTCCCCTGACCTCTGGCTGGTGGGGTTTTATTCCTGACAGGCTAGATGTGAATAAAATCATATGGAGCTGTGTTTTTACAGTTCAGCCTTCTGAGTCCCATCCTGCTGCCATTGAAATCAATGGCAAAACTCCCAACTTCCCTAGTCATATCAGATTAGCTTTGTTCCACGGACTGAAACAATCTAATAGATACCAGGTGTCCTCCACAGAGCTTGTGTGGTCTACAAGTAAGTGGAACATATTTTAAAAAGTCAAATATGAAACAGCTACATCACAGAACCTGTAGTAACCTCAAACTGATATTATTATCTATGAAGGACATGATCTGTATCTAAAATGTGACTCATTATATATTTATATAATGCATCCTATAACAGACATGTTCTGGGGTAAACTCAGCTGTATGTTAAACCACTACAGAAATAGATCCATATTTATGTTCAGTTCCACAAGAAAAGCAAGGGTCTCGTGTGTTTTTACTTAAGGGAGGGAGCCTCAAACAACCTTACATTAATCCAGAAATCCACTTTAAATATATGACCCTGCATGTAAAAAAGACCTATAGAAGTTAAAGGCTGCAAGTGAAACCTCTAGGTTGCTACTCTAACATTTAGCTTCCATCTTGCTCCAGACTATGAACCTCCACTGGGAAATTCCCTACCTGCTTTTGCACAGTCATAGAGCTTCACCAGCTCCTCCAGTACCATGGAGATTGCACAGGGCTATAAATGTCCAGACCTGGGCTGCACATCCATCCCTGTGCAATGGGTGTAGCTCAAAAATGGGCAAGAAATTTCCTTGTGCAGTCTCCTGCTGTGTAGGTAGCCCAGGAGCCTTGCCCAGCTCAAGTTAAAATATCAGTGCACTGCTCTGCACCCACATGAACAGAAAGAAATCATTCTGCCCACTCCAGGGCCTGCCTCTGATTCACACCATCTGCAGAGCCAAACCTCAATGCAGCTTCTCCTTATTTTGCTCGAGGGAGGACCAGAGTTTCCAGCCCAGCTCTCATCACACAGGTACAACCAGGTTAATAACCTAAGAACACACAAATGGGGTGATCCCAAGGAAGAATTCAGTGTTTTCTGGGGAACAACAAAAAATATATTGATCATTTTTCTAATTCAGTTAAAGGTCTTCAAATGTGACAAGGTCTCCCCTGGTTTCTTAGCCAGAAGGACCAGCTGGGATCGACTTATGGGGTTGTTTACCTGCAAGTACTCAAGTCTTCTGCTCTGCTTTTCCTTTGTAGTTCAATGTCTTGGAGGCAGATTCCATGGGTGTCCCTGATTACAAAGTTGGACCAGAGCTCCTGTGGGCAGCACTAGCATCTGATGGATGGGGAGCTAGAGTCAGAAGACTCCAAAACACTTACCCTCCCCCCCACACTTTCTGCTAGGGAAGCAGGAGCAAGCCTCAAATCTTTCAAACCTCTCTCTTCCATCCAAAACACTGACTATTGTATCCTAAGGGCTGATGGGTCAGCATGGGCTTGTCCCCAGCCTCGTCTAATGGAAAGCACCTTCTCAGCTGGGGTCTGGGTACTGCTGCAGCAGCTCTGCAGGAGGAGAGCACTGCAATAGCCAAGGTGTGATATTCCCAGGCAGTATTTTAGGCAGCTGAAGATGCCAGTGGAAAGGTCCAAACTGACAGCAGTCTGCAGCAAAATTGCTGCAGAAGTCAGTGCCCAACTCCTGAAGCAAAAGCATATACGTTAAATTTATTTTTTATAAAGCTGCTTCAGGGCATCAGGAAAACATTAAACCCCATTAAAAGGCATGATCCAATTAGTATTTCGTTTGTGTCTGAATATCTAGTGCTATCTCTTATCTTTTACCAGTCATACTCTTTCGTTATGGTCTCCTTAAGAGGCTTAAATACTTGTACTTTTCCAATAAAGATCTTGGAAAGTATGTTCAAGGGTAGCTTATTTTAACATTCATCACATTTAACAAGACTTTTACCAGAGCAGAGAGAACGCGTAACTAATTGCTGGAAGATCTGGTCAAGTTTATTGTGATCGGTAACTGTCGGGCAATTATGATTTATTTATTCAGAGGGAGATAAAGCACTCATTGTTCTCTGGGAAAAAGAAATGGGACAAATCTTAAAGTTAATATTACTTCCCATGCCTTCTTCAATCTTTTCATAACTGAAGGGACTCACCAGAGCACGATCCTTATTGGCTCCATTCACTCCAAATTTTGGGGTTTAAGATTAACCTCTCCCAAGCCTGGCTCCTGGGCCCGGCAATGCCGTTCAGGTGGGGCTCCTCCTCCACCTACTTCTTCAAAGGTCTGTTGGCAGGAGGGAACACCTGAGAGAAGAAGGGAAGCTCCTCCATCGGCACTGGGAAGGACGGTGGAAGGGACCAGCCCCACTGCAAGCAGCTTTCCCACACCCCACCCCTGCCGAAGAAGAGCAGCGTGCGTGGTAGCCCGACAGCGCCCGGCGTCGGGGCTACTTTTACTTCTGGCGTGACCCTGCTGATCCCCGAGCTCGGCGGAGCAGCACAACCGAGGCTGAGAAAGAGGGGTAAAAAAAGAAAAAAGAAAAAAAACCCAAACCACCAAAAAGTGCCCTGGCACGCCTCCGTCTCCGCATTGCCCTGGCGCAGCTGCTTGCCGTGCCCGAGCCCAGCGCCGCGGCAGAGCCCGGGGGCACAGCAGGGCTGTGCCCATTGTCCGTCCCCACGAGCCCCGCAGAGTCCCCACGCCTGCACCGCCGGCACCGGCATCACCTCGGCCAAGGGCCACAGGCGATTGGGTTCGGCAATCCCGAGCCTTCTTAACCCGCCCCCGGTGGCTCTGCTGCTACCGCAGCTACCAAAGTTTTTATTCTTATCCTCGTTATCTCAAACTGATCAAGTGGCCAAGAAGAAATAAACTATTTTTAATGTAAGGCTTGCTCACCTGGTTTACTAACGATCAGTTCTCAGAGAAAAGGGCTTCTACTTCCAGCAAAGTCTGGTTCTCCGACTTACTCAGCCAGAAGAAAGAGCATCATTAGCTACTTTACATACACTTTTTAAAGTCTGCTTCAAAGGCATTTGATGTAGAGCATAGAGATGCACCTTGCGCGCTGCTGTCAACAGCCAGCCCGAGGCTGGGGCTTGGGCGCTACGTGTCCAACTCCCCAGCAAAAGACGAGTCAGATTTTTTTATTTTTTTTTTTGGTAACTCAAAATTTATTACCCTTTTCTCAAAGTTTCACCCCTTAGCCATGCGGCAAAGCTTTTTCCAAACGGCTTTAGATCTAATCGGAAACCGTTTGAGTTGTGTTTTGATCGGGCCGCCTCTCTGCATTTATTTCTTGTAAGACAAAATAAAAGTTAAATCGAACCGGTTTCGCCGACAAGAAGTCGGAGCCCCGGCGCTGGGAGGTGCTCGGGGCCCTGCCCCCTGTTGCCAAGGTCCCTCTCTGGGCGTGGTGGGATCTTCCCGACGGGACCGCTGGCCGTCTCCCCCCGGGTCTCCGCTGGCGGCTTCGGACGTGGCTAGGCGGCCCAGGGGTGGGAGGGTGACCGTGGCAAAGCCGATCCCTACAGCCCCTCCAGCCGCGACGGGCTCCGGACAAAAGGTGGGCGAGCAGAGTTCCTACCTCCGCTCAGTCACTTGTTAGCGCTGCCTCGAACCTTACCCGACGGGGAGGGAGAGGTGAGTGCTTGATAATATTCACTGTAAACCACTGTGGTATTCACTCGCTTAATTCCGGCGTGGCCTCGAGCACCGCAGGGAAGTACGGAGGGAGCCCGGGGCCGAGGTCGGACCCCCGAGGCCGCCCCCCGGCGCCGCCCCCCGGCTCCCAGCCCCCTTCGTCGGGGTGGACGAAGGGACTCAGTGCCCGGGGGCAGCACATCTCCCCCCGACCGGAGCCGAGGCGAGGGTCCCCATACCCACGGCCCTCCAGGCAGAGGGGAGGGAGGCGAAGCCCTCTTGTAAAGCTCCCAGCCGTCGGAGCCCGCAAGATAAACATCATTAGAAATCATTGTAATTGGGATTGTGAAATCTGACCTCTGACCCGCCGGGCTACGTGTCACAACCGTGTCTGCTTTGATTCCTCGAAAGGCGGCACAAAGGAACAAGGTCCGTGACAGGAGGCAGCGGGATCTGCGCCCCGGCCCGAGGGGACCGACGGGGGGGGACCACGCGTGGCCTTTCCCTCCTCCCCGGCTCCTCATTTGCATATGCAAAGCAGCAGACCGCCGGGCCGCCCCCGTCCCGGAGGTGGTCGTCGGGCCTGGGCCAGGGTCGTGGAAGCAGTTGTGCCCGACTCTCGAGGTGCTTTCGACGGAGAAATGAGCGTCAGTGCGTCCTTCCACCAGTGGAAAGAGGACGGGGGGGCCGTCTGCTGGGTGTTGGCTGATACTGACATCCCACAAACGCGCGTCTGCTTCCCCAGAGTTAGGGGTATGGGGGAGCAGACCCACATAGCAGGGAGGAAGGAAGGGGAGGTACCGCTTTTCCTCCAGGGCTTTTCGACCTGTGCTAGTGCTCCTCCTGGGGCTTGGGCCCTCAGGTCCTATTCATACGTCCAGCCCCCAGCTCTCGTCTGCAGCCGGGGGGCCCGATGCGTGTCCCACGCCTCCCCCCGTCGCTCTCCGCAGACCTGGTTCCTCTCCTGCGCGGAGGGTGTTGCGCCCTCTGCTCTTATTTCTCGGCTCGGGGTGATGCTGAGCCCCCGGGAGAGGCCTCCCCTCCACAACTTCTGGCCGGAGAGGGTCCCAGCGGGTCTGTCTGCCCCCGGCATCCACGGGGGACCAAGGTCACTCGTGGAGCCAGGGATGGCAGACCTGGACCATGCTGACCTGCACTGAATCCCTCATGAGCCCCGCTCAGCTGCCCTTGATGCGAAATCCTAAAAGTGTAATTATATTAAAAAGCCTGATTTGTTTAAATAATCCTCTTTAGGCTCCCTTTAATCTGCCCTATATTTCTCCCGTCGTCTTTATTCCTGACTTGTCCAGCTCAGCTGAGCTTGGCTGGACACCCTGCGGCTGAGGAAAACCCTCTTTATTTTCCTCCTCCTCCCGAGTCCCCCAACCTGCTGGCGCCCCCGCGCCCGGGAGCCGGTTCCCGAATGCAGGTAGGCAGCGGTTGCCGGGATCTGGCGGGGGGCGGGGGGGCGGCAGGAGGGTCTGACAGCCCCGCTCGACCCAGTGCCGAGAGCCAGCCTGAGCGTCACGCGTGTGCGGGGGAAGTAAAGTGGGTCGGTGCTCTCTGCCCTCGGCAGGGCAGGGCCAGATCCGGCCCGGGAATATTCTCGGAGAGGGTCGTTACTCGATTTTGAAGAGGAAATGCCATTTTTTGCCTGTACAGCTCCAGGGGAGTGCGAGACGGTGGGTTTGAGAAAGGCAGAGGACTGAATTGTGACTGGAACGTGGGGGAGGAGTGGGACAATCTCTCTGTGTCCCTCGACAGCAGCTAGTGAAGGGGGCACTTGGGGGAGATCTGAATGCACCCCCTGAACCCTGCAGCTGCCCTCGCTGCTCCGGGCTCTCGGTGACCGCTTTCCCCGCGAGTGGTGTAGCTCGCACTTTGAGGGACGGTTTTATTTTCTCCAGCGCTGAAGATACGAGTTCATGTGCCAATCCC